>JARHVA010000593.1:3680000-4280000 GCA_037957365.1 Torreya grandis
CAGGCTTGAATTACTTGTGAGTAGTTATGAATAGATGCAAATTTATGTAAAAGAGTGTAAATTACACACATAAATCTGCCAAACACATAAAATAGTTGAGTTAGCCATTGTTAAATAAGATAAATTTGATTTTTTTGGTAGTATACTTAGAATTCAAAATCATAGAGCATGAACATGTGTCAAGTGTATGATATTTGACATTTTTTTTTAATATTATATATCTTTTTGTATGTAGTCAATACATATTATATATCAAAAGTCTATAGAATATAAAAAGACTCATTCAATATAAATGAAAGATTAATGAATGTGAAGTGATAAATTCTTTTTAATATATATAAATAGTGTTTAAATGGAAAGGAAAAGAGTGTTGAAAATGAGAGATTAATATAGAAATCTGATAATGGTTCTTACAAATATCTTTTTCTAATTGTTTTGTAGACACATATACTCTATTTTCCTTCAAATATAATTCATAATATAAAAATAATGAATTTTATTTGCATTCTAATATGTATTTATATAACTATCACTAAGTAGGAACAACATGAATAAACTAATTTTTTATATTCCTATCCGTATTATGATCTTATAACTCAATGCGTACACATCCACTTCTTAATATGTTCTAATGGGGCTTCCCAGGAACCTCTGCTTGAGCATGGAATATGAAACATGCTAAAATGGATATCTGATAAGAGAGATTTGGAATGATGGTTGGATGAAAGAATCTATAAATTCACATAAGAAGAGGCCAAATGAATTGGAATCACTGCAAGTGAAATTACAACTGAGGACACTCATGAAAAATATATGAAATTTTATAGTGTGAGTTTCCTAATTTGTTAGCTTCCTAGTTGTTAAGACTTGAATACTATTGCTTCCATATAAGATAAATAGAGTACTTTATTTGGACTAAATAAAAACTATAAATACTTTAAAGCTTAGACACTAAGTGGACACGTGTAATAGACCATTGTCTAAAAACCACTATTGACGAGTATATCAATGAGTTTATCATGCAAGGGTACATTACATTTGAAGCTATGAAGGACCTATATATAAGAGGCATCATAAAAAAATTTCTATAGTGACTATCGATTCTTTTGAAGATGTTGTTTGTGGAGAAGGCCATGGTTCCAATCCATGTTGATATGGAGTAGTCATTTCAGGGCTATGAAGATATAGACTGAAGGAAGTGAATGATAAGTAGTTGAGGGAAGGAAGCTTCATATACATAATATGGCCTTGTAATTTTTTTGGATCAACCAAACTATTTTAGGATCCTCTATCTTTATCATCTCAAACATTTAACAATATTAGTGTATCTACCAAAAATATAGCCAATGAAAATTACTAAAAAAATAATCATGCTTGTAACATATCCCCATCATATGATGATGAATACATAGTTTATTAAGCCTAATCATGGAACTTGAATGTATTTATTTATTAAAAAACCTTTTCTAATATAATGCCTTTAATCGAGACATTTATTTAGTTCATATCTCTTCCAATTATAGTGATGATGAGAATGATATAGTACCTCAAGTTTATGTTCTTCTTATCAACCCACCTTTGGAAAATACTCCATGGGTTCCCTAGTATCTTTATAATTTTCCCATGAATTATGATGGTATTAGCTAATATGACGTCATTAAAAAATCATTCAAAACTACTAACTGTATTGGCTATCCTAATACAATTAAACCCATTTAACACTCTTTCAACTATATTATCCAGCTCAATACAATTCAATCTTTAGTTCACAATTGTACCCACTAATCATTACTAAGTGGAAATAAAATTTTATTATCATCCCTAGACAATTCAATACAATTTAATCTTTAGTTCACAACTACACCCACCAATCATTACTAAGTACCAATACAATTATATTCTCATCCCAAATTCCAAATAAATGTATTGGCTAGGTTGATACAATCAAAATTAATACTAATTATATTAACTATACAAATCATATTGATACAATTCAACCTCATTCTTTTATCATATATTGTATCAACCAGGCTGATACTATAAAGTAAAAATCATTCAATTCTCCTTTAGATCCTAATATCACCCTAGATGCTAAGGTAAATATTTTAATAAAAATCCACTTTGAATTTAAAAACAAAGGTAATCATATTATTTATCTTGATGTAGGCATTGAATATTACAATCTATTACCAATCCTTCCTAACGACAACACTATCTTATAATTACTCCATGAAAAAGAACATTGAATTCCATATCAACATCATAAGCTTGGCCATTTATATAAAAAGGATCCTTTCTTTAGTAATTTAGTCACTTGTATCAACCCTAAGCCTGATCCCATTTCCAAAATTCCTTTAACTCCATATAATTTTAAAGATGTAAATGAGATGTTTATCGATGAACCTCAAGTAGTCAATGTAGAATAAATTTTTACTCTACGTCGCATTCAAATTTTTAGTTGAGCACTGTAGTTTTGGTTCCCGTATACCTTGGTCATAACGGCAGAGTTGGGGCAAAGCACGGGTTCATTTTCTGTCTAAGTGTCGAAGCGCAGTGGAGGCCACCAAGTGTCACTATCTGAGCACGAGTCTTTCTCCTCTTTTGTTTCTTTCAATCCATTTTGCCTAAATGTTTGAATTAGAGCATAGGCCACCAAGTGTCACTTTTTGAAACATGGAGCCAGCCAGCTAGCATCTTCTGAGGCCCTTTTGTAACTTTCAGAGAACCCTTTTGTAACTTTCAGAGAATCACAGATCGTGCCACGCACCTAATAGAAACTCAGTGAAATTCACCACGTGTCGACATCTGCATCTCATAGAGGCACCCACATTTCATCCTATTTCAGCAAAGACTTTCAATGAGCTAAGTAGCAAAGCAGTGGAAAGTGCCAAGTGGTAGTCGCAGAAGGCCCTGAACTACCTTTTTAGAAGAAAGAGAAAGCCTCCATGTGTCGGCATTCGAAGTATGCCTGGGTTCATGATTTGATTCAACACAGAAAGGCATCATTTTATTTTACTTAAAGTGCCATAAAGTAGTATAAGTTTCCAAGTGTCACTCTCTAAGCCCCTTCTTACCCCATCCTCAAGGAAAGTGGAACGTGCCACATACCCCTAGTAGGAGAAGTGAAAGATGCCACGTACCTTCCCAGAAGCAGCAGAGGTCACCACATGTCAACTTCTGAGAGACCATCTTTGAGATTCATTTTTAAGTAAAGATTGTGGTGGGCCCCAAGTGTTACTTCAAAAGTCTGTGAAAGCTACCAAGTGTCACCATCTGTAAGAATCTGATATGTGTCTCGAATAAAACTACGACATAGCCAAAGAAAAGGAGAGAGCCGTGTGTCTTTAATGGATCTTGAAAAAAGTACCAAGCGTCATTTTTTGGTGCCTTCTAAGTAATGAGAGGTTTTTTAGAAAATTGACTAAGTGTCCTCTCCCATTTCAAAATAATAGTGTTCCATGTATCTGTTGCCACGAAGTGAAATGGAGGGAAAATCAGCTAGAATTAATTCGAGTAGATGGAACAGTTCATCAAGTAGATTTTTGGAGCCACCAAAGCATTGAAGGCACATCTGTTTGTCCCCCATGAGCGTAGGATAGAGAAGAATTGTGCGGGAAAGGGGATGATGGAAGGAGTGATCCATGGCTATAAAAGAAGAAGAATTGTAAGAGAAGAAAAGGGGGGAATTCTATAGTTTTAGACTTTCTAGAATTTTGACCAGTAATATCATTTGCTCTTGTCTCAATTTTCTTGAATTGTAAAGTTGATATAACCATGCATGTTTTTGTGCCCTTTATATGGCTAAATGAATTAAGGAAATTTGAGCTCCATGCCTTGGTTGATGTTATCTGTGTCATTTGCAAAGGTAGTTTATACTGTAGATTTTTTGAAGTTGTGATTAGGGATGTCATTTACTTTTGTCTCATTTTCTTGAATCGAAAGGTTTACATAACTATACGTGACTTCTGTGCCTCTTATGTGATTGTAAGATTCTGTTAGGAAGATTGAACACTATGCCTTTGTTGACATTATCTGTGTCTCAGTGAAAGAGCTCCCTGTTATGAGCCTTTGTTTCTGTTATTTCAATCTTTTACATTAATCATGCACTTGTTTGCTCTTAAATGTAATTGAATCCTATAATAGTCTCACTATGCTCAAGTTAGGATTAAGATTACACTCAGGTGCATCACCATAGTTAGGTTTCAATTCTTGCATTTTGCATTTTTGTTTAGTCTCCTATCCCTTTTCCCCAACACCCAATATAAAAGAAGAGACTAGCTTCTCTAAAATTTTGAGGTTGTTTCAAGCTACATTTTCCCATAGTTTGAAACTTCCCATTGTTGATTGGTTAAGATCAAGCACAATTTTAAGTCATCAACAATTTTTGGCACACCCGGTGGGACCAGTCTTGAAGTTTCTTTCAAGACTGCATGAACCAGAGAGCTACGAGGAGTCAGAGCTGTGGACCGGTCACCAGATCACAATCTACTGCAAATCCAAGTATTCTTTTACCACCTCTGGTAATTATTCCAAGAAGAAGAGCTAACCTATTTCTACTAGTACCAAGCATGGGAGCCCATGTACCCCCAAGAAATTATGCAAGCTAGAACACTGGTAGCCCCTTAATCCTCCCAACACCACCAGCTGTTTGGGACCCTATCATAGTAAATGATCTAAAATCTCTACCCAAATTCAGTGGGTAAGACTCAAAAACACCCGCAAAGCATCTTCAAGATGTATCAGACATCTGTGCCATACATGGTGTCACAGAGAAAAATGTGGCCCTAAGGTTGTTAGCAGCCTCATTCAAAGGGAAGGCTTTAGAGTGGTATCAGTCTCTGACTCCAAATACCATATCTACATGGGACCAACTCAGAGATCTATTCTTTGAAAGGTTTGCAGAGAAAGGTGATAAGTCCTCTTTGTTACAGTAGTTGATCACCATTCAGAGGGGACCACAAGAGAACATGACTGACTTCAACACCAGATTCTAGAAAACTTGGGACATAATCCCTGTTACAACTAAACCACCACCTGGTATGTCCATAGTATTCTATCTCAAGGATTTAAATTTAGATATATCTATTATGATTCAGTCACTGGGAGGACACAATTTGCCAGTCGCTTATGACCTTGCAGTCAGAGCTGAAAATCATTTAATTGATGCTCAGAAGTTACCTCTAAGGCCTCCCATGCTTGTATTCCTAGAAATTACCTTTCCCCTACCTTAGGAGGTTCCTAAAGCTATAAGCCCACATGTGTCTATGTATACTTACCCTTCATCATCTGCGAAGCAATCAGCCCCTACTCAATCATCTAAGATGGATGATATCAAAAGTATGCTAAGGACATTCTCTAATGAGCTGATTAATATGAAGAGGCAACAAAATACTTTTTCCAAGCCTCCTTATCAAGGCTATCAAGGAAATAGGTTCTCATCCCAACCAAACCAATATTAAGGCCCTCCAAGGCAAACCAACCATCAACCAACAAATCAATTAGTTGCAGTTCCCACACCCTCATAGACCATCCCTCCAAAATCAAATAGGGAAATGGTTCTAGGTCAGAATAATTATGTGGATGATACTAATGCTTGGTGTTTTCCTTGCAATGATGCTCACACCCCTAGAGATTGTCCTAGAGGCAATCTACAACAAAGAGTGGTTGAGTAGAGAAGAATGGATGGTCAGTTTGTCAGTACCAGTAGCAGTCAAACATACCAGTCTCCCAGCATGTAGAATTTAATTCTAGTAGCGTAGATGCAAGGAATGTCCTTGCAAGAAGAGGAGGAAATAGCCCCAAAACATGCCTTGTTCTCATGGGTTGAGGATGAAGAAGCAATTTCCTTAAACGAAGCATCTACCTCCCAAAGGCCAATAGTGTAATCTGATTACTATACCAGATCAAAGAGGAGGATTATGGAGTAGCCTGAGATTGTAAGTGGTCAAGTCAAGAGTAATCCTCCATCTCAGGGGCAAAGGAATGTTGTCATTAGACAAGAAGTGCCTCAACCAGTACAAGACCAAGGGATCCTTGTCTATATTCAAGAAAAGACAAGGTATCCTTATTTCCAAAAAACTCAGTCTCTGGGACTAATCAATGTAGTGGACCAATTAAAGAGGACTCTAGCACAAGTATCTATGTGGGATATCTTGGCTATTCCTAAGAAAAAGACACTAATGCAAGAAGCTCTACAAGGGCAAGTAGTGCCCAAAGGTGCTGTTACCAAGGAAGGACCTGTTGGAAAGGAAAAACTCAAAGATACGGTTCCTCCAATGACAACAACCTTCATAAACAATGCAACACAAGTAAGTAAGTCCAAGCTAGAGCTTTTCTATTTAACTCTGATAGTTGGAAAGAAACTCTTGCATAATGCATTGATAGATTCGAGAGCTAGTACAATTTTGATGCCTAAGCAAATAGCTGATGCTTTGCAAATAAAATATGAACCCCTTGCAAAGGGAGTTATGCAGCTAGATGGCAAAACAGTGCAAACCATAGGGAGATTAAACAACTCCCCTTGTAGTTATAGACATGTCCCAACATAATTGTCAACCAAGACATAGTTGTCATAGATATACCTCCCATCTTTGGTTTATGTTTATCCAGAGACTTTACACCAAAAATAGGAGGATATATGTCTCTTGACTGGTCTCACCTCATCTTGAGAACCAGAAATGGTTTGAAGATGAAAATTTTATCTGAACCACTATCCAAAAATCACATCACCAATGAATTGACAACAAGATTAGAAGCAGATCATGCCATGTTGAATAAAGAAGAAAGAAGTTTTGTCAAAGAACTAGGAGACTGGACTGAGCATGATCAAGAAAAAAAAATAGCCAGTTGTTGCCTATGATGCATAGCGACCCATATGGGAACTATGACTCTACTGGTTTGGGCATGTATGTCATTTTTGATGAGGATCAAGAAATCCCAAATGTTATAAGGAAGGAGGCACCTACTGCTCAAGATTCAAAGCTTTGGACTTTGAATTTTGATGGGGCTAGAAGTAAACATGGTGCTAGAGCAAGAATTTGTCTTACTACTCCAAACGGTGATAAAATTTTAAGGGCTATCCGATTTCAATTTGTTTGCACTAATAATGATGTAGAATATGAATCTCTAGTACATGGGCTCCTGTTAGCCAATAAAAAAGGAATAAAGAACCTAAAGGTAAAAGGAGATTTAGAATTAGTAGTGAAGCAAATTAGGGAAAAGGTAGTAGCCAAGAATGTGAGAATGAGATCCTACAGGCATAGGATTTGGGATTTGATGGAAGATTTTGAATTTTTTAATATTGAGATAATCCCTAGGAGTCAAAAATCTGAGGCTGATAGTATGGCTCAGATTAGCTCACAGTTTAACCCAACAACTAGCTTATTGGTTAACAATGAGTCAGTAAAAGTTATAGTGAGGCCAAACATCCTAGACAATGATGAAAATTGGTAATTATTTGAAAATGATGCTCAGGTAGTCTCTTTCTTACAACAATCAAATGAGTTTTTGGATCGGTTTCAAACTAAAATTGAAGAGGCATATGGTGATCAAATTATACAATTAAGGACTAATAAGCTCCCTAAGGGATTGATCACCTTAGAAAACTTGTTTGACCTAGAGGATGTAAGCCTAGAAAAGAAAAGGTTCCAGGTAGATAAAGCAGACTATTTTGAGATAGAGGTGAGTGATGAGAAGAGGCTAAAATTCAAGAATTCTGCAACTCAGGAAGAGAAGGAAAAATTAGTCAAGTTGTGCCAAAAGTATGATAGAGTCATAGCTTGGAGCTATGAAGACCTTCATGGATACAACAGAGACATTATCTAGCACACAATAGAGTTGACTGAGGGATCCAAGCCCATCAGATAGAAATAGAGACTAGTCAATCCAAGGATAGAGCCTCTAATGGTAGATGAGTTGCAAAAACTTCTAGATTCCAAAATAATATTTCTAATCAAACACTCAACCTGGGTATCAAATCTAGTCCCAAATAGGAAAAAGAATGGAGATGTAAGACTATGTGTGGATTTTAGAGATCTAAATAGAGCATCTCTAAAAGACCACTATCCCTTGCCCTCCATGGAACAAATTCTACAAACTATGGCTGGATCAGAGAGGTTTTCTTTACTTGATGGTTTCTCTGAGTATAATCAAATTTGGCTAGCTGAGGAAGACTAGTACAAAACTACTTTCACCACCAAATGAGGGACATTTACCTACATGAAGATGCCATTCAACTTATCAAATGCAGGAGCCACCTTTTAATGAGCTATGGATATAGCCTTTGGTGAACTTATCAACAAGGTCATCCTAGTCTATCTGGATGACCTCACTATTTTCTAAAAAAATGCTAATGATCATTTTGATCATTTGGAATCTGTCTTCAAGAAATGTCAAGATTTTGGGATATCATTGAATCCCAAGAAATGTATTTTTACTGTGCCTTAGGGTAAACTATTGGGGCACATAGTGTCTAAGGAAGGGGTTTCTATAGATCCAAAGAGAATCGTAGCTATAATGGTCTTACCTCTTCCAGCAAATAAAAAGGCAGTCCAGTCCTTTTTAGGGAAGATTAATTTTGTCAGTAAATTCATATATGATTTTGCAGGCTTAGTGAGACTAATGACACTCTTGCTTAAAAAGGATATGGTCTTCAAGTGGACTATAGAAGCAAGGCAAGCTTTTGAGGGGGTCAAGAAGGCTATTTTAGCAGCCCCAGTGCTCAAGAACCCAGATTTTTCCATGCCCTTTATAATGTGTCTATGGAGGGGAGTGAAGTATTGCTGCTATCCTGACTCAAAAGAACAACAGGCTAGAGGGGGAACACCCAATAGCATTTTTCTCAAGAAATCTCAGAGATTATGAGACTAGGTACAATTTTTTGGAAAGACAAGCCTATGCCATGGTGAAAGCCCTCAATAAATTTAGGCATCTGGTGTCAGGGAGCAAAATCCTGATACTTGTGGCTCACTCAAGTGTCAGGGAATACATCATGGAAGGGGAAATTACTGAGAAAAGAGCCAATTAGATCACTAATATCCTTGAATATGATGTGGAGGTTAGACCCACCAAGCTATTTAGAGGCAGGGGTATGTGCCAATATATAACCCAAGAGCTAGAAAAGATGTTACCTGAGGAAGTAGATTCAGAAGGAGAGCTAGAGACAATGCTGAAATTACAAGAGGTTGATCAAGAATCTTGGGTCACAAGTAGGATTCAATTTATGAAAAATGGGATTTATTCGAGAGAACTCCCTCAAAACAAGAGGAGATATTATAGGATATAGGGATTTCATTTTGTTTTAATTGAACAAGTCCTTTTCAGAAGAAATTCTGATGCAAATTGTTAAGATGTGTAGAATAGGCTGAAGCCAAGAAGATACTACACAAAATGCATCATGGAGTATCAGGGGGACATTTTTCTACAAATACCACAGCCATAAAGATAAGTGAGGTAGGATATTTCTAGCTTACTTTATTTGTAGATTGTTATTAGCTGGTTAGAAAATGTCAATCCTATCAGTATTATACGGGGATGCAGAGGAACGTAGCCATGCCATTGAGTCCTATAGTTGTGGATGAGCCTTTTGCTCAATGGGGTCTTGACTTCATTGGAATGATAAATCTAGTATCCAGCATGGGCCAAAAATGGATATTAACTGCCACAGACTATTTCACCAGATGGACTGAGTCAGTCCCACTTAAAGAAGCAACAGAGAATGTGATCCTAGATTTTCTAGGGGGTATCACTACTCGCTTTGGGGCTCTTCACACCATCATTTCAGATAATGCTAAAGCATTCTTGGGGTGTAAGGTATCCAACTTCACCTTGAGACATGGAATATATCTGAAAACTTCATCTAACTATTACCCTCAAGGTAACGGTTTGGCATAATCAACCAACAAGAACCTAATAAGACTCATCAAAAGAGTAGGAGCTGATCATCACAAAAAGTGGCATAAAGTGCTTAATCTAACACTATGGGCTGATAGAATCATGCCCAAACAGGTGATCAAAAGGTCTCCATATGAATTGGTATATGGAAAGTCGACTGTGATTCCCCTAAGTTTGGAAATCCCTACTCTCTAGTTGATCAAATAAATTGAGATTGAAGAGAATGGCCCCATGCAGGTCAGACTCACAAGACTTTTGGAAGTTTAGGAAAAGAGGGATATAGCCCATGATTCATTGATCAAGCATCAGGGAATGGTTAAGAATTGAAGTGGGCTTGATTGTTTTGAAATGGGATGCAAGGGCCACTAAGCCAGGTCACAATACCAAATTAGAAGTGCTATGGGATGGTCCATATAGAATTCACATGTGTAAACAGAAGAATTATTTTGAGCTAGAGTCGATGGAAGGAGAACCTGAAGAGATTCCTGTAAATATAATCTATTTGAAACATTTCAATTGACTTATGTCTCTCATGTATTGTAGTTAAATAGTTTCCCTTTCTTGCATTATTTTCTATTGTTTTCCCACTTTGCTTTTGAATAAGTGTTTTAAACATATGTCAAGAACTCTTTTTAAGCCATAATTTTCACAATTTTGATCTAGTGGGAGGTGGAGTTTTCTTTTTGAGCAAGCTCAAAAGTCCTGAGGTCACCAGTAACTATAGAGTAAATTTTTACTCTATGTCACATTCAAATTTTTAGTCGAGCACTACAGTTTTGGTTCTCGTATACCTTGGTCATAGTGGCAGATTTGGGGTAGAGCATGGGTTCATTTTCCATCTAAGTGTCGAAGCGCAGTGGAGGCTACCAAGTGTCACTATTTAAGCATGAGTCTTTCTCCTCTTTTATTTCTTTCGATCCATTTTACCTAAATGTTCGAATTTGAGTGAAGGCCACCAAGTGTCACTTTCCAAAACATGAAGCCAGCTAGCTGGCATCCTCTGACGCCCTTTTGTAACTTTCAAAGAACTACGGATCATGCCACGCACCTAATATCAACTCAGTGGAAGTCACCACGTGTCGGCATCCATGTCTCGTAGAGGCACCCACATTTCATCCTATTTTGGCAAAGACTTTCAATGAGTTAAGTAGCAAAGTAGTGAAAAGTACCAAGTGGAAGTTGCAGAAGGCCTTGAACTACCTTTTTAGAAGAAAGCAGAAGCCTCTACGTGTCGACATCTGAAGTATGCCTAGGTTCATGCTTTGATTCAACACAAAAAGGCATCATTTTATTTTTGCTTAAAGTGCCATAAAGTAGTGGAAGTTGCCAAGTGTCACTCTTTGAGCCCCTTCTTACCCCATCCTCGAGAAAAGTGGAAAGTGCCACATACCCCTAGTAAGAGAAGTGGAAGATGCCACGTACCTTCCCAGAAGTAGTAGAGGTCACCACGTGTCAACTTCTGAGAGACCATCTTCGAGCTTCATTATCAAGTAAAGATTATGGTGGGCCCCAAGTGTTACTTCAAAAGTCTATAGAATCTATCAAGTGTCACCATCCATAAGAATCTGATATGTGTCCCAAATAAAACTACGACACAACCAAAGAAAAGGAGAGAGCTGTGTGTTTTTGATGGATCCGATAGAAAGTGCCAAGTGTCATTTTTTGGTGCCTTCTAAGTAACGAGAGGATTTTCAAAAAATTGACTGTGTCCTCTCCCATTTCAAAGTAATAGAGTGTTCCATGTATCTATTGCCACAAAGTGAAATGGAGGGAAAATTGGCCAGAATTAATCTGAGTAGATGGAATAGTTCATCGGATAGATTTTTGGAGCCACCAAAGCATTGAAGGCACTGTCTATTTGTCCCCCATGAGCGTAGGATGGAGAAGAATTTCATGGGAAAGGGGATGATGGAAGGAGTGATCCATGGTTATAAAAGAAGAAGAATTGTAAGAGAAGAAAAGGGGGGAATTCTAAGTTTTAGACTTTCTAGAATTTTGACCAGTAATATCATTTGCTCTTGTCTCAATTTTCTTGAATTGTAAAGTTGATATAACCGTGCATGTTTTGGTGCCCTTTATGTGGCTAAATGAATTAAGGAAATTTTAACTCCATGACTTGGTTGATGTTATCTATGTCATTTTCAAAGGTAGTTTATACTGTAGATTTTTTGAAGTTGTGATTAGGGATGTCATTTGCTTTTGTCTCATTTTATTGAATCAGAAGGTTTACATAACTGTACGTGACTTCTGTGCCTCTTATGTGGTTGGAATATTTTGTTAGGAAAATTGAACAATATGCCTTTGTTGACATTCTCTGTGTCTCAGTGAAAGAGCTCCATGTTGTGAGCCTCTGTTTCTATTATTTCAATGTTTTACATTAATCATGCACTTGTCTGCTCTTAAATGTAATTGAATCTTATAATAGTCTCATTGTGCTCAAGTTAGGATTAGGATTACACTCAAGTGCATCACCATAGTTAGGTTTCAATTCCTACATTTTGCATTTTTGTTTAGTCTCCTATCCCTTTTCCCCAACACCCAATACAAAAGAAGAGACCAACTTCTCTAAAATTTGGAGGTTGTTTCAAGCCACATTGTCCCACAGTTTGAAACTTCCCATTGTTGATTGGTTAAGATCAAGCACAATTTTAAGTCATCAATAGTTAACTTGGGTACAACTGCCAACCTAAGTTAGTTCTTATCTCTAAGAACTTTATTCTAAAGATAAATATAACTAAAACTTATTTTTAGATAAATATCACAAAATATTTTCATGGTCATATGAAGACATGCCTAGAATATACCTTATCATAGTTTTCTATTAAATAGTGAGATATATAGATGTGAAATCCATGCACCAAAAGTAATGGAAGTTCCCACCTAAGGTTTACACCTTATGCCACAAATAAATTTAAAATATCCTAGATGATCAGTTAATTCATCTTGTAAATTAATCAGAATAGGTATCCAACATAATAACCATTCACAATAAAGTTATTATGGTCATTCACATCTATATCAACTTTCGTAAGCTCAAATTATCATATCATAAGGACAACTTTATGTTACCTTTAATCAATGATATTATTGATTTTATAGGGCATATGATATTATTTCCCTCATGGATGGTTTTTTTAGGATATAATCATATTCATAGTTCTCCCATAGATCAACATAAAACCATTTTTACTACCAAACATGGAACCTATTGCTATGTTAATATGTTCTTCAACCTTTAAAACATTGGAGTAACATATAAACACAAAATGATTCACATATTTCATTATCTCATCAAAAAAATAGTCAAAAATTATGTGGATGACCTTATATCCCAATCCAAATGTCATGACAACCATATTCATGACTTATATATCATATTTGATTGTCTTATCAAATATAAAGGTAAACTCAATCCTCAAAAGTGTGTTTTTATTTTTACCTCCAAAAAGCTCTTAGGATTATTTGTTTTACTACAATGGATTTATGTGGATTTCTAAAAGATAAATGTTTTTCTCAACATGCATATACCTCAATAGATTCCTGACATCTAAACTTATCTTATGAAACTTGGGACAATCTATCGATTTGTTCATGAGTTAGCTTACCACTTATAGTTGGTAAACTTAATTCTAAAGAAAGATGTTTCACTTAAATAGATTGATGCTTTTCAAAAATCCTTTGATAACATGAATAAATAATTACTTCATCCTCCAAATATAAAACTAGATTCAAATGATTTTCCTCTCATCTTGTATACCTTGTCTACCCCCATATCAATTGGGGAAATGATGGCACAAAAAGATGAGTTAGGAAAAAAATATGGAATTTAATATATTAGTCATGACTTGATAGATTATGAGACTTGATACACAAATGTGAAGTATGACTATCTCAAAATATACCTTTCCATCCAAAAGATTTAGAATTTTATGTTTTTACTATATTGCTTATGTAATTGTCCATTCTTATCCCCTTCACCATTTACTCTCCAAGGATTTATTATTGCATGGAGATGAAATCAACAAGTGGATGGTGATACTAATGAATTTGATCTTAGAATCATCACTCAAAAATAATTTAAAGACCAAGTGATTATTGATCAACTTGTTGTTACACCCCTACCAACTAAACAACACCTCCAAGATACTCTTCCTAATGAATTTATCCTCTTCATTGAGTATATTGATCAAGTTGTCACTTTTAAGACTAATTAAAAAAATTATGGTTGACCTCAAGTATTAGGACCTTAAAGAGATATAAATAATAGTCTCTAAAACCTAAATCATCTACAAAATCTACTTTATAATAATTAATCAAAATTACTATTGACATACATGAAGATACTGGTCACTCCAATTAAATAGATCCCAGTTACTTCAAGGAGCTAGGGAAGGATGTGTTGTTGCCAATACTTATGTAAAAATCATTCATATAGTGTTATCACTAATAACATGGATGGATATGAATCTCTCATCATCAGAATTCAAGAAAGCATAAACCTAGACATTTCATACTTACATGCCTTAGGAGATTCACATCTTATATATCACCAAATTAGTGGCATTTATTAGTGAAATAATGAAAACCTTATTGCATATCACCAACTCTCTTCTTCTTTTGTAAAGGACTATTCATATTTCACTAGTGTGACAATCCCAAGGGAGAAAAATGTTATCACTAACTCTCTTGCTTCCTTAGTCTACCTCTTTCATCCTCTTTAGGCATTACATGACTCAGATTTACTCATTCATATGATGAAATATACATATAATATAACACCTAAGGTTGTTTCTTTTATTTTACACATTAAATTTGTCACCACTCTGCAAAGCCTATCATATAAAGATATCATCCAATTCATTGAACATCATACTTATCTACTTGAGGATGACTCTCATGAAAAGACTAGACTTTAGAAGGAAGCTTTCAAATTTATCCTTAGAAAAAAATCATTTATTATTGTAACTTCAAACGTAACTTACTTTGTTATATCACTCAAGAATAATTACCTTCTCTTTCTGAGCAAGTGCACAAGGGTATTTGTCATGACCATCATAGTGGACAAATTACATCCTGTAAAATCCTATAAATGAGATAATACTGACCTAATATTTTAAAATATGAAATCACATTTTCAAAGAAGTGTAATCCTTTCCATCTCCATGACAATCTTATCCATTATCTTCTAGTTGAGATTTAGACACTTGAATCTCTATGAACATTATTTATGTGAGAATTGGATATCATAGGAAAACTACCTCAATCTTAACATGGCCATGTTTTCATCATTACAACCACTGAATATTTTACCAAGTGAGTAGAAGTTATGCCCCTTGTTTATTTCAATGGTGTAACTATAAAAAAAATATCCTAAATCAAATCATATATGATAATGGCATAAATTTCTAAATTTTTTTGGCATGAAGTAGTTTTATGTGAAATTTAAAATTGTGTATAAATTATATACACCCTATCACCCTCAGTGTAATGGTCAAGAATAATCCACCAAAAAAAACATTAATACTATTATGCAAAATACTATGATGGATTCTCATTCAGACTGACATCTCAAGCTATATCTTATACCTTGGGATAACCATACTAACATATGTATTACTACCAAGGCAAATCCATTCTCTTTAGTGTATTGATAATAGGATTTCTTACCACTTTAAGTAGAGTTAACCTCTTTACACATCAATATTCATGGCATCATCCCCAAAGAAGAGATTCATGAAGCATGCCTTCATGCTTTAGATCTACTTGATGAAAGAAGAATGAGTACCTTACAACAAAGTCAACCATTATTTTCCTTGAGATTAGTATGTGCACCATCATTGTTCATATCATGACTTTTATCCCAACATTATCTATGTGTATTCTTATAAAGATAAGGCAATGGTCAAGAGTAGTGTTTTCCTCACTTATAATTAGTCATATTATCTAGTGGTAAAATTACAACAATTTATTTTTATGTCTTTCACACATATTTTACCTTCTCTTATGATGATGTTTCATACCTACATATAATTACACAATCATACCATACACATGTTTTGTGATTGAAAAAACCTAATGGTTCTATGATTATTTCCATGAGCCCCCTAAATTTCACTTCTAGTTTGGGTTCACCAAGGTCAATTTTAAAATTGCACACTTTCACTTGGGGTAAGTCTAGGAATATTTATACACCATGGTATTCATGTTATCCTTTCTAGTGGCCAGATGTAATATATCTTGTGCTATTTATATATATCACCCATGTTTGGATTTTAAAAATCTGTATGAGAAGGAAAAAAGATCCAAAGACATTAAAATACATATCATAATAAAAAGCAATATTAAAAGGAAAAGTACATCTTAAAAGTCAGACCATACCAAAAGACATGATTTTTTTAACACATCCTATTCTAGTCAAAGATAAAAATCCATATCTAGCCTCATGATAGATTTGAGGTCCATTCAGGTATAGTAGGCTAGTAGACTGGGGTAGGAGGTTTCATTACATCATTTTCTATCTTCTTACATTCTAGTGCCACCCACTTTCTCATGCAAGTACCCAATCTTCATAGAAGACCGATAACTCTATAAGGGGTTATAAGTAATAGGGTACACATTTTGATAATGTAGGATCACTTTAGTTTTCATGCATGTTATCCTTCTTGGGATTATATATATACTTCACTAGTTTTCCCAACCTTATATTTGCTAGGTAGGGATTTCTATTGCTATTGATGTTAGAAACTCTTAGTCTTGTTAAATTTTTTTATTTTTATTATTTTTGGTAAAGACCATGTTTTCACCCTAGTGATATCCTATTTTCATTCCCTTCATTTTTATATCCCTTGATAGATAGGTTTATTTTTAAATCTTTCCATTTTATTTACTTCCTATTCTCTAATTCTTTAGACATGGTAGTCATATGGTAGTTTTAGCTTTTCCATATTTACAATAAAAGATGCATATTTTACCTATTGTGAGATGATCTTTTGGTCATTGCCTTATCCTCATAAGATTTATCTTATATATGTTTGAAACCTTGAGTTTTCTATTCACTTTTTTGTGGGCTATTCGACTCCATTTTTCTCTTTCATTTTTCATCTTTCATATATTTGTTTGAGTTTTGTTTGTTACTTATATTGCATCAATATTTATATCATAAATCAGTTTTTTGTGCCCCTTGTTTAATTTAAATCGTTACTTATCTTACTTTAGATTCATTTTTAGGGTTTTGGGTCAAAGTGGCCTTGTCATTTCAACTTATCAATTTTCCTTTGTTTTTATTTGATTCTTTGGATATTTTGAGTTCTAACCTAGCCTCATAATTATTAGATTCCCAAAATTTCCAAGTTTTTCAATCATGTCTAATATTTTTCATTTACATCCATTTATTTGACATCTTGCATAAGCATGCTTTGCTATTATCCATTTTTAGCCTTGTATCTTTAGGTTTTCTCAAATGTAGTTTATGTACCCTCTATGATATTTTCATGTAGTCATTCAGTGAAAAGGTATGTCAGGTCATGCATATGTTAGTTTAAATTATTATTCTACCAATAATTATTTCAACATTTATTTTCATTTATGTTCTTTTTTGTTTCTATGTACCTATCCCAAAACACCATCTTACATTACACTATTGTGACATATGATGAAACTTAGGTTGGGCATATACACTTGATATTTTTTAACATATCACATTAATGAAACTTTATGTTACATCAACTTGTCAAGTCATCAATCTCTTTGAGTAAACACCATAAATGGTGCACCAAGAATGGGGTGGGATTAGATTATGGTACTTTGTGAGAGATGTTTGAAAACTATCATGTTACACCATCATTACTATCAATTTAACATCCTCCAAGTGTTTATATGTATTTCCATTATTTTTACTTCCTATCTAGATTTTATGGCTTCCCTATATCCAATGGTATTGGCTAGGTTGATAACATTTATTTATTGCATTTTTCCTTCCTATACTATATTATCTACCTTGATATAGTTTCAAGTTTGTATTTAAATTTTGTACTATATCAGCTTGGTTGATACCATATTATTCTATCCAACATCTTGAACCATATTAGCATGGTAAATACTATTGGGTTAGACTTTAGGGTTCATTTTGTGTATTAGAACAATATATTGTTGGGGTTTCTAAGGGTTAAACATAGGATTAAATCATGTATAGAGAAACGAATACACAGAGATCAATAATTTTAAACATTCTAAAATATTATTTCACTCTAATTACATAAACATTCTAGACAATACACACAAAAAAATAGGAGCATATATCCTATATATGGGGATTACCAAATCCCTAAAATATCTCCTATGAAACTTCCTATAACTAAGTAATCCTAACTATGATATATTGTTAAATCAAATAACAATATATCTCAACCATAATAATATTCTAACTCACCGTATTAATCATATGGTTGTTAACTACTAACAAACTACTATTTACTTTTTACCACTAACTATTTGCCTCTCAGTCAATATTACTTACACAATATTAGTAACGTGAATAATATTATAACATTCACCCCCTTGTGAAAATTATTAATCATATCTACACCCCTTTGATGTGATCATGGGGAAAACATATATCTTCAAGAATTGGCCTAAATAGAATCATATGGCAATGCATACTTTTAGTTCTACATACTACTATATAAATCTTATTGTCTAGATCTTGTTGCACATGATCACTAAAATGCTTCTTGCATATATGCCATTTAACCACACTGGACATGTCAGTGGCTGGTCATCTTCATAAAAAAAGTAAGGCAGTTAGAGGATCTTCGCAGTCATAAGATTTTTGTAGTTAGTTGCCCTCTTATATAACTATTGACCACATTCCATTATATCCACACTCTCCCTTGTCTCCAAATAGTAGAGGTGTTTCAAATAAGTAGGGGAATTAAAAATACACACTGAATATCACATTTACCCTATAAGAAATCAACTTCTTACTTGTAGCCACTATGAATGATTATGCCACTCGATCTCACACAACAAAGAAGACTCCCACTACCATTGGTAGTATTCCTTGACTTTAGTCTATTTAGTTTTGAATGGAAAATGAAACATAGCTTTATGTTCCTATTCCACAATATGAACATTTCCACACCACACAAATTAAAAAGTAAATGTATTTACCACACTAAAAACCACACCACACAACAAAAAACATATGGCCACCAAATCAATATGTAGCCTCATCGATGGTGCCTAACAAGAGGTCATTGAATAACCTGCATCCTCCATGTATCCTCCAACCTCTAGTTTCAACTACTTACTTAGCTAATGAATTTTTGAAGCTCAATTGAGGAGAAAACTCCTACTATAGTCTGGGCATCGTGTATAAGTGAAAATGTGTCCATAAGGCAATTTTTTTTTTACAAATTTGACTTAGAACTTTTGACAAACAATGACTTTGATGATTTTGATAGATGGACACCTTGTCTCTTAAAGTTGACACTTTTGATATTTTGACAATAGACACTAAACTCAAAAAAATTGACACTTTTGAATCTAAATATTCAAGCGTTTAGAGAGTTGGTAAAAAAATACTGTTGGGGTTTCTAAGAGCCAAACATAGGATTAAATAATGTGCAGAGAAGTGAATACACAAAGATCAATTATTTCAAACATTCTGATATATTAATTCACTCTAATTAAATAAACATTCAAGACAATACATGCAAATATATAGGAGCATATATCCTATATTTGGGGATTCCCAATCCCTATAATATCTCCTATGAAAATTTGTATAACTAAACAATCCTAACTACGATATATTTTTATATAAAATAACAATATATTTCAACCATAATAATATTCTAACTCACTATATTAATCATATGGTTACTAACTACTAAAAAACTACTATTTACTTTTTACCACTAAGTATTCACCTCTCGGTAAATATTACTTACATAATATTAATAATGTGAACAATATTCTAACATATATATGGTTTATATTTCATTATTAAATAATATATAACATTCATAAACTCTACTTGTTTGAAAACACCTAAAAATATGAACCATAAAATTTTGAACTTTAAAGATTTGAATGGCTTTACAGTTGGTTATTGTCACTTTTAACTTCAAGTAGTGAAAACAGACTTCCAAATTTAAGCAACTTAAACTATTATTATTTTAGAATGAAAACATGAAGACATGTGAACCTCATGCATTCCAAACTAAATTGATAAATTGATAGTTGGGTTAACATTGATCACTTGTAAAAATATTCAACCATATAATCAAGTACCATAATTTAAGAAAGAGATAATCTCTATGAAAAAGAGTCCATGAGTATCCACACTTAGTGGTCACCATTCCTAGTTTATAGAATAGTTATGAGTTAACAGCCATTTGGGTTAGTTTGAAATTTAACATTATGACCACCTTACACATATAATTAAGATGTCATGCACTCTCTAGATGGCCTCCATCCTCCCCCCTATTCCCTCTATACAAACTAAACTAAACTAAACTAAACTCTATATGGGATTGAGTTAGTTTAAAGATTAGATTTTAGATAAAAAGGGGAGGGGAGGGGAAAGGAAAGACTCTATATATAGAAAGGGGGAAGGGGTTTTCACGACACTCACCCCCACCCTATAGATAGATCAAGATTGTGTTTTACTATTTTTGGGAAACTAAGGGTTTAATTTCCTAATTAGTAAAGAGGTCTAGATTAATCTAGAAAATATGTGAATATAGTATGCCTAAATTAACCTATTGATTTGATAAATCTAGATATGATCAACTAATTACTAAAAATAGCAAACAAGGGGATAGAGAGTGAACTTAGCTAATTTTTAGACTGAGACAGAGGATTCTAGAATTACAAATTGCTAAATTGACTGGGTAGACTGTCAAAAATAGGACCTAGAAGTCTATATTCTACCTAGATAGTAGCACCAAAAACTAGACACTTGGAGGTCCAATGTTATAGTCCTATTTTTGGCACTATAATCCCTCTGATCCAATTCTTATGAGATTTTTGGGTTTTCTTTTGATACTTTGAGAGGCTCTATGTATATAATCTCAAGTCTTGATCATCCATGAAGCTCCTTGTATAATTGATTCTATCCTCTAGGGTCATAGTTCTTCCTTAGACTTGATAAATAGTCTTAAATTAGCTAGAAAAAGGGGTTAGTTTATATTATGCACTAAACGTATGATCACACCCCATGTGTGGGCACACTGCCTACATATAAATACTCTGAGGAGGGATCAAGGCCAATGTAGTTCTCCCAAATTGAATGTGTATTGTGTAATATTGTGTATGCAATGAAAGTATTATGTGAATCTAGAAAATCTTAAGATGACTCGTGACTTGTGTGGGAGCTTGAGTAGAATGGAAATAATAGTGGTTAGTTGTATATAGAGAATATGAAGATTTGCTTGAGTGTGCTTAGTGTATTTCTAGCTCATGCCTTTTGAATGATTGTCAACCCTTCTAAATGACCCTTGAATAGGCTTTTATAGGGAAACTAATGATCCTAGGTTAGATGACTTTGTGTTAGGATGATAGGGAAAAAGATAAGGATCCAAGGAAATCTAACCATTTGAGGATAAGAGTGACTCGGATAATAGTTTTGGAAAGTACACCCTAGGATCTAATTCTATAGTCCAGCTTATGACACTATTATCCAAGGGGATAGTGTCCTTAGGGGATAGGTTTGTGCTTGAGAGAGGAGTTTGGGGCAGTTAGGTCTAATTTAGGAAGGCTTTGGGTGACTGGGAAGTAGTGAAAACATGCCTAGTGGGTTGTGCAAGTAAGTAGGAAAGACCTATGATTTTAAAGTCACAATTCATGCTCAAGTAGTAAAAATTTCATTTTTATGTGATTAGATTTACCCTCCCCCTTTATTCTACATATAAAGCTAAGTGAAATACTAGGATACAGGAGAAAAATAGAAGTGTACCTGAACTTACTTGTGAGACTAAGCCCAAGAAGCTATGTGATGTTGTATTTGTGAATGGTGAGAGCATGTTATACTGTGTGAATCTACAAATAAGGAAAGTGAAAGTAGATTAGTTATTACTAGATATTCTATATCTAAATTAAGAATGTACAAAGCTAGGTAAAGATAGAGAAATGAATGAATACACCTCACTAGGTATGAAAACTAATATAAAACCTATTATGCTATTGGGTTGTGTTGAGTGATACTAGATGAATACTGAACCAAGATTTATATCGATGGATGAATGAGTGTTAAATCCCATGGAAGGTGGCTCAAGAATGCAAAGGCAGGCCCTTTGGCTCCATCATCACCAAATATATGAAGGTAATGAATCATGTGTGCACTAATCAATGTCTATAATATGTGTCCAATTCCTCTAAACAAGTGGCTCAAGCATACAAAGGTTAGCTAGACATTTGGCTCCATCCTTATCTCATGATGTGAATCTAAATAGAAAGATACTGGTATAAGCTGAATGTCATATGAGATGGCTCATGAAGCCAATGAACGTGTTATAATATAAGAATGTTGTAGTGTATAGCTAAATGTAACTAGAAACTAGGCTAATGCTGGCCACTTCAAAAGATGGAGATTGGAACTTGTATAAAAAACCCCTCCAAAACTAGAATCAACTTAGGAACTTGGGCACTTGAGAAGCAAAATTATATGAAATTTTACTTGAAAGTGATGCCAACCACCCATAGATGTAGGAAGGCATGAAACTAATAGGAAAATACAAGAAAATGTACTAAACTTAGAAAATAAAAGGCCCATGTGCCATGCACATTGTGCCCAATAACTAGTATGTAGAACATAGATTCTAAATTAAAAGTTATATCAAGTGCCATGTCTGAACTATAAGTGGAATCCCTCATGTCATGCATGATGCCCATTATATCTAGATTATTTGAGAAAAAATTGCTAAAAACTACTAGATTTTGGATTATACTATTATGGAAAAACCATGGCTAAACTCACCCCTCTACTTGATTCTAGAAAAACTAAAAATTTTACTATCTGGACACTAGCACAAAAAACTAGACACTTTGGGGTCCAGTGCTATAGTCCCATTTTTGGCACTATTATCTAGAGCCTAAACTAAAAACTAGACTATGTTCTTTCCTATCTACCTGATCTGGCCTACCTATACTAAATTTTGGAATCTAGACTGAACTTGTTTGAAACTATGTTTTATTTTTGACTGGTAGAAGCTTTGGTCTCTATGACAAAACCCCTATTTGTTACCTCCTCTTCTAAGGGTAGGAATGAAGAGTCTATAATGACTACCCTCAAAATAAGAATCCCTACAAGTGTGTTAAGATAAAAAAACATTTGATATAGCATTGATATTCATGATCTCAAGATATAGAAAAAGTTGTAAAGAGAGATTGTTAGATCTATAGGGGTATGCCTAGATAGATATAACAATGTAATAGCATGTGGAAAGATGGAATGTGAGATGTTATTTTTTATTATCATGGAGGGATGGAGCATGATGTCCATCATGGCATCCAAGATGCAAGGTAAATACATGATTGGAATCAAGGAATTGTACACAAAGAGAAATGATCAAGCAAACAAGTATATAAAGCAAGAAGAAAGAAACACACAAGGATGGCCAAAGGGACAAATAAGCATGTAAGTCATATAATGCATGTTCAAATGCCACATATATAAATAAAAAGAACAAGCAAAGATTGGCACAAGGGACACAAGCACATAGAAAGGCACACACAAAGGACATTGACAAATATCTAAAGGCACACACATATAGATAAGAGTAAAGGACATTTGGAAAATGTCCCAAAATTAAAATAAGAACTGGAAAATGTAAACACATCTAGATAATCAAAGTGAAGAGTGTAAGCATGCAAAGTAATGGAAAAATTAAACATGCCTAACTATAAAAAGAGAGAAGCAAGCGTATACAAGATATGTAATACAAGACTAATGTATATGCTATGAAATAAAAAAAGTGTGATAAATGCCAATGAATGTCAATGTAATATCTATGTAAACAAGTAATGAACATACTATAATAAGATGTCTAGAGTGTGTAGTGTAAGAATGACATAACTTGGATGGTTTAGTCATGTAGAGTGCACCCCCATTAGGTAGATGTATCCATATGTAGCTAGAATGTAGACATAATATGCCCCCTTGATGGGTGGAGTAAAGCAATAAAGGATATGGATGCACTTTACACACTTAAAACAAGATCAAGTGAAGCTTGGTAATATAGATAAATTGACAAACAAGTAGCATCAAACAATATAATGTAAGTCTAGCATAGTGTTTTATTAATGTAATAACATAGATGATGCATACAATTGACATATTTTTGTATTTTTGGAATAAGCTATGTATAATCATGTAAAAGAGACTATGTACAGGGAATAATATAAAGGAATGATACTAACTGATGAGTCTCAAATGAGACTCCATATCATGATGTCTAGAATCAAAAAGTGGAATTGTGAGTGATTATGAGGCATGATGGAAGTGATGAGACTGAGGCTCTAAAAGCTAGATATGTTGTAAATTCTCTAAAATTAGTGAAGTAAAAATTGAGTATAGGGATCCTTTATAACTTTGATAAGTAGATGAAATTGTAGGGCTCTTAAGGACCCACCTATAAGTAGGAGAAGCTATTTGAACATGTGATCAATGTGTAGATGCCTAAGATCTTAATGAAAGTATTCTAGGTGTGAAAATTGTAGCTAAAATATATTTAGAATCCCAAAGCTATGTAGGTGTATGGACCTTATGTACTAGTAATGGAGCTAGAGCTAGTGCTAGAACTAAAACTAGCTCTAGAACTAAAATTGGCACTAAAAATAGAAGTGGAAACTCATATGGAACTATAGTAATTATAATAACCTAATTAACATGACTGAATTTCACACATCAATGCACTATAGATGGAACTGCTTGGCTTTTTTTTAATCAAGGTCTGCTAAGTAACATGTCAAAAATTTGTGTTAGGAACTATAGTGAATGGGTTGGTCATGCATGTAGGACCAACTTGTAATGGAATGAGGATATTACCTAATGTAGTCTAACTATGTCCATTGAATCTAATGATAACTATATTAGTCGAAGTGATATCCTGATCTGTATACCCCAAGTGTTGCAGTAGTGTCATAGTACACATGTTAACACTGGATCCATTATTAATTATAAAACTATAAATGGGATGATCATGATTAAGATCTAATGAAGAGTGCATGATAATATATCATCCTCAATAATCTCATACTCAAAAAAGGAGATACAGGCTGAATTGGAAGTATAGAATGAACAATGTCAATCATGTGGCTTAATGGTGTGAATCAACTATCGGTGCCCTATATGTAACTAATGGAGGATGTGCCTGATATACATGATGTAAACCTAATGTTTTTTATACCTCTAACTCTCTATGCTATGGAAATAGATCTAAAAATATTTTAAGTGACTTATCCTATGTTGGTTTGGCTTGAGGAGGCTCAACTAAAGTACCTAGATTAATCTAGTTGGCATCAATTAAATCCTATATCTTATGTCTAAGACTAATGTATTTATTTTTAGTATCTCCTAGTACCTTTTGAAATTTTTAAAATGCATTTTGATTATATCCCCATGGAAGAGGCTTTACTAGATCAACTTCTCTAATAGGAGGTAGAGAAATGATATTACATTCTAGTAGCTACTATAGAACTCTAGCTAGAGAAACTATAGGTTTAATTTCCTAAATAATAAAGGGGTATGGATTAATCTAGAAAATATGTGAATATAGTATGCCTAAATTAACTTACTAAGTTTCTAAATCTAGATTTGATCAATTAATTACTAAAAATAGCAAACAAGGGGATAAAGAGTGAACTTAGCTAATTTCTAGACTGAGACATAGGATTCTAGAATTATAAATTATTCAGTTGATTGGGTAGACTATCAAAAATAGGACCCATAAGTCTATTTTTTTCCTAGACAGTAGCACCAAAAATTGGACACTTGGAGGTCTAGCATTATAGTCTTGTTTTTGGCACTATAGTCCCTCTTATCTACTTCTTCTAAGTTTTTTGGGTTCTATTTTGATACTTTGGGAGGCTCTATATATGGAATATTAGGTCTTGATCATCTATACTCCATGCACAACTAATTCTATACTCTAGGGTCTTAGTTCCTCCTTAGGCTTGATAAGTGGTCTTGAATTAGTTGAAAAAATGGGTTAGTGTGTAATATTTACTGAATGTATGATTACACCCCATGTGTGGGCATGCTGCCTACATACCAATACTCTGAGGAGGGATCAAGGCCAATGTAGTTATCTCAAATTAAATGTGTATTATGTAATCTTATGTATACAATTCAAGTATTATGCAAATCTAGGCAAGCTTGAGATGATGCATGACTTATTTGGGAGCTTGACTAGTCTAAAAATAGCAGTGCTTGGTTATATGCAGAGAATAAGAAGATTTGATTGAGTGTGCTTAGTGTATGTCTAGCTCATGACTTTTGAATGATTACCATCCCTTATAAATAACCCTTGAATAGGATTTTATAAGGAAAATAATGATCTTAGTTTAGATGACTTCATGTTAGGCCAACAAGGAAAAAGATATGGATCTAAGGAAATCTGATCATTTGAGGCTAAGAGTGACTTGGACAATAGTACTAGAAAGTGGACACCATAGGGTCTAGTGCTATAGTCCAACTTATGGCACTATTTTCCAAGGGGAAAAGGACCTTAAGGGATAGGTCTATTCTTGGGAGAGGAGTCTATGGTAGCTGGGGCTGATTTATGAAGGCTTTAGGAGATTAGGAAGTAATGAAAACATGCCTAGTGGGTTATGCAAGTAAGCAGGAAAGACCTATGGTTTTGAAGTCACAAGTCATACTCAAGTTGTACAAATTAATTTTTTATGTGATTAAATTTACCCCCCCTTTATTCTACATATGTAGCTAAGTGAAATACTAAGATAAAGGAGAAAAATAAAAGCATACCTAAACTTACCTATGAGGCTAAGCCCAAGAATTTATGTGATGTTATATTTATGCATGGTGAGATCATGTTGTACTATGTGAATCTACAAACAAGGAAAGTGAAAGTATATATGTTCTTAATAGATACACTATATCTAAAATAAGAACATACAAAGCTGGGTAAAGAGAGAGAATGAACCAGTACAAAACCTGCTATGCTGCTAGGTTGTGTTGAGTGATGCTAGATGAATACTGAACCAAGAGTTAAATCAATGGATGAGTTGAGTGCTTAATCCATTGGAAGGCAGCTAAAAAATGCAAAGGTAGGCCATTTGGCTCCATTATCACCAACTATGCAAACTTTATGAATCATGCATGTGTTAATCAATGTTTAGACTATGCATCCAATCCCTATGAATAGGTGGCTTAAGAATACAAAGGTTAGCTAGAACTTTGGCTCCATCATTGCCATGTGATGTGAAGTTGAATATAAAGATACCAGTATAAGTTAAATGCCACATGAGATGGCTCATGAAGCCCATGAACATGTTGTAATATGATAATATTGGCATGGATATCCAAATGTAACTGGAAACTAGGCTGATGTTGGCCACTTTGAAAGATGGAAATTGAAACTCATATAAAAAGCCCCTCTAAAACTAGAATCAACTCAAAAAATCAAGTACTCAAGAAGAAAACTTGTATGAAAGTTTACTTGAAAGTAATGCCAACCACCTGTAGATGGATTAAGGCATGTAATTGCTAGGAACATGCAAGAAAATGTACTAAACTCAGAAAAGAGAAGGCCCATGTACCATACACATTACCCCTAATAACTGGTGTATAGAACATAGATTTTGAACTAAAAGTTGTATCAAATACCATGTCTAAATTGTAAGTGGAATCCCTCATGCTACTCATGATGCCCCTTATATCTAGATTCTCTAAGTAGAAAAGTGCTAAAAATTGCTAAATTTTGGATTGTATTGTTATGGAAAAACCATGATTGAACTCACCCCTTTTACAGATTCTATAAAAATTGGAAATTCTATTGTCTAGACACTAGCACCATAAATTGGACACTTTGGGGTCTAGTGTTATAGTTCCATTTTTGGTGCTATTGCCGAGATCCAAAACTAAAAACTAGACTATGTTCTCTACTATCTACCTAATCTAGCATGCCTATACTAAATTATAGAATTTGGACTAAACTAGTCTAAAACTAGATTTGTTTTTTGACCGATAGAAGCTCTGATCTCTGTGACAAAACCCTTGCTTGTTTCCCCCTTTTTTGAGGGTAGTAATGAAGACTCTACAATGATTACCCTTAGAAAAATAAGCCCTACAAGTGTGTTAAGCTATGAAAATGTTTGATATAGAATTGATGTTCATGATCTCAAGATATTAATTTTTTTTAAGAGAGAGATTGTTAGATCTACAGAGGTATGCCTAGATAGATATAACAATGTAATAACATGTGTATAAGAGAAAGATAGAATGTGAGATGTTAGTTGTTAGTTTTTAGTAGCATGGAGGGATGGAACATGATGTCCATCATGGCATCCAAGATGCAAGGTAAATATACGATTGTAATCATGGCATTGCACACAAAGAGAAATGACTAAGCAAATAAGCATACAAATAAAGAAGCAAGAAATACACAAGGGTGGCCAAGGGGCTAGATAAACATGCAAGACATGTTCAAATGCTACATACACACATAAAAGGAATAAGTAAAGATCAATACAGGGGCCATAATCATATAAAAAGGCACACACAAAGGAAATTGGCAAATGTCCAAAGTCACCCACATATAGATAAGAGCAAAGTACATTTGGCAAATGTCCTAAAATGTAAATAGGAACTATAAAATACAAACACATCTAGCTAATAAAAGAAAAGAGTGGAAGCATGTAAAGTACTGGAAGAAGTAAACATGCATCTAGCTATAAAAAGTGAGAAGCAAGAGTATACACAATATGTAATACAAGACTAATGTATATGCTATGAAATACAGAAGTGTGATAAATGCCAATAGATGTCGATGTAATATTTGTGTAAGCAAGTAAGGAACATAATACAATAAGGTATCTAAAGTGTGTAGTGTAAGAATGACATAACTTGGATGGTGTAGTCATGTAGAGTATGCCCCCACTGGGTAGATGTATTGATATATAGCTAGAATGTAGACATAAGATGCCCCCTCGATTGGTGGAGTAAAGCAATCAAGGATCTAGATGCACTACACACACTTAAAAGAAGATCAAGTGAAGCTTGGTAATATAGATAAATCAACAAATAAGTAGTATAGAACAACATAATATAAGTCTAGCATAGTGTTTTAGTAATGTAAGAACATAGATGATGCATATAATTGACATATTTTTGTATTTTTAGAATAAGCTATGTACAATCATGCAAAATAGACTATGTACATGAAATACTACAAAGGAATGATACTAACTGATGAGTCTTAGATGAGACTCTCTATCATGATGTCTAGTATCAAAAAGTGGAATCATGAGTGATCATGAGGCATGATGGAAGTGCTAATACTAAGGCTCTGAAAGCTAGATATTTTGTAAATGATATGAAATTTGTGAAGTACAAATCAACTATAAGGATCTTATGTAACTCTAAGAAGTAGATGCAACTGTAGGGATTTTAGGGACCCATCTATAAGTAGGAGAAGCTTTCTAAATATGTGCTTGATATGTAGATGATTGAGATCTCAATGAAACTAATCTAGGTGTGAAAATTGTAGCTAGAAGTTGTTTAAATCCCAGAGCTATGGAGGTATATATACCTTTGTATTGGTAATGGAGCTACAACTAGTGCTGGAACTAAAAATGGCTTTGGAACTAAAACATTCACTAAAATCAAAAGTGGAAACTCATATGGAACTCCACTAACTATAATAACCTGATTAGCATGAATGAATTTCACTCATCGATGCACTCTAGATGGAATTTCTTAGAGTTTTTGTATCTAAGGTCTACTAAGTAACATGTCAAAAACTCCTATGTTAGGAATTAACTTGCATGTAAGACCAACCTGTAATAAAATGAGGATCTCACCCAATGTAGTCTAACTATGTCCACTGAATTTGATGATAATTATGTTATTTAGAGTGATATCCTGCTCTGTATACCCCAAGTGTTGTAGTAGTATCATATTACACATGTTAACACTAGATCCATTGTCAATTAAAACATTTTGAATGGGATGATCATGAATAAAAGCTCTAATGAAGAGTGCATGATAATTTTTGTCATCCTCAATAATATCCTACTCAAAAAAGGAGATAGAAGGCCAAACTAGAAGGATAGAATGAAAGGTGCCAATAATGTGGCTCAATGGATGTGAATCAGCTACCAATGCCATGTATGTAGCTAGTGGAGGATGTGCCTAACATGCATGATGTACACCTAATGTATCATGTACTTATGACTTGCTATGCTATGGAAATAGATCTAAAAATATTTTAAGTGACTTATCCTATGTTGGTTTGGCTTGAGGAGGATCAACTAAAATGCCTAGATCAATATGCTTAGCATCATTTAAATCCTATATCTTATGCCTAAGACCAATGCATCTATTTTTTAGTATGGCCTCATGCCTTGTGAAAGTCACAAAAGTCATTCTAATCATATCCCCATGGAAGAGGCTTTGTAGGATCAACTTCTCTGATATGAGGTAGAGAAATGATATTACATCCTAGTAGTTACTGTAGATCTCTAACTAGAGAAACTGGTATATTTGTAAAAGGTCACTAAGGAGGTACTGATAATGTGACTCTCTATGGGGGCTCTAAAGCTACATTGACTATTTTTTGATTCTATCCCTTGATGTCATTAAACTTGACCTTATATGGGACTTTGTTGTTACTCTTATTAGTTATATCTGATACACTTTTGTAATTGAGTTTGCCCATTGATATGAGTTTGATTTCTCATTCTTTTAAAGTGTGACATAATTCAGTGAAAGAAGAAATTATTTTGAACATGATTTTCTCATGTAAAATTGGTAGAAGACTCTATTTGAAGAGGTCTTATAACTCCTGATCTATGATAGGGCTAGTCATCTTAGCCAATATGGTCTTATATCTGAGAACATACTCGGTGAGAGGCTCATTTGACTTATATTTCTGATGTGCAATTTGAGCATATGACACCTTATCACCGAAGTATGCTAGGAAAATGTCGACAAGAGGATTGAATACATTGATTGACTGATCCAGTAGACTATAAAACCATTGTAGTGCATAATTATTGAGGCTCCTAGGAAATAACTTAGTTAATAGCTAGTCATTTGGTACATAATCCAAACATGAAGCATGAAAGGCTCTCAAATGTGTCTTTGAATCACCCTTGCCTAAATTAACCTACTAATTTGCTAAATTTTTATTTGATCAATTAATTACTCAAAATAGAAAACAACGGGATAGAGAGTTAACTTAGCTAATTTCTAGACTGAGATGGAGGATTATGTAACTATATATTATTGAGTTGACTAGGCAAACTATCAAAAACATGACCCATAGTCTATTTTTGCTTGGATAGTAGCACTAAAAATTGGAAACTTTGAGGTCTAGCACTATAGTTATATTTTTGACACTATATTCCCTCTAATCTGCTTCTTCTAAGATTCTTGGGTTCTATTATGATACTTTAGGAGGCTCTATGTCTAGAATCTTAGGTCTCGATCATCTGTGAATCTCCATGTGCAATTGATTCTATCCTCTAGGGTCTTAGTTCCTCCTTAGGCTTGATAAGTGGTCTTGAATCAACCATAAAAAGGGGTTAGTGTGTATTATGTAGTAAACATATGATCGCACCCCATGTGTGGGCATGCTGCCTCCAAACCAATACTCTGAGGAAGGATCAAGGAAAATGTAGTTATCCTAAATTAAATGTTTATTATGTAATATTGTGTATGAAATTCTAGTATTATGCAAATCTAGGAAAGCTTGAGATAACTTGTGACTTGTGTGGGAGCTTGAGTAGGTTGGAAATAGTAGTGGTTGGTTGTATGTAGAGAATAGGAAGATTTACTTGAGTGTGCTTGGTGTATTTATAGCTCATGCATTTTGAATGATTGCCAACCCTTATAAATGACCCTTAAATAGGTTTTTATAGGGAAAATGATGATCTTGGGTTAGATGACTTCATGTTAGGTTGACAGGTAAAAAGATAAGGATCCAGGGAAATCTGACCATTTGAGGCTAAGAGTGACTTGGACAATAGCACTAGAAATTAGACACCCTAGGGCCCAGTTCTATAGTCCAACTTATGGTGCTATTTTCTAAGGGGAAAAGGACCTTAGGGGATAGGTCTATGCCTAGGAGATGATTATGAGGTAGTTGGGGCTGATTCAAGAAGGCTTTGGGTGACTGGGAAGCAGTGAAAACATGCCTAGTGGGTTGTGAAAACAAGTAGGAAAGACCTATGGTTTTGAAGTCACAAGTCATGCTCAAGTTTTACAAATTACATTTTTATTTGATTATAGATTGAGTATAGATAGGTCTTGAGCAAAAAATAACAAAGATAGAATAGATAATACACCAAGAGTTGAATGGAGTAGAGTCATAAATCACCCTTGGAGGAACTCCCATATAGATAACTACCCCACCATCATTTTCCTCATCCCATTGTTCTAAGTATAATAGAATAGAATAGAATAGAATATATAGGGGAACAAACTCATCTAAGATAGAGAGATTAATTTCATATATAGAGGGGGTTGAGGATAGAATAGACATATATAGTCAGAACCCTACCACTTATATATAGTCTAGTCTAGTCTAGTCGATAGAATTTTAAACCCCCTATCTCTATAGTATATGGGGTCACCTAGTAGCCATAGCCTAGAGTTCCAATATTCAACTCTAGGGTCATACTAATTAGATATATATTTTTAGAGAGACCCTTGCATGTGTATGTAGTTTAGTTGGTCAGTCAAAAAAGATAGATGGATAAAAAAGAGATCTATGGGGTACCAGATAGATATATATGCCTCTATTCTATATGTATCTAAAGGGTCATTATATCCATATCCCTCTACCCTCTATGGTTTGTCTAAACTAGACTGAAGGATGACCAATATGAATAAGATGTTACAGATAGTGATGATATGCATAGATACCCCATCAGACATACCCTCTATATCTATTCTCAAAGGATTATATAGATGCATGATGTGTTTGAGCTGGATCTACCTTCAATAGATATAATAGTCCTTATTAGAACTAGACTATATATAAGGGATAGGAACTACAAAATAAAGCAATGAATTATTGGGATGGAGGCCTAGCCATCAATGTATAGGCAAAATATACTAATTGGGTATCTATATTTGACATCCTTTTCCTGTATCACATCCAACCTCTAACAATATATATAGTTGATAGAGATGGGATAGATTGATTGGATGCCTATATATATATATCTATGGACACCCCCATATATAGATAGGGCTCCACTGCTCACCCCATATAGATTGATAGAGGTGGGATAGACCAATCAAATATATATATATATATATATATATATATATATATATATATATATATATATATATATATATATATATATATATATATATATATATGGCCCATATCTGTCTCCTTCTCCATATCCATCTATATATAAGGGGAAGGGGCAAGGCCCCTCCCCCTTCCCCCCTTTATATAAACTAAATTATATCTAACTCCCTATACATATAGAGAGGGGGGTTAGTTTTTGTCTCATTTTGGTCTTTACTTCTCATCATAATTTCTATTAATGTGGATTAATTTGATAACTCTAACCCATATATATCTATGGGGGTGATTTGAATAGACACACCCTTCCTCATGTTGGGGCCATTATAACTAATGGAATGGAATGCATCATAGTCCATACATAACTAGTTCATACATCTACCCCATGACCTATATCTATATTTTTCCTCCCCATCAAGACCTATAAGATGGGAGTATGATTGGATATATATAGATCTATGAAACTTGAAGGAGGATACAGATGCAAATAGGGGGGAACATGAGGAATGAAATGGGGGATATAGATGGGAGTGAGGGCCTACACAACTTCTATGTATCTATGAGTGGTATGTGATTTAATTTTCATGGAATTCAATTTGATGTGATGGCTAGAATATCCTCTCTTCTGGGATCCTATCTATTCTATCTATATAATAGAATAAATAGGCTATCTAAGAGTCAATAAACCTTTCTATGAGTAGATGTCTAGAGATATATAAGATAGGCTTCCCTTCCACCAACTAGAATAGAACAAGATAGATAAATCATCTAGTTGATCCCTGTGATGGAATGATGCCTGACATTCCTTTAGAATGATATGAAACATGATTCCATGTCATGTCATAACCCAAAATGATTTTAATATGATGAACATATACTAGGCTAATTGGCACCTTCTCCCCTAATGGAATATTCTTATGGACCTCTATTGGCACTAGATGATGGTCCTCATTCTTGTATATATATATATATATATATATATATATATATATATATATATATATATATATATATATATATATATATATATATATATATATATATGCAATGAAGCCCACTGGAGGGATAATTCTCTAGATCCACTTCTCAATAGATAGAAATAGATAGGGCCTTCCTTATATCTATATATATGCCCCATTTATCACAAGATCACAAAGGATATTGGGAAATCACTCTACCTCTATTTCAAAAATAATTCTAAATTTCCTATAGTGAAGTTTCAAAATTTTCAAGGTATTATTTTCAAATCCGTCATCCTAAATCAGATTTCTTCAAGTAGTCAAAACCCAATTAGACAATTCAAACATCATTTATAAGTCACTATGGGGTATATGTGTTAGGTATGTGGAGCTAAAAGCTTCACCATGGAGCATAGACAAACAGGTTCGGGTCTACACAGACGCCGGCGTAGGTCAGGAGCGACCGACGTCGGTCAGTTGCAGTTCAGAGGCGCCGACGTCGGCGGTATGGTCGGCCGGCGACGGTCACAGGCGAACAGACAGGAACCGACGTCGGTTACCTGTGTGTCCAGAAAGCTATTTCCGAGGACAGAAGCGAGTGTTTGCATGATGAGTTTGAGTTGTAGACTCATGCTCGCGTCTCTATTGTTAGCAATATTATTTTTAGAGCCCTTGTTGAAGAGGCTTAACTGTTTGTTGTAAGAGCATGCTCAAGTCTCCTATTTTCTATATGTAGGAGAGATCTTCTAAGCTATTGTATGATGATGAATGAGAGAGTGTAATAGAGTACGAGTAGAACATTGTGAATGTTTGAAGGACTGTACTTTAGAGAGAACTCTTGAGGAATAGAGATCTAGTGAGAGATCTTGTGTGCATCTGAGAGAGGTGTGGAAGAACAAAGTTCTTCATTTGTATTCCTATTGTAAAGAGTTTTTAATACAAGTTTTCAGGGTGTTTTCTTGTATATCTTGTTCTGTGCTATTTATCATTTCAGTTACTTATCTATCTGATTTATTTCTGCATTGATTGCTTTCATAAGTGTAATCCATTGTTGGTTGATCCCCAACAAGTGGTATCAGAGCTCAGGTTCACTAACAGGTGGTTCAGATCTGTGTAGTGTGTTCGGATTACAGGTTGCTCACAGGGATTTCTGTTCGAGTGGGAGAAGCAATGGCAGAGGAAAGTAAGTTGAGAATGGAAAAGTTTAATGGCAAGAACTATCAGCACTGGAGAATGCAGATAGAGGACTATCTGTATCAGAAGGATCTTTACTTACCGTTAGGTGGGATAGCAAAGAAGCCCAAGGACATGGAGGATGAAGAATGGGAAGTTCTTGACAGAAAGGCTCTTGGGTCTATAAGACTGAGTCTGGCCTCCACTGTGATATCCAATTTGTCACAAGCAAAAACTACGGTAGAGTTAATGACCACGTTAGCAAATTTGTATGAAAAACCCTCCGCTTCAAACAAGGTATATTTGATGAAGCAGTTATTTAATTTGCATATGCAAGAAGGTGGATCTGTTTCTAATCACCTGAATGATTTCCATGGTATTGTTAATCAGTTAAGTTCTGTTAATATTTCATTTGAAGATGAAATAAAGGCTCTTTTAATTTTATGTTCTTTGCCTGAAAGCTGGCATGGCTTGGTAATGGCAGTTTCTAATACTGCTTCTGCTTCGAATATTTTAAAAGTAGAGGATGTGGTTAGTGTTATTTTGAATGAGGAAATACGCAGGAAAAGCACAGAAGAGACTTCTGGGACATCCGGGAACGCTTTAAATTTCGAGAGCAGAGGAAGGCAAAAAGAAAGGAGCAAGAGGAGATCAAGATCTAAGTCTAAGGGAAGAGGCAGATCCAAATCCAGAAATGGCAGAAGGCCACAATGCTAGAACTGTGGAAAGTTGGGGCACATAAGCAGAGATTGCTGGTCAAAGCCTAAGGAGGACAATCAGCACGAAGGAAAGGAAGAGACAAAGGTTGCAGGTATTGCACAGGATGCTCTTATTTTCTCTTTGCATAATAACATAGAATCTTGGGTATTAGATTCTGGTGCATCTTTCCATGCTACCCCTAACAGAGAATATTTCAGTGACTATGTCCATGGAGATTTTGGAATAGTATACTTGGGGGATGATGAGCCTTGCAAGATTATTGGCAAAGGTAAAGTGCAGCTAAAGATGCAGAATGGCAACACATGGGTGTTGAGGGATGTGATGCATGTTCCTAGTTTGAAGAGAAATCTGATTTCTGCAGGTAAGCTAGGTGATGAGGGTTGTACAGTAACTCTCACAGCAGATTCTTGGAAAGTGACCAAGGGTGCACTTGTTATGGCCAGAGGTAAGAGAGAAGGTACTCTCTATTTGTGTAATTGTATTACTAACAAATCTCCTTCAGTTTTATCTACTTCAGATGTGGATGCTAAATTGTGGCACTCAAGGCTTGGCCACATGAGTGAGAAGGGGATGTCTATCCTTAAGTCTAAAGGTATGCTTTCAGATTTGAAAAGTATGGATCTAGAATTTTGTGAGCATTGTGTGTTTGGAAAACAGAAAAGGGTTAGTTTTCTAAAGACTGTGTCTACTAAGAAAAGGCAGAAGTTGCAGCTTGTTCACACAGACGTGTGGGGACCGGCTCATGTAGCCTCTATTGGCGGATCACAGTACTATGTTACATTCATAGATGACGCCACAAGAAAGGTATGGATCTACTGTATTAAAAAGAAATCTGATGTTTTTGATACTTTTAAGATATGGAAAGCCATGGTTGAGAATGAAACAGGCAAAAGATTAAAGTGCTTGAGATCCGATAATGGCGGTGAGTTCTGCAGTCTTAAGTTCAAATTGTATTGTTACATAAATGGAATCCGTAGGCAAAGGACGGTTCCAAGGACACCTCAGCAGAATGGTATTGCTGAAAGGATGAACAGGACTATTATGGAGCGTGCAAGATGTATGAGATTGCATGCAGGGTTGCCCTTAGAGTTTTGGGCAGAAGCAGTTGACACCGCAGTGTACCTGATCAACAGAGGACCCTCTACAGCTCTGGATGGTGGAATTCCAGAAGAGGCATGGACAGGTAAAAAGGTTGATCTTTCATATCTCAAAGTTTTTGGTTGTGAAGCCTTTGTGCACATAGATAAGGAAAATAGAAAGAAGCTAGATGCTAAGTCTATGAGGTGCACGTTTATAGGCTATGGCTCAGATGATTTTGGTTTCAGATTTTGGAATCTAGGAACTAACAAGGTAATCAGGAGCCGTGATGTTGTTTTCAACGAAAGAGTGATGTACAGTGATCAGACAAGGAAGCTAGATCAAGCTGGGCAGAGCAATAATGAGTTGGACGAAGTTATGGTCCAAAATGAGCTCGCGGGAAAAAGAAATAATCACTTACAGGAAAACACAGAGACCGACGTCGGCAGGTTTGGCACCGGCGTCGGCAATACAGAAACCGATGTCGGTCATACAGAGACCGACGTCGGCAGACCAGGCACCGGCGTCGGCCAGGAGGAACCGGCGTCAGCTAGTAACAGGTCTACAGGTGGCCGAGGTCGGTCACTGTCAGAAAATTTGGGTGGACAGATTGTGGAAAATGAGTCCAAGACACCAATCAGGAGGTCTGAAAGAGTAAGTAAGCCTCCAATTAGATACTCTCCTTCTTTATATTATTTATTGCTAACCGATGGTGGAGAACCAGAAATTTTTGAAGAAGCTTTACAGGTGGAGTCCAGGAGTAAGTGGGAGCATGGCATGATTGAGGAGATGGAGTCCTTAAGGGAGAACCAAACATGGGATTTGGTTGAATTGCCAGCTGGTAAGAGAACACTGAAGAACAGGTGGACTTACAGGTTGAAGGAAGGTGAGGATGGTCAGATGAGATACAAGGCCAGATTGGTTGTAAAAGGATTTGCACAAAAGCCAGGTATTGACTTTGGCGAGATTTTTTCTCCAGTTGTTAAGATGACTTCTATAAGGGTTGTATTGTCTTTGGTTGCTTTTGAGGATTTGCATCTCGAGCAGCTAGATGTTAAAACAACATTTCTTCATGGAGATTTAGATGAAGAAATTTACATGGAACAGCCAGAAGGTTTCGAAGTCAAGGGTAAGGAGAAACTAGTGTGCAGGTTAAAGAAAAGCTTGTATGGCCTCAAGCAAGCTCCAAGGCAATGGTACTTGAAATTTGACAGGTTTATGACTGAGCATGGTTTCAGTAGGTGTCAATCAGACCATTGTGTATACTTTAAGAGATTCGATAATGGTAGATACATTATTCTATTGTTGTATGTAGATGACATGCTGGTTGCAGGGTCTCACATGCAGGATATCTCAGAGCTTAAAGTGAAGTTAGCTCAAACGTTTGCCATGAAGGATTTGGGAGCAGCTAATAAAATCCTTGGCATGAGCATCAAGAGAGACAGAGAAAATCACAGGTTGATATTGTCTCAAGAAGATTATGTGGACAAGGTGTTGAAACGGTTCAACATGCAGGATGCGAAACCGGTAAGCACACCTTTGGCAGGACATTTCAAGTTAAGCAAAGAACAATGTCCCAATTCACATGATGAGGTAGAGTACATGAACAAGGTTCCATATTCTTCCGCAGTAGGAAGTTTGATGTATGCAATGGTGTGTACTAGACCAGATATTGCCCAAGCAGTGGGAGTAGTAAGCAGGTATATGGCCAATCTAGGAAAGGAACATTGGAAAGCAGTACAATGGATCCTTAGATATCTGAGAGGAACCAGCAGTAGACACTTATGCTATGGAGGTTCAGATACATCTCTACATGGCTATGTAGATTCAGATATGGTAGGGGATTTGGATGGCAGGAGGAGCACCACAGGTTATGTTTTTACTGTAGGTGGAACGGCAGTTAGTTGGATTTCCAAGTTGCAGAAGGTTGTAGCCTTGTCAACTACAGAAGCAGAATACATTGCAGCTACAGAAGCTAGCAAGGAAATGATATGGATGACACGGTTCATGGAAGAGCTTGGAAGGGAGCATGGGAGTTGCAGATTGCATAGTGACAGTCAAAGCGCAATCCACTTGGCTAAGAACTCAGCTTTCCATTCTAGAACCAAGCACATACAGCTAAGGTACCACTTCATACGGCAGGTATTGGAAGATGGTGAGTTGAAGCTGGAGAAGATCCATACAGACATGAATCCTGCGGATATGCTAACAAAGCCGGTTACTAAGGAGAAGTTGAATCTTCATTCAACTTCTGTTGGTCTTCACGATTGAGTTGAAGATGGAGGAGCTAGAAGATCTTGCTGTACAGGTATTGGTGCAGCTGGTTTATCTCCAAGTGGGAGATTGTTAGGTATGTGGAGCTAAAAGCTTCACCATGGAGCATAGACAAACAGGTTCGGGTCTACACAGACGCCGGCATTGGTCAGGAGCGACCGACGTCGGTCAGTTGCAGTTCAGAGGCACCGACGTCGGCGGTATGGTCGGCCGGCGACGGTCACAGGCGAACAGACAGGAACCGACGTCGGTTACCTGCGTGTCCAGAAAGCTATTTCCGAGGACAGAAGCGAGTGTTTGCATGATGAGTTTGAGTTGTAGACTCATGCTCGCGTCTCTATTGTTAGCAATATTATTTTTAGAGCCCTTGTTGAAGAGGCTTAACTGTTTGTTGTAAGAGCATGCTCAAGTCTCCTATTTTCTATATGTAGGAGAGATCTTCTAAGCTATTGTATGATGATGAATGAGAGAGTGTAATAGAGTACGAGTAGAACATTGTGAATGTTTGAAGGACTGTACTTTAGAGAGAACTCTTGAGGAATAGAGATCTAGTGAGAGATCTTGTGTGCATCTGAGAGAGGTGTGGAAGAACAAAGTTCTTCATTTGTATTCCTATTGTAAAGAGTTTTTAATACAAGTTTTCAGGGTGTTTTCTTGTATATCTTGTTCTGTGCTATTTATCATTTCAGTTACTTATCTATCTGATTTATTTCCGCATTGATTGCTTTCATAAGTGTAATCCATTGTTGGTTGATCCCCAACAATATGCACAAATTCTGTGGATTAAAAACATGACATAATGAAAAATACAATCCATTTTCTATAAAGGGCATAAGCCCATTTATAAAAAAAACCAATACAAAATTGGCAAAGGGTTAGTCTTGACCCTAAAGGGCATACACCCTTTGCAGTCTAAAGAGTGTATTCCCTTTATATTTTAAAGGATTCACACCCTTGATAAAATTAATAAACACTTCGTAAAGGTCATGCATTATTTCTAAAGGGCATATGCCCTTTTGAAAGACATGCATTATTTTTTTTGTTTAGCAACTATAGGTATTTTTTTTGGCAACTAGAGGTATTTTTTTGTGCAACTAGAGGTATTGTTTTTGAAAGGATATATTTATTAAAATAAATTTTAAGTATAATATATATTGTTATGGTTTAAAATTATTTTTACTAAATATAAAAAATTAGGGCTACTCAGCATCTTTTGAAATTGATTATAGACTTGTAGGAGTTACCATTTAGAAGTTAGTTTTTCAAATTCCATTCCAGCCAATACTTAGTTTTCATAATTTTAGGATAAAAAGATATAATGAGAAACAAGGTTAAAAATCATGTTACATATGTAACATATATAGATACTATTGAGGATTACATATATGTTTTACCTACTTAAGTATTCTTTATCTGTAATCATACTTCCCATGACCCTACTCCTTATGATTATATATCAACTCATGTACATAATACCAACCTTAGTCATCCTACTTTGAGACACTATCCAATCACTTATACCTTTCTTGCATGATATTATTATCCCTTACACATCCCTAGTCCACCTTGGTTTCTTCTCATGCTAGACAGGCTATCTAGGGACACCATGGGGTCCTTTCATGGACTTGTTGACCACCCTAGGCCTCTATTTGACCTAGGTCATGGCTTAGCGAGGAAACCCATAGCCTAGGCCACATGTTTACTTCATAAAATCTATGTATTAGGATATGTCCTAGGTAGAATGCATGAAAAAGATCCCTGTTTGGTCCCAAATAGCTAGAAATGACTAGTTTTTAGCTTTTTGGTGGATTAGGGTTGAGATATATGCTTCATTCTAATTCATTTGAGCCTCTCTCTTGATCTATTTATTTATATGATCTTCCCACTGATCATTCCATTAGAATCTTGGCTACCTTTTTTGAATCTCTCTTGATTTTTACTTGGCACAATAGCTTCCATTGTGATAGGGGCTGCCCTATATTAATGCAACTATTATTGGTGTTTCTCATTATTATTGATAGTTTTCCTGAAGCTTGTGAACTGCTCTTTGCCTCTTCAAGACTCTATTGCACCTATTTTCTATTCCTTTCATTAGATATTCTATAGATTGGTGGCTTCTCCTTCACCTCCTCCATAACTTTTTGGCTCTTGGTTTGGATTCAACCTACACATACCCTGATCTTCTTTCTCTCTTTCTTGCTAGCTTGGAAATAGATTGGTAGAAAGTCTACACATCTCTTTGATTTTAATATGAGGGTAATTTGCTTTGCAAAGGGTTTGTTTAATTTTTAGAAAACTAGTCGTTTGTTATCTTACTTAGTATAGTTTTTAAAGTTTTTTACATTTGTGTATGTCTAAAGAGTACTTTTATTACTTACAATTCTCTTTTGTTGTATGCCATTAATATATTTTTAATCTTGTTATATTTCATAGTAAACACACTAGAAAATTTAGGCAAACTCTCTCTCTCTCTCTCTCTCTCTCTCTCTCTCTCTCTCTCTCTCTCTCTCTCTCTCTCTCTCTCTCTAAAACTAGAAACATTATAGTGCTAGAAAATTATAGTATTGCATTGAAAGATAGCTCAAATATAGAATAGGCATACTCTTGAAACCTTGCTTGAAAACATTTTTTTTTCTCAAAATGTCTTTCATTTATCCTCAAAGTGCCTTAGTTTCTAGATTTACTTTCTATTAGCTATTTCATATCATTCAATATTTTTTCTTCTTTCTAGTTCTTTCAATCTATAGTATAATTTTATCCATTTGCTTCACTATGGTTAGATCTAATAAATGTTCATGCATACTTTGTGCATTCATTTTTAGTAACCCCAACCTGGTTTACGAGTCTATCTATATCCTGGTGCAAGTTGGCAAATTGGATAGCCACTATTGACCTCCTATAGCTCATAGAACCCCTAAGCTTCTAGCTTCTTAGGGGGTTACTTTAACACCCTGCCAAACATTGGTAGTTCCATTTAGATTCTTAGAGATACATACTAGCACACTTGATGGGATCTCACATATAGTTTCATGCTAGTTCTATCCTATTTAGAGCTCTCTTAGCCAATTCTCTTCTATTATCTGATAGGATTTGCTTTTAGTTATGTTTCAACTCTCACCTTGGTTACTATATTCTAATTTGGTTTTATTTTATTCTCCCTATTAGTTATCCTTTGATTTGCCTTTTCTATTATCTTCCATGTTGATATTTTTTTATTACACCCATGGCTAACCTCCCACCTTTGGGATGTTATTCCCATCAAATTTAGGGTCTCACTCTTGATCTCACTCATAAGTAAACCACAGTTGCAATGGAATGTCATAGACATTGTAGGACTCATGAGCCTCCCTCGACCCAGCATGGTAGTTTACACCCTCTCACATTCAAAAGGGAACAAGATTGGCATGACTATAACCAGTAGACTCAGTCTCCTTTCTACCTATCTAAAATTCATTTAGCTAAGGATGTTTCTATTCATACCCATGCTACCTTTCACTCACCTATTTGAGGTGGTGAGGATACTTTTTATTGGTTAGGACTAGATGAGTTATGCACAATCATTAATGAGTTCCATAGATGTCTATAGGTGAATGAAATGCATCCTTATCCTCTTAAGAGTCAATGGTGTGAAACCTATAGAGATAGAGGTTGTACACAATTAGTTTCCACTACCTCAACTAGTTCTTATGTGAGCTCCCCACCTCTTTTTCAGTTGAAAAATCTTCTATAATAACAACTCCATGTCCACACTATGGCTTATAGGCATGCCCACTCAGGAATATATCTTCATCATGAGGATTATTCCCATTATCCTATCCATTCTTTTAGATTTTTTGATGAACATGATGATTTTTATCATCACTTACAAACTAGAGATCCATGGGATGCACATCATGAGCATCAACGACCATCACTTGAACCTCATTTGATGGAATGTAACCAATGTCAGGGAGATGTCAATCATCATGAACACCTCCTTAAGTATGCCACATCTTCCCATTATCCCTGTGGGGACCATCACACTTCCCATGGTCATTCCCCACCCCATGGTAGAGATGATTTTTGTTATGATTGGCCTCCCTATTAGAAGCTAACTCAAAATCATGTTCTCCATAACCATGGTTATGGTGATGCCTATGGGCATAAGAAACATCATTAACTTCATGAGCCCCCTCCTAAAGCTTATTACCAACTAGTTATCAATCATGCTTATGAGGATCTCCATCCAAATCCTCTAGCCCCTTGAGTGCATGCTAATCCCCTTCCTACTCCTATCCTTGAATTGCCAAAGTTGAATGGGACTCAGGACTGCAGTCCTATGGATCATATACAACATTCATGATGGTGTGTATGGATTGGGAATATGATGAAGGGATGTTGTTTAAGATCTTTTCTCATTCTTTATGAGCTAAATTTATTGTCTAGTTTTAGAATCTACCTCTAGATTCTCTCTCTAGTTTTCAATTCTTTTTAGATGACTTATTTCAATATTTTGATATTTCTAGGCCTTTTAACCTTAGCATCTAGTCACTCACCTCCATGGTATAGGCCAAAGGTGAGTTAAACTTTGATATTATGCATAAATGGTGTTCATCTATTCATACATGTAGAACCATGTTCTTAAATGAATAGCCTTATTATATGTTCACATGAACATTGATGTAGGAGGTTCACCTCAAGGTCCTCAAGCATGAGCCCACCTCTTATGATGAAGATATTAATGAATGTCTGAAGATCAAAGTGTTTGAGGTGCATGAAGGTATGTGAACCTTACCTTCCTAAAAGTCATCCTCATCACATGATCACAACCATAACATAACCAATGATGGTATCACTGATTCTCCTCTTGAGAAGAAGAAAAAGAAGGATAGTCATGAGGTGAATTCTATGAGAAAGAATCCAAATAAAAAGAAGTCTTCTAAATCTAAAGAAGTAAAGTAATAGATGGTGTTTCCCTATGACCCTGCCAAGTTTTACAATCACCACTAGATGAGGGGGCATGATGATGCTAATTTTGCTGACCAATAGTCTAAAAGAAAAGTCTCACCTCTTTCTCAAATTTCTCCTCTTATTGAGCCCAAATTCAAGTTGGATGTGTTCAAGGAGCCTCTAATAGACCATAATAAGGAAAAGAAAAAGAAGAAGAAATCAAAGGCTAAGGCTCCACATTCTCTTTATTACTCTTTCACCTCTTCCAAGTCCACTTCTTAGGCTGAATCACAAGGGAAAACCAAGCATGAGAGTAAAAACATTGTTGTTACTATTGACATATTATTGGTAATGAGTGTTTTGTCAACACACACTTGGGTTTGGCCACTAAACCCCTTAGAGAGACTAGTGGTGTTAGGCCTCCCATCTAGCCCACGGGGGTAGGAAATCTTAAAGTTAGAATTGAATTTCAATGTAACATCCCTCCTTAAGATAGATAACATCCATACTCCATTATAGAGGAGTTACAAGGCCTCTCAGTTAGGATTTCCATCTGGGACTTGATTCATCTTTGACCTAAGTAAAGGGGCCTCATCTTTGATGAACTTGGACTCTCTCATGAGGATCTGCTATAGGATGATGTTGGAGTGTTGTTTAACTTTGATACACTTGAGTATCCTTACCCCCTATTATCTCTTTTGAGCTAGCCTCTTTGCCAGATACTTTAATTCTAGCTAAGAGGGCTTGATTCCCTCACTATATCAAGACTTTAGTTGATGATTGCTATGTTAAGTAGTGCATTATCGATGAAGGAGCCACATTGAAAATCATGCCTTTGTTATTGGGTGTGGAGCCCTTTGAGGCTATCATATGACCATATGAATACATTTTGGGGGTCTAGAGAGCTCCAAAAATTTGGGGAGCACATTTTTCCCCACTCCACCTTTTGTGAAACCTTGCTCCACATGTTAATGGAATATTCCTTATTTTATTTAATTTCTATTTTTCCATGTTTTATGGAGTTAGTTGTTAAATGTTTATTTTCCATGTTAACTTCATTAATCAAAGGGAGTTGGTTGTTCATTATAAAATATATTGCCTTCCTTCTTACAAGGAGTTGGTTGTGACCACATGATTATTGGAAAATGTGCCTTAAAAGCTAGAGAGTCAATCTTGGCATGTTCCTTCTTGGGTAAGCTTTTGGATGAGCTTGATGAGGTGGAACTGAGTTTTCCTTTGTGGATGATGCTTATCTTGGATAATCATTTCATTATTTCTCCTCTTTTATGGATTTTACCTCATTTTCTATATATATAGGGTGTGGTGTGGATTTTGGAGGTTGATGGTTTATTTGGAAGGTGTGGCTTTGAGGATTAGAGTCAAAGTGTAAGTGTTTTAGCAAAGTGTAGATGCTTTTTATTATATGGTGTGGTATAGTAGATTGTGATATACAACATTGTGTAGGTGTAGGTGAAAGTGTAGTTTTTTGTGCAACATTTTCTATAAGAGATTTTTCTATCTCTATGAAAATTCATTATAATCTTGTTTTAGATTACTGTTTTATTTGAGAATTTTCTTAGTGGATGTAGCCCAAATTGGGTGAACCACAGTAGATCTATGTTATGTGTGATTGATTCTTGTTCTCTCAATTTATGCTTAAATAATAAATGTGATTTGAAGAATGTCTCCATGATGTGTGCTATTGCATAGTTTAGATCTAATTTATGATCATATTAAATCTAGTTTAAAAGTTTTTAATTCTTAATAACTAGTATAAAATTATTGGTTATGTTTTACTAAAGTAGTAAATCATAAGAAGGCTATTATCTTGAGTGGGAGATATGGAAGAAGAGATCAAATTTAGAATTGATAAGTTTGATGTTAAGCATTTTGGTTTATGGAAAATGCAGATGGAAGATTACCTATATCAGAAGGAGCTTCATCTCCCCTTGGAGGGGAAAGGAGAACAACCTATAAGTATGAGTGATGCAGATTGGTCAGTAATTGATAGAAAGGCATTGGGAGCCATATGGTTATGCCTTGCATCTTTTATTGCATTTAATATTTTTGATGAGAAAACAATAAAAGATATCATGGATAAACTTGGGAAGTTATATGAGAAACCCTTTGCTTCTAATAATTTTTTTTAATGAAAAGATTGTTTAACATGAAAATGTCTGAGAATGGTTGAATAACTAATAATCTAAATTATTTTAATACAGTTTTAAGTATTCTCACTTCTATTATAATTAAGTTTGATGATGAAGTTAGGGATTTTCTAATCTTATGTTCTTTGCTTGATAGTTGGGATAGTTTGGTTATGGCTATGAGTAATGCAATCCCTGCTAAGGGAAGCTTGAATTTTGAGGATGTTGTAGGTGTGATTCTTAGTGAGGAGATGTGAAGTAAAAGCACTGGTGAATCATCTTTAGGTAATGATTTATCCATTGGTACTATAAGGAGGCAAAAAAGATAAGAACAAAAATAACCATGGAAAGTGAAAGGGTAGATCTAAGTTTAGATCTAGGTCTAAGATGATATGTTGGCATTGTGGGAAGAGTGGACACTCAAAGAAGGATTGTTGGTCAATTCAAGGTAAGAATTCAAATAAGGAGGAAATGAATGAGGTAAATGTGACATCTGGTAAATCATGTAAGGATGCCTTAATTCTTTCTATGGATAGTTTTTCTGAATCTTGGGTATTAGATTTAGGGGCTTCTTTTCATGCCACCCCATATAAGAATTATTTTACTGATTATGTTCAAGAGAATCTAGGACATGTTTATCTTGGTGATGATGAACCATGTGAGATATTAGGGAAGTTTTGTGTTCAGGTTAAGATGTAGAATGGGAACACATGGCTACTCAAGGATGTCAGACATGTACCTATATTGAGATGGAATTTAGTTTCAGTGGGGAAATTAGGCAATGAGGGATGTTCAATAATGTTTACTATAGATTCTTGGAAAGTTACCAAAGGTACTCTTGTGATGTTGAGAGGTAAGAAAGTTGGTACTTTATATTTGAATAGTAGTGCTGATTCTATTGATTTAGTTGCTATAGATGAAGATGCAACTATGTGGCACTACAAGCTCGATCATGGGAGCCATAAGAGCATGAAAATCTTAAAAGATAAGTTTCCTTGATTGAAATATCTAGATCTAGACTTTTATGAGAATTATGTGTATGAGAAATAGAAGTGGGTTAAGTTCCTAAAGGTTGGATCCACAAAGAAAGATCACAAGTTAGAGTTGGTATACTCAGATGTATGGGGACCAACTCAAGTATCTTCTATTGGTGGATCAAATTATTATGTTACTTTTATTGATGATGCAAATAGGAAATTTTGGGTTTATTGTATTAAAAATAAATATGATGTATTTGACACTTTTAAGAAGTGGAAAGCCTTGGTTAAGAATGAAACAAGTCTCAAATTAAAATGTCTCAGATCAGATGATGGAGGTGAGTATTATAGTAATGATTTCTTTGATTATTATTCTAATAATGGAATTCATATGCAAAGGATGGTTCCAGGAACTCCATAGTATAATGGGGTATTTGAAAGGATGAATAGAAAAATAATTAAACATGCTAGGAGCATGAGGTTACATGCAGGGTAGCCTTTATAGTTTTGGGTAGAAGTAGTTAGCATGGTAGTATATCTGATTAACAGAGGACCTTCTATGACTTTAGATGGAGGCATTCTTGAAAAAGCTTGGTCTAGTAAGAATGTTGATTATTCTTTTCTTAGAATCTTTGGATGTGAGGCTTTTGCTTTCATTAAGAAAGAGAATAGGACCAAGTTAGAGGTTGAATCAAAGAAATGTACATTTATTGGTTATGTTGAGGATGACTTTGGTTTTTGTTTATGGAACATTAAAGATAAGAAAATATTTTGGTCTAGAGATGTAGTCTTTAATGAAAAAGTCATGTATAAGGATCAGTTGTAGGAACAAGAATATGAATAGGAATAGAAAGAATACATAGTTTTGGATGACATTGTGGATGGAAAATTATCCAATGATTTAGTCTAGAAACCTTCTACACAAGGACCCCAAACTCCTATGGTAAGAAGGTCTTCTAGGGTAAGAAGAACACCTAAATGTTTTTCTCCTTTTAATTATTTATTACTCACTGATAATGGAGAAGCAGATAGGTAGTGCCAATTTGAAGTGGGAGCAAGCCATGGATGAAGAGCATATATTTCTCATGGATAACCAAATGTGGGATTTGGTAAGGCTACCTAAGGGCAAGAGTTTATTTCCAAACAAGTGGATCTTTAGAATAAAAGAAGAGGATGAAGGGAGAAAAAGGTATAAGTCCAAGATGGTGGTTAAGGGGTTTACACAAAAATCTAGTATTGATTTTGATGAGATTTTCTCTCCTATTTTAAAAATGACTTATTTAGGACTGTTCTTGGTTTAGTTGTAGTTGAGGATTTACACTTAGAATAGTTAGATGTGAAAATTGATTTTATTTATGGTGATTTGGATGAAGAGTTGTATATGAAGCAACCACAGGGATATGAGGTCAAAGGGAAGGAGAACTATGTGTGTAGACAAAAGAAGAGCTTGCATGGCCTGAAACAAGCTCCACGACAATGATATAATAAATTTGATTATTTTATGTTGGAATAAGAATATCAAAGGTGTCATTATAACCATTACATGTACATCAAACATTTTGATGATGGTTCTTTTATTATTTTATTCTTGTATGTCAATGACATGTTAGTTATAGGAAAGAACATATAACATATTCATATGCTAAAGAAACAACTTAGTGACTCCTTTTCTATGAAGGATTTGGGTGTTGCAAAGTAAATCCTTTGTATGAGGATTACTTGTGACAAGAAGGAGAGGAAGTTAATCTTATCCCAATCAGATTATGTGAAGAAAGTCTTGGAAAGGTTTAGCATGTTGGATGCTAAATCTATTAGTACTCTTTTGGTAGACCACTTTAGATTATCAAAGGAGTAGTGTCCAAGGTACCTTACTCATCAACATTTGGAAGTTTGATGTATGCCATGGTTTGTATTAGGTTAGATATTTCCCAAGCAATCAGAGTTGTGAGCATGTATATGAGTGATCCAAGTTGTGAGCATTGGCAAGTAGTGAAATGGATTCTTTGGTATTTGAGAGGAACCATGGATTTTCCATTATGTTATGGTGGATCAGATACCACTTTGCATGGTTATGTGGAATTAGATATGGTAGGGGATATTTATAGTAGGAGAAGTATGATAGGATATATATTTACTATTGGAGATATAATAATTAGTTGGATTTCCAGGATACAGAAGGTTATGGATTTATCAACTGCAAAGGTAGAGTATGTTACTACCATAGAGGCTAGCAAGGAGATGATTTGGTTATAGGATTTTTTTTAAGAGTTGGGGCATGAACAAGAAGTTGGGAGACTACATAGTGATAGTCAAAGTGTTATTTATTTGGCTTAGAACTCTATTTTCCACTCGAGGACAAAACACATTTAGGTATGTTATCACTTCATCAGGATAGCTTTGGAAGAGAACTTGGTGAAACTAGAGAATATTCATACTAGCTAGAATCCTATGGATATGATGACTAAGGTGGTTACATTAGACAAGTTGAGACTATGTTCAGATTTGGTGGCCTTAGTGGTCATAGAGTAGTGATAGATTCAATTGAGGAGAAATGATCTCCAAAGGGGAGATTGTTGAGTGTAGATCCATTTGGGAATATCACATGACCATAAGAATACATTTTGGGGGACTAGAGAGATCCACAAATGTGGGGAGTGCATTTTCCCCCACTCCACCTTTTGTGGAACTTTGCTCCACATGTGAGTGAAATATTCCTTATTTTATCTAATTTCTATGTTTTCATGTTTTATGGAGTTGGTTGTTAGATGTCTATTTTCCATGTTGAATTCCTTAATTAGAAGGAGTTGGTTATTCATTAGAATTGTTTTTTACCTTATTTGTTACAAGGAGTTGGTTGTGATCACATGATTATTGGAAAATGTGCCTTAAATGGTAGAGAGTCAATCTTGGCATATTACTTCTTGGGTAAGCTTTAATATGAGCTTGATGAGGTGGAACTAAGTTATCCTTTGTGGATGATGCTTATCTTGGATAAGCATGGCATAATTTTTTCTCCTTTTATGGGTTTTCCCTCATTTTCTATATATATCGAGTGTGGTGTGGCCTTTAGAGGTTGATACTTATTTCTAGGGTGTGTCTTTGAGGATCAAATTTAAAGTGCAAGTGTTTTAGCAAAGGGTAGATGTTTTTTATTGTAGGGTGTAGTATAGAATCTTGTGAGTAACAACATTATGCAGGTTTAAATGAAAGTGGAGATTTTTGTGTAGTATTTTCTACAAGAGATTTTTATATCTCTATGAGAGTTCATTGTAATCTTGTTTTAGATTACTATTTTATTTGAAAACTTTTTTGGTGGATGTATCCCACATTGGGTGAACCATGGTAGATTTGTGTTATGTGTGATTGATTCTTGTTATCTCCATTTATGCTTACATTATAACTATGACTTGAGGAATGTTTCCATGATGCGTGATATTGCATAGTTTAGATCTGATTTATGGTCATACTAAATCTATTTTAAAAGTTTTTAATCTCTAACATTTATGTGTTGTTGATGAGCTCAAGATTAGTAAAAATAAGATTTTTGATTCCCACCATAGGTATATTGGTTTTAACAATGACATAGTTATGTCGGTAGGGAATGTGAAGCTCTGCATCAAGTTTGGTCTTAAAGTGGTATGAATTGAGTTTTGTGTGTTAGACCTCAATCTTTCATAGTATAGACACCGAAATCATGTCTATCCCTTGGTCATCCTCCCCCTTGGTCTCCTTGGTCCACTCCCTAAACATTCCTAACCCACACATTTATTAATTTAAAATAGTTAATTTATTTTAAATTAATAACCCCCTTGACACATAACCCCATGCCAAATCCTAATTGCTTAAACCCCATTTTAACCCTCCCATTAGCCACTCGCATTACTTTAATCCACCTTGAACCGTTTTCCAATGACAGTTAGACCTAGCAGTTGGAAGAATGGGGAAAAGGCTAAAAATAGCCTCTTTTCCCATTCTTCAGCCGTCGACGTCAGTCATTATTCAGTCAACATTGGTGGTTTTGCAGGCATCAATTCCTTTAAGACTACATTTTATACTTCCATTACCAGTCTCTTGCAAATGTGATTTCTTTCACTCAAGCTTCCCAGTGTTCTTGCTTCTCAATTTCTTGTAGGTATCAACATTTTGACAACACCTTCCAGGCTCAAAGGTTCTGCTCCAGTCATTCTACACCAGATTAAAGGCTACACAACACCTCCAGCATTAGCAACACTATCAACAGACCACCTGCATCTCTGCCTCTCCACCCGCATCTAAGTATTTGTACTAGTTTTATTTCAGTTTCTTTTTAAATACATTAGCAATCAGATTATTACCCATTTCCAAGCATTCTTGACACAACCTTATCTATTCTTCCCAGAGAGGCTGAAAAGCCTTCTCTCACTCTTATCTCCCTTTTGCCCCTGCCTTCCATCTTGTCCCTCTTTTAGACCATACACTCTATCTTATTGCCTCAGAACCAGCCACTAACACTCCCACAGACACCCCAAACTACTTTATTGACCACAAACAGCCTGGAGACTCGTCCAAAGCCATATTGTCAACCCAGACCTAACTTTCAACCAGATCAGTGCTGACTTCCTTCTCAAAGAGGCTGAGAGGCCCTTGTTCTACCTATACCCCTTCTCTAATAACACATCCCTATCTTTCATCTGGTATTTCTTTCAGACCACACTTTCTATCCAACCAACCCTGCACAAACTCTCAGACTACCACAGACTATCCCGTCAACCATAGACTGACTTGAGACTCGTCTAAAGCCTCATTTCCCCGACTGACGCTAGCCACCAGGCCCATTTCCCCCACTAATGTTGGCAGACTAATCGATGTCAGGGATCTTAACAAACTGACGCTAGCAAAACCACCAATGCCGGTGATTGTGGAAAATAGATTGCTCAACTCAGGTACGCATCTATCTCTACTTTATTTTGTTTAGTCTTTCAATATTTCATTTCTTTTAAGCAACACTATTCTCTGTAACAATCAGTGGACTATCATCCTTCCAAGAAGTCTTTGCATTTCTAGGATCAAGCTTTCGCTTGGAAATCCACTTTCTAGCTATCTAACAACTTCTGTGTTTGAGTCTCTTTCTTCTACAGGTGTCATCCTCCACAACCAAAGAGGAGTTCTCTCAACATCTAGATATGGTGCACAGACCTCATTCAGGTATCACCTAACCCTTGTCCATTACTTTAGTTTCTTTCATCTCTTTTGAATGTAGAAAAATGAAAACTAGTTAGAAACACATACAACATAATTCTTAGCCACCCCTAGACCACTACCATGTAGGCCATCATGTCAGCCACATTTTGTATGGTACAATTTATTCATGAAGGTGAGGTTCACATTCGAAAGGATGACCTAAATCTATAGGTTTTTCTTTATACAAATAAAAATTCCTCAGGTGAGGCTTTGGTTGTCTCTTCATGGGGTTCTTTGGATTCCCACACAACCCTTATTATTGAGTCTCAATTTACCAAGGATGAGAATAATGATCCAATTGAGTACCGAGTAGAGTTCACTCCTTTAGAGTCTAGCATGCATCATCCAACTCCATCTTTCACTCTATAATTCTAGGCTAGCTCATATCTTTTCAATACCTCTTCCAAGACATTTCCCTAGATGTTGAGCTCCCCCTTGTGTCCTACTTTTCCCATCAGAGTATTGGTTATCTCAACATGTCTCCCACTAAGGTCACTAGAGTATCTACATCTAATCTTGGGTGTTATTCCATCCATGGTATAGTACCTGACCCAATCAATGAGAGGAGAGCTTACAAGAAGATCTTACCCATGTATCCTATGCATCACCATCCTCTTACTTGTTTGGTTTTAGAGGTCTCATTCACCAATAATGACCCCGTCTTTGACATTCCTATGTTTTAGGTCATGCCTGGTGAACCTAAGGATATGGATTATTCATATCCCTCTCCCTACCTTCTCCCTCTTGTTTGGTATCTTTATAGGCCAAAAAGTGGCTTGCCTTAGGGGTAGGCCTCTTGTTAGGGTGAGGTGGTAGCCTACCCTTAGGGGAAGACCTAGGCTTAGGCTTGTGGTGCTTTGGTGAGCCTCACGACTTACTAGAACACCCTCCTTAGGCCCTTATTTGGTGGATTTCCCATCTTGTTGCATCTGTCATCAAAACCTTACTAGTCTCTCTAGCCATATAGCTTATGTACTTCTCCTTGGATGCACCTCATGATATAATTAGAGTCTTTTACTTCTTTTAGTTACTTAGGCTACTACTTGCTAGTAGCTAGCCCTCTACCAACTCCCTCTCTCTTTTTTTATAGTGCCTATAGGTGATATGGGTTAATGGTTATGGTGGATTAAAACTTACTTTGGCATTCCCTGGCTGGTCTTCATCTATCATGGCCCGCCTACCACCCCTATTCACCTCTCACTGTGGTTGGCATTGAGTCAATCTCTCCCAGTTGGCCCTGTATAATGGTAGTAGCTCTATCGATTGAGATGTCTTTCTTTTCTCTAGTACTCTGACTCCTCTTCACATCTAAATGAGAGAGAAATATGACCCTAGATCAGTCATGCTCATTATGGAATAATAAAATTATTTTTTGGCATGATCAAAAACATTCTTTTATTATCTCCCCCTTCTCTTTCCTTTTTGAGCCAATTTTGGATCTTCTTGGACTCCCCAGGCTTGATTTTAGCCCTTGTTGGCGTAGGTCATGGTTTTATGGGAAAAACCATAGCCGAATCATGGGTTAGGCCACAAATTTTATAGCTTAACAATGGTATAGGCCATGGGTTTTCCTAAGTACGCCATAACCTAGGCCAATAACCTTCCTTTTGCCCTTTTTGGGCCTTTATTTGACCCTATTTTTGTTCTCGAAACCCCACAACCTTCATATTAGAGGTTTTATCCCATTATAAATGTAATGATGGAGTCCATTAATCTCTTTAAGGCCTCATTGGGTATATTTTTAGATCATTATAGTCTCTTGGACCCTTAGGTCCTTTGGCATATCAGGGCCATGCACTCCTTGTTGGATGCGCCTTATGGGCCCTTTTTTGTGTTTTAGACCATGGGACATTTGTCTTAGAGGTTTTGGTGCATTTTGAGCTCATTGGTAGGCTTTGTTTTTTGATCTAAGGTTTTTTTAGGCCCACTCTATCCCATTTCGGTCTTTAGGACCCCATCTTAGGTCCTTATCAACCTCCCAAGACTATGTCCCATTTTATGGGAACCTAGGGATAAAAGTTACTTTATGTACTTATTTTAGTTAGTCATTTCTCTGCTTTCATGCAGTCAATCCATTATAACTCCCTCTATATTTTTTTGCCATGGTTATAGGTTATAGGTGTTATATAGTTGTGATGGTTTAGGACTTACTCTGGTCTTGCTAATTGGTCTTCATCTTCTATGAGCTCACCCCCACTTAGCTTTGTTACCTCTCCCCACAGTTGGTGTTAGTTAATTTCTATGATTATGGCTCAATTTCATATTTATTTCTTATGAAACTTGCTTACACCACCCTAATTTGAGATAACCTTTTTTGTAGTTGATCATTTTGAAATCTTGATCACCATCATGTTCTACATCTCAGTGGTGATTCACATAGATGGTGATAGTCGAGGCAACCCAATACTTGTAGTTGTGGCTTCAATTATTGATGATCTATGGGGCCATGATCTTATTTTAATTGGTCAATTTTTGATTAGTGAGATGAATAATGCCACTGAGTATTATGAGATCAATGGAGCTTTTATTGGTGATCATGAATTAGTCACATGTTATGTTCAATTTTTCTACAACTCACTATTAGCCATGTCTCAACTCATCGATGTCTTAGTTGTCCTTATCTCTAAGTTGCCCCCCTCTTAGAGGTGGTGTGTGATTTTCTCTCCTTCTTCAAGGATGTCTAGTTCAACTACATCCCTCATATGGAGAGCACTATGGATGATGCTTTGGTAAATGTAATTATAGATAGTATGATGTGATTTGATATCACTTGTGTTTCCCTTTTGTAGGAGCTTAAGCTAGAAATGGAACTGGAACTAGAGAAGGATTTAGATTCTAGATCATGTAGCATTTCCACTTTCACCATTGGATTGTGCCATAAACATTTTTATACCACTATATTTATTTGGAAAGTATAGGTAATGCTTTTTTTATCTTTTTATTACTTTCTTTCCTTTGCTTTGGTGTGTCTTCTAGGTAATTCACAACACTCCTTATTCATTCAAACACTGATTGCTCAAACCTCAGGGGCATATGTAATTGTACTTCCCATGACCCTACTCCTCCTTATGATTATATATTGGCTCATGTGTAGACTAATAACATTGGTCATCCTATTTTAAGACATTTGACACTTTCTTATACCTTTCTCAGATGATATTATCATCCTTTACACATCCCTAGTCCACCTTGGTCTCTTCTCATGCTAGACAGGCCCTCTAAGGGATCCTGTAAGGCCCTTTCAAGGACTTGTTAACCACCATAGGCCTTTATTTAACCTAATATATGGATTAAAGAGGAAAAATGTGGCCTAGGATATATGTTTCCTTTATAAAAGCTATGTCTTAGGCTACAGCCTAGACTGAATGCATGAAAAAGACCCCTATTTGGTCCCAAACGACTAGAAATGGCTAGTTTTAGTCTTTTGATAGATTAAGATTGAGATATATGATTCATTATCATTAATTTGAGCATATATATTGATCACTTTATTTATATGATCTTCTCACTTGATCAGTCCATTAGAATCTTCACTGCCTTCATTGAATCTCTCTTGATTCTTGCTTGGCACAATAGCTTCCATTATGAAAGAGGATGCCCTATATTATTATAACTATTCTTGATGTTTCTCATTGTTATTGAAAGTTTTATTTAAGCTTGTATGTTTATCCTTGCCTCTTCAATACTCAATTTTACCTATTTTTTTCTCCTTGCATTATCTCTTCCATAGATTAGTGGTTTCTCCTTCACCTCCTACCAAGCTTTTGGCTTTTGGTCTTGACTCAACCTATACATAACCTGATCTTCTTCCTCTCTTCCCTCCTAGCTTCGATAATTAGTTGGTATAAATTATACAAATGTATTTGAGTTTGCATGAGGGAACTTTTCTTTGCAAAGTGAAACTCTTTTCCTTATTTTCAGTAGTATATATGCTAAGGTTTGTTTAAGTTTTAGAAAACTAGTTGCTTGTTATCTTGCTTAGCATATTTTTTGAATTTTCTTGAATTTTTGTATGTCCAAAGATTAATTTCATTTCTATAAATACTTCTTTGTTTTATTCCATTATTATCTTTTGAAACTTGTTGCATTGCATAGTAAACATACTAGAAAACTTAGGCAAACTCTCTCTCTCTCTCTCTCTAAAATTAGAAACATTGTATTATTAGAAACTAATAGGATTGCATTGAAAGATAACTCAAATATAGAATAGTAATGATCTTTAACTCTTAATTGAAAACATATTTATTTCCCAAAACATCTTTCATTTGGCCTCAAAGTGCCTTAGTTACTAGATTTACTTTCTATCAACTATTTCATCTCATTCAGTATTGTTGTTGCTTTCTAGTTCTTGCAATCTATAATATATTTTTAGCCACTTGCTTCACTATGGTTAGATCTGATAGAGGTTCATGTATACTTTTTCCATTAATTTGTACTAGCCCCAACCTAGTTTACAAGTCTGTCTATAGCCTAGTACAAGTTAGCAAACTAGATAGCCACTTTCATTGCTAAAAAATTAGTTGTTTGTTATCTTGTTTAGCATAGTTTATGAAGTTTATTATATTTGTGTATGCCCAAAGAGTAATTTCATTTCTAAAAATAATAATTTTTTATATTTAATTTCTCTCTTTTGAATCTTGTTATATTACATATTAAAACACACTATAAAGCTTAGGCAATCTCTCTCTCTCTCTCTCTCTCTCTCTCTCTCTCTCTCTCTCTCTCTCTCTCTCTCTCTCTCCTCTCTCTCTCTCTCTCTCTCTCTCTCTCTCTCTCTCTCTCTCTCTCTCTCTCTCTCTCTCTCCACTTTAGATCCATCTTTTACTTTATAGTCACTAGTTTTATTTTAGCCTCCAATTCCAATTTTTCCACCAGTTATAGTTCCTCCTCTAGTTCTAATTTAGACATAGTTGAGGCATCTATCTCGAGCATCTCTAGCATAGAAAGTTCTTACACCTCCATAACTTCAAGATTTTATATAGATTCCAGCTATAGTATTCACACCAAGAGTAGTATCAAAGAGTAATTTCATTTCTAAAAATAATCATTTTTTATATTTAATTTTTCTCTTTTGAATCTTGTTTCATTACATATTAAACACACTATAAATTTTAGGCAATCTATCTCTCTCTCTCACACATTAAAACTAGAAACATTATGTTGCTAAAAAATAATAGTATTACATTGAAAGATAACTCAAATATAGAATAGGCATGCTCTCTCTCTCTCTCTCTCTCTCTCTCTCTCTCACTCACACACACACACACACACACACACACACACACACACACGCACACACATTAAAACTAGAAACAGTGTGTTGCTAGAAAATAATAGTATTACATTGAAAGATAGCTCAAATATAGAATAGGTATGCTCTTGAACCCTTGCTTGAAAATGTCTTTGTTTCCAAAAATATCTTTAATTTTGCCTCAAAGTTCCTTAGTTTATATATTTACTTTATGTTAGTTATTTAATATCCCTTTCAGGTCATGACTAGTAAACCTAGGGATATTGATGCTCCATATCCCTCTCCCTACCTTCTCCCTCTTGTTTGGTCTCTTCATAGTCCTAAAAATGGCACACCTTAGGGATAAGCCTCATTTTAGGGAGAGGTGGTGTCCTATCCTTAGGTGCATTCCTAGGCTTAGGCCTGAGGTGCTTTGGTGAGCCTCACAATTTACTAAAACACCCTCCCCAAAACCCAGTTTGATGGTTTGCTCCTCTTATGGCATCCATCATCAGACCCTTACCAGTATTTTTATCTATCTATATTGTTTAATCCTCCTTGGATTTACCTTGGGATAGAATAAGAGTCTTTTTCTTCTTTTATTTAGTTGGGTTATTGCTTTCTAGTAGCTAGCCCTCTACTAACTCCCTCTTTCCTTTTTTGTAGTGCTTATAGGTGATATGGGTTAGTGGTTATGGTGGTTTATGACTTGCTTTGATCTTCTTTGGCTGGTATTCATCTATCATAGTCCCCCTACCACCCCTCCTTACCTCTCAATGTGGTTGGTATTGATTCACTCTCTCATAGTTGGCCCCACATAGTAGCAGTGGCTCTACCGACTGAGATGTCTTTCTTGCCTCTAGCACTTTGACTCCTCCTCACATCTACACAAGAGAGAAAATTGATCATATATTATTAATTATCATTATGGATCAATAATAATATGTTTTTACATTCTCACAAACATTCTTTTTTTATTTTCCCCCTTCCCTTTCCTTTCTAGTCTAGTTTTAGATCTTCTTGGGCTCCTTGGGCTTGATTTTGGCACTCTTTGGCCTACAACATGGTTTTATGGGCAAAACTATAGCCTAGTAGTGGTCTAGGTTATAAATTTTATATCTTGGCAATGGTATATATTGTAGGTTTGCTTAGGTAGGCCATTCCCTAGGCCAACAACCTTCCTTTTGCATTTTTTGGGCCTCTATTTAACCCCAATTTTGCTCTTAGAACCCTATAACCTTCATCTTAGAGGTTTTGGCCCATTCTAAACTCAATGACAGAGTTCATTTATTTATTTGATTCCTCCTTAGGTCTATTTTGGGACCATTATAGTCTCTTAGACCCCTAGGTCCTCTATCATATTGGGCTTGTGTACATCCTTATCGGATGCACCCTGTGGGCCCTTTTTTGCATTTTAGATCACATGACCTTCATCTTAGAGTTTTTGGTGAATTATAAGCACATTATTAACATCCATTTTTTTTATCAAAGGTTTCTTTGGGCTTGCTATAGCTCATTTTGATCCCCAAGACCCCTTCTTAGGTCTTTTCCAGCCTTCTAGGCTTGTGCCCCATTTCGTGGGCACCTAGGGATAGAAGTTACTTTCTATACTTATTTTAGTTAGTAATTTATCTAATTTCATGAAGTCTATCCATTATAAACCCCTCTCTCTTTTTTCATCATGGTTACAGGTTATAGGTGTTAGTTAGCTATGCTAGTTTAGGACTTGCTCTGATCTTGTTAACTAGTCTTCATCTTCTTCAAAATCCCCCCATTTACCTTTGTTACCTCTCCCCATGGCCAATGTTGGTAAATTATTGTGATTGTGGCTTATTTTCATTATTTATTTCCTATGTAACTCACTTATACCACCCTTCTTTGTGATAACCTTTTTTGTAGTCACTCATCTTATGTCCTCAACCCCCATAATGGTGCACCTCTCAATGGTGATTCAGGTAGATGGTGGCAGTCGAGGTAACCTAGGACATATAGCTACAACTTGGGTTATTGATGATCTATGGGGCCATGATCTTGTTATGGATAGTCATTTTTTGATTAATGAGATGAATAATGCCATTATCACATGATAATTAGAAATTTGATTGATGCCAATGAGTTAGGTGCATTCTATGTGAATTTGTTCTCCAAATCACTCTTATCCATGTCTCAACTTATTATTTTTTGGGCCATCCTTATCTATGAGTTACTCCCCCTCTTTGAGGTAGTGCATTATTTATTCTCCTTATTTGAGGACATCTAGTTCACCCACATCCCTCGTAGGGAGAACACCAGAGTTGATGCCTTGGTGAATATCATTCTGGATAGTATGATGTGATTTGATATCACTTATATTTCCATTTTACAAGAGCTAGAGCTAGATTTTGATTTTAGATCACACAACATTTGTATTTTCACCATTAGATTACAACATTGACATTCTTCCACTACTATCTTTATCTATTAAGTGTAGGTAATATTTTATATTATATTTTTAATACTTGCTTTCCTTTTCTTTGGTGTGGCTTTTAAGTACCTCACAACACTCCTTGTTCATTTGAACACCAAATGCTCATACCTCAGGGACATATGTAATTATACTTCGCATGACCCTACTCCTCCCTAGGATTATATATCATCTCATATGTAGACTAGCAACCCTGATCATCCTAATTTGAAACATTTTCCACTCATTTTTACCTTTATCACATGATATTCTCATCCCTTACACATCCCTAGTCCACCTTGGTCTCTTCTCATGCTAGACAGGCTCTCTAGAGACCCCACAAAGCCCTTTTAGGGACTTGTTGACCACCCTAGGCCTCTATTTGACCTAGGTCATGGCTTAGGGAGGAAATCCATGTCCTAGGACACATGTTTCCTTCATAAAGGCTACATCTTAGGCTGTGGCCTAGGTAGAATGCATGTAAAAGACCCCTATTTGGTCCCAAACAACTAGAAATGACTAGTTTTTGGTCTTTTGGTAGTTTAGGGTTGAGATTTATGCCTCATTATCATTAAGTTGAGCCTCTCTCTTGATCACTTTATTTTTTTAATATTCCCACTTGATCATTATATTAGAATCTTGTCTTCCTTCTTTGAATCTTTGTTGATTCTTGCTTGGCACAATAGCTTCTATTGTGATAGGGGATGTCCTATATTGCTATAGACACCAAAATTACATCACACATGTGCATAAATCCCTATGTTGAAACCCCAATTAAGACCCTTTTCAATAATAATAATTAGCCTTACTAACCCATGCTTTTAACCCTCACACATTTAATTAATTTAAAATATTTAATTAAGTTAATTAAAAACCACTTATGCCACCTTACTTGGCCACCTCATCCTAAGACTAATTATTACCCTCTGAGTCACATCAAGACTTAGTCCCCTTATCCTAATGACTCATGACTTGTTCTTACCCCAAAAATAAATTATTAACCAACTACGTCCTTCTTAACCTCCCATTTCTACCGTTTCTTAGTCCACCCATCTCTAGTCCACCTTGGTCTCTTCTCATGCTAGATAGGCTCTCTTGAGACCCCACAAGGCCCTTTTGGGGACTTTTTGACCACCCTAGGCCTCTATTTGACCTAGGTCATGGCTTAGGGAGGAAACTCATGGCCTAGGACACATGTTTCCTTCATAAAATCTACATCTTAGGCTATGGCCTAGGTAAAATGCATGTAAAAGACCCCTATTTGGTCCCAAACATCTAGAAATGACTAGTTTTTGGTCTTTTGGTAGATTAGGGTTGAGATATATGCCTCATTATCATTCATTTGAGCCTCTCTCTTGATCACTTTCTTGTTCTAATCTTCCCACTTTATCAGTCTATTAGAATCTTAGCTTCCTTATTTGAATCTCTCTTGATTCTTACCTGGCACAATAGCTTCTATTATGATAGGGGATGTCCTATATTGTTATAGACACCAAAATTACATCACACACATGGATAAATACCTATGTCAAAACCCTAGTTAAGACCCTTTTCAATACTGATAATTAGCCTTCCTAACCCATGATTTTACCCCTCACACATTTAATTAATTTAAAATATTTAATTAAGTTAATTAAAAACCACTTATGCCACCTTACCTGGCCACCTCATCCTAAGACTAATTCTTACCCTCTGAGTCACCTCAAGACTTAGTCCCCTTATCCTAACTACTCATGACTTGTTCTTACCCCAAAAATAAATTATTAACCAACTACGTCCTTCTTAACCTCCCATTTCTATCGTTTCCTAATGGATACCACACTTGGCATGAGAAAGAATACAAAATAGGCTAAAAATATCCCTTTTACCTATTCTCATGCCACTAACATTGGTTAATACATAACCAACATCGGTGGGACCATCGATGTCAGTTACTTAAGCTAAACTCCAAACTAATGTTTAGGTCAGCATAAATCAAGAAAACTCATTTTTAATCACATATAGGTTTGGCATCCAACTTTCCACATCTTGGCTTACTCTTACCTTGTAGAAGTCAATCTAGACCAATAACTAAGCTCTTGAGAACCAACAACACATGCTTGTTTTCTCTATTCAAGGCATTGGTTCAATAAGCCTTATATGAACCATCCATTTGACACTTATCATTTAATCACCTTTTTAGCTAAGTACATCACTTATTCTATAAGTCTTTAAGAAGTTACTTTATAATCACTTTATATCTAATATTTATTATTTTAAACATTCCTGACCAAACTCCCATGAAGGAGTTATAAAGCTTCCCTACTTATTTCCTCTTGTTCCAACACACCAAACCTCTAACCAGACCCATCTAAATAATACTCTCTCTCTCTCTCTCTCTAAACTCTCCCCAACCTTCTAAAACTGACCAAAACCATTTCCCAAAAGCCTTCTACAAGTTCTTAGGAAATTATTTCCCCTATCGACATCAGTCAACCAACCGATATCAATCACACTTGCTCACCAACCTTGGTAGCCTAACTGATGTCAGTAGCTATGGATTTTTAGTAACCTCTCTAAAACCTACCCAAATAACTTCCAAAATACAAACTAAATATACCACCTACACTCTGTTACTCTCTGCCACACTCAAGTTGCAAAAAATGGTAACATATCTTTCTTTTACTCTCTCTTTTCCTCTCTCTTTGCTATTTATTACTCTTTTGTTTGTCAAAAGTGGACTATCATCCCTAAGGAAGTTTGACACTTCTTGGAACAAGTGCATAGCTTGGTAGCCCACTCATATATTTACTAACATATATTTTTATGGTAGTGATTTCTTACCTATAAGTAGTCCTCCCCAGCCAAAGAGAAGTGCTCACAACATTTGGATATAGTGCGTAAACCAATCCAGGTTCATTCTAATCACTTATCCCTATCCTTCTCTATTTTTATTTACACTTGAAATAGACACAATTTTAGTGAAACATTTTTGGCATACCCGATGGGACCCTAAAGTTTTCCTTGGGTTCATTACTTGTTTTAAACATTCATATAGGTGCATTATAGTGAAAATTTCATTTCTTGCACTTTCTCCTTCTTTTCTCCCTCAAAGTGAAATATTTAACATTTTATTTTTTGTTTAAGGGAAATAAACTAAAATTTCTTCTTCCTTGCCACTCTTCTTTTCTCTTTGCCTATGAAAGCAATTTATCATTTTTCTTACAAGTTAAAATAATCTCTTCTTTATTTATTTTTTACATGCACATTAGGATAGTGAATTTCATTCTCTACTCCTATTTCATCATTATTTTCATTTGAATCTAAAAAATTTAGATTTGGGTTTAAAATTTACTATACTTCATTGTTTGCTTGTTTCATATTAGCTCACCTAGTTAATTAAAAACATTATGAATGAATTATAGTGCACCTATATTATATAACTAGATCACACTCACAAAAACAAACATCTAAAAGCACCTGAGACAAGGCCTATCAAGATTTCATCACCTGGTGGATCACCTTACGCTACCTAGCTATGCTACTTGGATTTCACCACCAAGGAAGAACCCACTCCATTCTCTGGTAGAGTATAAAATCTAGGTAGAAGGTATATTTTGGCTAAGTATCTTAGCTTGGCTTTAGGTCTGTGAAGTTCAGGGAACAAGCTCCTATAACAAGCCACGTACTTAGTCTAACATAGATTTTCTCTTGAGCACTAAAACTAACCTAAAACTAGCTCTAGATTTCTTTCTATTACTTCCATTAACCAAAGTCTCTTCTCACTATCTAATTAAGGCATAAGCCAACACGAGACTAAATTTAATCTCTAGGAGTTAATAATTAGTGGACGTATATTTTTTTTCTATTTTTATATTAACTTTTGTATTTTGGAGTTGGTAAGAATGTTTTTCCATTGATTCACAAAATAAACACTATTTATAATACTCAAGTTGTATAACCTATTATATCAGGTTTTCTAAGTGTTCTATCTTCTTACACAGACCTCTTACATCCTTTATTTTACCTAGATTCTACCTCTAGGTTTCTAAAATGTTGGATTTTCTATCTCCCAAGATATCATAATGACCAACATTGGTTAATTCCATTAGTGTCGGTAGACTTTAGCCTACTGACATTGGTTAATTCCATTGACATCTACAAATTTTGACTACCGACATCGGTTAAGTGACCAATGTTGATGACTGTGTAATTTTAGTTTGCTTAAAATATCAAGGTAAACTAACCTACTTACTTGCATTTGAACCTAGTTTTTCCTTATTCTGTCACTAATAAAGAGTATTAAGACTATTTATACTTATTTTTACATGGTATTAACATGAACCCAAGCCAAAATTCTTATCGATTACGTAAGCCGACAACCACTTCCAACTTCCCATCTTATTACTGAAACTCAATACATAGTCGTACAACTATGGTAGGGCTCACATTCAACATGGTTCTCTAAGCATTAACATATTTTAAACAAGAATTCATTTTATTTTCTACCCTACCTTTCCTTCCCATTTTATGTTTAATTTTTTATTCAAAACACTTCTCCCTATTTTAGAAATTAATAAGGTCCAACTCAGTGCCAAATATTGAATAGAGGTTTCCCAAATTGATAATGAATTTCAAGTGTAGAACATGCATATTGATCCTCCAATGATAGTAATCATTATTATCTTAGTAAAACAATGTTAAATTTCTCAATCCTTGGACTAAACCAACATTAGTACTAAAATTAAGGAAGGGATATCTTTATCCCATGCATTATCTCCCATTTTCCTCTTTGAAACACTCAAACCCATGAGTGCCTTCAAAAACATTAGATCTTATCTGACTTGACCTTCTCCTTCATGAGCTTCACCTCCATGACCCTCTAATCTAACTCTAATAGTTCCCATGATTAATTAACTCAACCTCTGATAGTTCAATCTCAGGTGGCTCAACCACAAGCGAGTTGATTGTAGGCTATACATGTGCTTAGTTTTGATGTTAATAGTAGCTTGAAGACAAGCCCAAGGTGGAACCATCAATCATCACCCATGTATATCCCTCTCCTTAATCCCAAAATTCCTTAGAAACCTAGTGGAACCCCTCCTAGTTTCCCTTTTGCATAATAACCCACTCTAGTTGTGCCTCCTATTTTCCCTATTCCACCCATTCCATAATTCACCCTAGTGCATCTAGATTTAGCTATGAATAACATTATCACCTCCCAATTCCCATTTACATAATCCATTATATAATAAGGGATATCTATATTTCCCTCATTAGTTATTATATAGGCTCAGGTACATAGAAGTACCCCATCTCTAGTAAGTTCTGCTACCTCCCCAAAAATAAGTACACCCATGTGAATAATTCAATCAACCCTGACCACATCAATGACACCTATAGTCACCCAAAATATTCCTCAATTGGTCCCCATGGCCTTTGCCACCCAAACTCCTTTCACTACATAGCTAAAGTTTATCTAGGTAAGAGGCCTAGGTAGAAGTAAAAGGTAACTCATCATTGACCTCTTTCACCACCTCCTATTACTCCCTACATCATTCCTAGGCCTATCTTTTTAATTATCTTAGGCACACAAAGACTTGGTTTCAACCAACCAATTTCCTCCTTTTCCCCTCCTTGGTGATATTTTCCCATAGGTTATCTTGGCCCAAAGTTAATGGCAAGTAAAAATGTTTCCCTGTGCATATTTTTTTGTCCTACCTCATTTTGCACCCATGCTTCCTTCTCCTCCATTGATCTCTTCCTTAATTCCCTCCATTTCATATGTTCCCCCTCCACCTAGACCTACACATGTCACATATATATTTTCCACCCTACCAACACCCCCATCTACCCTAAAAATAACCATGGGGTTGTAGGCACCTGAGATGATTTTGTAGGGTGATCTTGAAGTCCAATGGACTTTGATCACACCATAAGAAAAATGAGAAGTATTTTCACCCAAAATTTCATCCAAGATGGAAAACCTATAGTCTGGTAGACTCAACAAGACCTATTATTCCTCACTAAAGTGAGGATATCCATGAGATAAGATAAAATGGTTAAGGGCCTAGTTTTTATGCTCCAAGCTACACATGATATGTTATATAAGTTGATGGAGGACATACTAGAGTAGGTCCACAAACTTGAGTTGTAGGTGAAATGTTAATTCCCAATAGAGATGAGTAGAGGAGTCAAAGAGGCCCTCCTACAACTTTTCTTATCTCTAGGAGAAGTGGTCAAAAATTTGGTGGATAATAAGACACATATTCTAAGGGATCAATCATATTTATAGAGAATTGATATCATAAATAAAAAATGTAGGAAGCTCTTCATGATCATACACAAGGGAATGTTAAAAGAATTTAAGATCATGCCCACCTCATACCTAAGCCTATATCAAACATATGATAGGATTATAAGGGATTCAATTAAAAATGGTTGATCTTAGCATATATAGTGATAGAGCCTCTAAAAGAAGGTAGGGAAAATATGGTGGCCTAATTCAAAGAGGTCAACATTACTATTGTTGACCATTTTGGTCCTACAATGCAAAAATTAGTCTCATTCTTCCTTTTCTATTTTGAGCCATCAGTTGTGAATTTGATTTACACAAGCCTTTCGGCAAAGAGATGTATTGGTTCAAAGAATTCAAGGCTTTTACAAAGCTCTAAAGACAAAGTGCCTGAAGGGATTTATTTAGACATTTTGTCTGAAGAAATTCATAATGAAAGAGACCAAAATTTGAAGGCACATTTCCTAAAAAATTAGAAAAAGTGGTTCAACATCAAGGTTCAATGATATGAAATGAACTACACAGACTAACCAATAGTCACATGATCTTTCTAGGAGTTTTGAACTTTGAACTTAGAAATATTGAAATATTGAACCATTGTAGGTTCAAGTGGTAGGTTCAAGCGGTAGGTTCAAGTGGAAGGTTCAAATAGTAGGTTCAATGATACATTAAATTCACAAGGGAATTGAGTGAACATGACTCCTTACAGAACATAGAGTGTTGAACTATTGAACTGTTAAACCATTGAACTCTAAAAAAGGGTTCAGGTTCAATCGAAGGGTTCAAATTCATAATTGAAAAACTTGAAATGGCCTAAGTAGTTCGTAAAAAGGAAAATAGAATATTTTTGAATGGTACTTTGGTCGAGAAGGACCAATTCAGAAGTTTCGAAGGGGCATTTCAAGACCCAAAGGGCCCTCATGGAAGGTAGTGAGTAGATTCATTAAAGAGTGAAGGGCAAAGGATTCCTTCAGATTTTTTGTCTAAAGGAAATCCATGGCAAATAAAGGAAAAAAAATTCCTTTAGAAAATATAAGGTAAAGGACCAAATTATAAAAAATCCAAAGGCACATTCCTTCAGACAAAATGTCTAAAGGAATTCCTTCAAACATTTTTCTAAAGGAATTCAAGAAGAGAAAGGGCCAAGACTCCAAAGAAAAAGACTAAGACATATCTGAAGGAATTCCTTCAGACATTTTGTCTGAAGGAATTAAGAAGATCAAGGTAGCTTGAAGGGTAAGATACCCTTGCAGAGGGCTCTCAGTGACCAAAAAGGGGGACCTTTTCCAAGGCTGAAGGGACACCTTCCCTTCAGGAAGGATCAAATGCAAAAGTTTGAAGGAATTGGAATGCTAAAAAAATGACCAAGGTAATGACAGGCTCGTGAATATCAAATTCAAGGTGGTGAAATAGTCATTGGATTTCAAATGGCAATAGGCATGTGAACATCAACTTTATAGTGATAAGATAGCTATTGATCTTGAAATGATTAAGGATGGGCCCATGCATACAAACTCAGTGACCCACTAAGAAAGGAGCCCGAAGAGCCAGTAAAAGATGAGGAGGGAGCCTGAGAGATCAAATTGCTAGAAAGAGACAAAAATATATCAAGGAAAGAGGGAACAAAATAGAGAATCTAGAACATGGCCACATACACATACGGCAACATTTGGAATGTTCTAAAAGATGCACCCATCCAAGCATAGACATGCATCATATTAACCTAGGTGGCAAAAGAAGGTGTCGATAGAAAATTCTTACATGGATGAAAAAGTCTCTACCAAGTGGTTGTTAAGGGGAGCACATGCATTCAATATAATGGCCCATTTTCCCTCTTTTTGCATTAATGAGTAGGTAGTCACATGAATTTCATGGATAATTAGCCTAGTCATTCAAATAGACAAAGCAACCCATGCTCTTATAGTGATATTTAATATGATTTAAATGCCAAAGTCAAGATTGGTGACTGCCACAACATGGTTCCTTCGGTGACTTCCTCTTCCCAATGTATTCAATGTAACATGGGACACTTGTTTTGAAAGGGCCAATGTATTTTCTTTTATTCTATATATTTTAAATCTTTCATTTTGTAAAAGATATCTCTTAGCTTTTATGGTGAAGCCTTGCAAGATTTTACCTTGAATCAAGACATAGCATTTTTACCTCCATTTGAGTTTGCACTTTTGCATATGTCTATGTCTTTGTCTTATGTTAAGTCATTTTCCTTCATTCTTTCACAAAATGATTCTAACATGTCTAGTGTATTGTGATTTTTTCTTTTACAAGTCAGATAGAAGTGTCCACAACAAAGTATAGGCACATGTGAATAGGCTGTCATAGTGTGTCTTAGAACACCTCTGGTAGTTATTCCTCCCTGTATCTCCAGAAGACCCCTATCTCACTAATACAAAAGAGTTTTTCATATCAAATGAAGTGTATATTAGCTTGTTCTTGGTGTAAAGTATATGTCAAAGCTAAGTAGATCAACCATTTTGGTTTATCATTGCTTTAGTTTAGGTTCTATTTTCAGTAATCCTTCTCTCTTTTCATCCCCCCATTGTTAGCAGTAAGAAATATAGGACTACAGAGATACATCAAAGGGAGCTAGCCCTTATCTAGAGATTCTTCCTTTAGTTTTGCTAGACCCACAACAAAAAGGGAGTATCCATTGTGCCACGTGGAAGGGAAAAGCCCAGCCTTCTTTTAAGGGTGCAATCCACAACATCAATAGTTTTTAGTACGCCTGGTGGGATTAGTTTTTTATCCAAAGAGTTAAAGAATTTTGGTGTGTTCTTCAACCAACCAGCATTTGGATGCTTTTCATCAACACCAATGGTGACTCTGAATTAAATTAGCTAGTTAACCAGTCCTGGTACCATTAAGAAATCACATTTTTGGTATGTATAATTCCATCTCTCAGCATCATGGGCCTTGTGTTACTTCATATAACTTTGATCAAGCTCAGGTTGTTCATGGAATCACCTCAAGAAGATCTCCTAGTTTCCCTTCAATAGTAAGGGATGTCACACTAGAATTTGAGAAGCAAGTGATGGAGATAGATAGATTGGATTAGCAGTATAGATATTGGCAAGAGCTTCTTCACAAAGAGGAGTGTTTGTTCAAGAAAACTCAAGCCTTGCATTCCATGAAGGAAGAGGTAGAAAAATGGAAGAGTCCATTCAATTAAGGAAATTAGCCTTATGTGCCTTCTCCCATTCCAAAGTAGGCCCCTCCTATTCAAAATAAAACCCCCTCTTGTGCACCAAATCCTTTCTACCAGATATCACTTGCTCACTCTAGCTCATTTGATGCAGTAACCACTCCTACTCTTAATCTCTTACACCTAGCTTTCCAAAATCAAATGGCATTAGAGCAACCTCTCATGGAGACTATTCTCTCAATTCTTTATAATATGGACCCTCTTTTGATGGGAATCACCCTATAGCTTTTAGAAAGTAACACATCTCTCTTAAAGCAGCTCTTCCTGTGCATGAGCAGACCCTTCCCAATCTCTCTCAACTTCCTCAAATATTTTAGCATAGGAGTGCCTATCATGAACCAGCTTAGGACCTTGAAGAGGATAAAGTTGATTCCTATTCACAAGGGAAAAGTTCCAATCCCAAGGTCATGAGTTGGAAGCAAATAATGGAATCATGCAGTAGGAAAAAATAAGAGAGGCCTATTCATTTTGATAGAAGCCTTGAAGAAGATGAAGTTTCTCCTACTCATCATGATGATGCTTGTGACCTCTAAGAAAGACTCTTTCAAGAGAATATAGCCAAGAAAATTGTAGAATTAGAGTCTAGAATGAGGTTCCTCAACCAAAGTGTGATGGATGGTTCAGGCCAAGCAAAAGATCCTACATTTGAACACACCCCATCTACATTCCTCCAAGAGAGCTATCAATCCACATCTGATATAGATAAAGTGCTGGCCAAATGGAATGAAGAGAATCATTTGATTCTAGGACAAGGATTGCCTCCTCTTCCACATGAGTTTAACCATCAACCTTCCACTTCATCCCTTCTCAAGGAGGAACCTATTTTGCAAGAGGCAAGTGAAGAAGAGAGGATCCAATTTGCAGCTGCCCAAGAGGCTATCATGAGTGACAATGAAGATGAAATCATCATGGATTCTCCCTTTGAAGACATCATCAACAATGGAGAAGACACAAGTCATGCATACGTGCAGATGTTCTAGCCATAGTTAGCACATTCAGCCACATCTAGCTGAAATTTGGAACATTCCACATTTTTGTGGGCTTTCAAATTAAAAAATTTAGTTCATTGTATTTTTTAACATTAAAACTATATGGACAAAGAGAAACAATGGAAGTCAACAAAAATTTTTAGAAAATGTAAATTTAGTCTGAACCCAATAGTATAGAAATAAAATAAAAATTAAAGTATAAGTTTACATTTATATATGGACATCTAATTTCTTATACTTTAAGTTATATTTGATTTATATACTTTTAGGATGTTTGAGAGGGGTTTCAGACCGCTAGGAGCTATAATGCAAATTCTAGGTTTTGGAGGATCCTATCATATTTTAGAGTTAGTCAGATTCTAGGGTTTCAGGGTTTCAAACTTAGCCATATTTTAGTGTTTCAAGATTTCAGAGTGGCTCCCATTTTGATTACCTGCAAGTGGTCTCAACACTATGGGAGAGTGGCCAAGTGGTTTAAAGTGGCACAAGAAGACATTGTTAGCATGGATCCCCATTTATGGTGGCAGACATATGGTTCTTCTACCCTAGAGTTACAAAAGCTTGTTGTGCATGTCCACAGTCAATGTGTCAGTGCTTCTGCATGTAAAATAAATTAAAGCACACATGATTTGATCCATACTAATAAGAGAAATCAACTAGGAGCCAAAAAGTTGTCATATCTTGTGTTTGTTCATAGAAATTTAAGATTGCCTGAGCACAATCTTGCAAAATAAGATGACAATATTCATCTTGGAAAACCATCCTTTGAAGGAGTTGAGGAAAATATTGATAGTGTTGATGAGCTGGATGGAGGATTCACTGATGGTGCTAGTGCTAGTGCTAGTTTTGATTTTGAAGCTAGGTTTGATGTTGCAAATGTTTGAAACTTAAGTTCTATATCAATTTTGAGCTTAGGCTCTAAACCATGAATATTTTGTTATCTTTTAATGTAATTCAAGTTTTAAATTCTTATGCATTTATCATTTTTGCAAGTGTTAAATTAATGTTCATTCCTTAGTAGATTGAAATATTTTGCATATATATATATATATTATTTTATTTTTTGAATCGGATTTTATCAGATTTTTTCAAAAAATTCTCATTCCACATTATTTTCACCTCTTAAATGCATTCGGATTTCTGAACTTGGTAACTATGGTTCTAGCAATATGAAGAAGAGGTTGACAAACTTTATCTATTAACAATGGATGTTGAGGAAAGTAAGCATGGTGAGATATCCCCTCCTTTGTTTGATGAACTTCCTTGTTGCTTTGATGAGGATTATGACCCTACCATGGAACCCAAGTTGGAGGAGGATTAGGAGGATGTCTTTGAAGAACTAGAGACTCTAGTTTTTGAGCAAGAAAAGGAGAGGCATGTTCATCTTGAGGAAAGATTTGAAGAAGAGATCCTTGAGCAAGAAGGTGATGTTCTGTGGAATGAGCAATTACTTTGTGATCTCATTTTAGACATCACAATAATCACCCTTCTTCACAAAATCAATGATGAAGTAGAGGATCAGTTTGACCATGTTTTCAATGAAGCAATAGGGGACAAGTTAGTCCATGATGCATATTAAGGGGGTTATGAGCTAGAGGATCCCTATGGTGATAAGCTAACATCCATTGATTTCTTGATGAAACACACTAGCATGAAGGACTAGCATTGGGAAAGATCCTAAGAGCAAGGTGAATACATATATGTTGGAAGCATGTTTGACCCTGATCCACTCAAATACAAGATAATCAAGGTGGCAGGTAAGAAGAACAAATCACCAAATCTCCATTCTATTTAGCCACTTGTTTGGCACCATAAGTTTTCTTGCCATGAAGGAGACTTAAGAAGTTTTCCCTTTGATCCAAGAGGGAGGCAAATGTATCTTGTTAGCTATACATAGTATTTTTCTCTCAGTTGTGTGTTTTTCATATTCCCTAAGTGTTGTTGCACATGTGTGTGTAGTTTTATAGCCTTTGTTGTGTGTGTTTTTCTTTGTGTTTGAGGTAAATCTTTGTTGGTTCATAGGTCTTTAGAAGGCTGTTGCTAACTTTTTCAAGCTGTGTTCTAACTCTGTGCCCAATGGAATTAGAGGCTACCAGTCTTCCCAAGCATAACAGGCATGTTTCCCCTATGATTCACCAATTTGTTGACCATTTTGGTCCTATAGGGAAAAAATTGGTCTCATTCTTCCTTTGCTATTTTGAGCCATCAGTCATGAATTTGGTTCACACAAGCCTTTCAGCAAAGAGATAGACTAGTTCAAATAATGTAAGGCTTTTACAAAGCTCTAAAGACAAAGTGGTCGAAGGGATTTCTTTGGACATTTTGTCTGAATAAATTCAAAAGGAAAGAGACCAAAATTTGAAGACACATCTCCTAAAAAATTGGAAAAAGTGGTTCAATGTTGGGGGTTCAATGATATGAAATGAACTACACAGACAGACCAATAGTCACATGATCTTTCTAGGAGTTTTAAACTTTGAACTTAGAAATATTAAAATATTGAACCATTGAATCATTGTACGTTCAAGTGGTAGGTTCAAGTAGAAGTTTCAAATATTAGGTTTAATGATACATTAAATTCACAAGGTAATTGAGTGAACATGACTCATTATAAAACATAGAGTGTTAAACTATTGAACCATTAAACCATTAAACTCCAAAAAAGGGTTCAAGTTTACTTGAAGGGTTCAAAGTCATAATTGAAAAACTTAAAATGGCCTAAGCAATTTGAAAAAAGGGTAATATAATTTATTTGGAGGGTAATTTCAAGACCTAAAGGGCCCTCATGGAAGGAAACAAGTAGATTCATCAAAGAGTGAAGGGAAAAGGATTCCTTTGGATTTTCTGTCCAAAGGAAATCCATGATAAATAAAGGTAAAAAAATTCCTTCAAAAATACAAGGTAAAGGACCAAATTGGAAAAAATCCAAAGGCACATTCCTTCGGACAAAATTTCTAAAAGAATTCCTTTAGACATTTTTTTTGAAGGAATTCAAGAAGAGAAAGGGCCGAGACTCCAAAGAAAAAGACTAAGAAGTGCCTGAAGGAATTAATAAGACCAAGGCAGCCCAAGGGAGCCCAAAGGGCAAGATACCCTTGTGGAGGGCTCTTAGAGACCAAAAAGGGGGACATTTTCCAAGGCTAAAGGGATACCTTTCCTTTAGGAAGGATCAAATGCAAAAGTCTAAAGGAATTGGAAAGCCAAAGAAATGACCAAGGTAATGACGAGCCCGCAAACATCAAAATCAAGGTGGTGAAATAGTCATTAGATTTCAAATGGCGATGGGTGCATGAACATTAACATTATGCTGATAAGATATCCATTGATCTTGAAATGCTTAAGGATGGGCCTGCATGTGCAAACTCAGTGACCTGTTGAGAAAGGAGCCCGAAGAGCCAAAAAAAGATGAGAAGGGAGCCTGAGAGCTCAAATTTATAGAAAGAGACAAAAATATAGAAAGGAAAGAGGGGAAAAATAGAGAATCCAAAACACATCCATGCACACATACGACAACATTTGGAATGTTCCAACAGATGCACCCAACCAAGCATAGACATTAATGAGATCAGCCCAGGTGGTAGAAGAAGGGGTCAGTAGGAAGTTCCTAGATGGATGAAAAAGTATCCACCAAGTGGCTACCAAGGGGAGTGTAGGAATTCAATAAAATGGCCCAATTTTCCTCATTTTGCATTAATGAGTAGGTAGTCGCATGAATTTCATGGAGAAGTAACCTAGTCATTCAAATAGACAAAGTGACCCATACTCTTCCAGTGATATTTAATATGATTTAAATGCCAAAGTCAAGACTGGTGACTGCCACAACATGGTTCCTTCAGTGACTTCCTCTTCCCAATGTATTCAACGTAGCATGGGCTAATTGTTTTGAAAGGGCCAAAGTCTTTTCTTTTATGCTATATATTGTAAATCTCTCATTTTGTAAAAGATATCTCTTAGCTTGTATGGCGAAGCCCTGCAAGATTTTACCTTAAATCAAGACATAGAATTTTTACCTCCATTTGAGTTTGCACTTTTGCATATGTCTATGGCTTTGTCTTGTGTTAAGTCATTTTCCTTCATGCTTTCACATAATGATTCCAGCATGTTTAGTGTATTGTAAGTTCTTTTGAAGTTCAGTGAGAAGTGTCCACAGTAGAGTATAGGTGCATGTGAATAGGCTACCATGGTGTGTCTTAGAACACCTGTGGTAGTTATTCCTCTTTGTATTTCTAGAGGACCCCTAGCTCACTGATGTAAAAGAGTTTATCATATCAAATGAAGTGTATATCACCTTGTTATTAGTTTAAAGTGTAAGTCAAAGTTAAGTAGATCAACCATTTTGGTGTATCACTGCTTTAGTTTAGGTTCTATTTTTAATAATCCTTCTCTCTTTTCACCCCCCCATTATTAGTAGTAGTAAATCTAGGACTACAGAGATGCATCAAAGGGAGATAGCACTTATCTAGAGATTCTCCCCTTAGTTTTTATAGACCCACAGAAAGAGGGGAGTCTCCATTATGCCATGTGGAAGGGAGAAGCCCAACCTTCTTTCAAGGGTGTAATCCACATCTTCAACAACTATGTAATTCCAACTAGATGGAACTCTACTAGATAAAGGTGAGTTTGGAGTTCACCTAGGTTACTTCAACCAGGTCATGAAGAAGAAAGTGGTGAAAGCCAACATAGATGGAGCCCAACCAGTGCTTGAACTCTTAACTTAGTCAATTATGAGCATCAACTAGGTCTCAAAGGTCAAAGTATCCATAGAGTCCCCACTCTAACTATATCAAAGACTAGTGGACCAACCAAAGGTGATATTTTGAGAGCCACCTAGAATTTGGCTAAGCTGAATCAGGAGTTTGACCTAGTGATAGTCATGATGGTCACTAAGGAGGCATAGTTTAAGTAGTTAGGAGGTAATTCATAGGTGGTTCATCCATGTATCAGTTATTTGGGACATTAGGTATCTTTTGAGAGTGAAGGATATTATACCCATTTTTAAATCTGTATAATTATAACAAAATTTGAGAGGCCATCATGTCCAAGGATGATAATCTCATGCTATTTGGAGGTGCACCCCATACTCTATATATTGTAAACTATAATCCTTTTGAAAGGTCAATAAATTTGGTCTCAAAGTTCTATTGTAATCAAGATAGGATTACACATGCTATTCCTCACCCTTTTTAGCTTTAAATTTCTACCATGGTTCATATTTTGTAACAAAAATGTTATTTTAATGAATGCAATTTCCCACTTTCTAATTAATTAGTTTCTTTATTTGCTAATGTGCTAATCATTTTAGTTTTGAATAAGTGTTGATGTTAAAAATTTGAATAAGTGCTTTATTACTCAAATGAATGCAATAGCTATAATGTGCTTATTTTTATAACTTGTTTGTAAATCTTTCTCACTTTCTTTGTAACACACACAATCCATGTACTTGAGTTACAAATTATATTAAGGAATTTGTGTGTTACATACTATAAGATATTTTAAGTGTTGATATTTTGGGAAGGATTTATAAATTAAAGCATTCCTTTCTATTTTCCTTAAACCCCTTTACCTATGTAAAGATAAGTTAGATCCCAAGGTGAAACTCAACATATAGTGGTAAAATGGTGGAAGGTCATAAATTTAGTTTGGTTCTTAAAGCATTAACATATTTTAAACCTAGAATCATTTATTTTCTATCCTACCTTGCCTTCCCATTTTATTTTTAATTTTAGAGTAAAAAAACTTCTCCATATTTTATAAATCAACAAGGTCTAACTCAGTGACAAATATTGAATAGATGTTTCCCCAGTTGGTAATGAATTTTAAGTGTATCAACACGTATCTTGAGCCTCAGATGATAATAACTATTACTCTCTAAGTAAAACAAGGTTAAACTAATTGGTCCTTGGACTAAACCAACATCAGTCCTAAATTTAACAAGGGATATCTTTATCCCATGCATTTTATCACACTTTCCTCTTCAAAATACTCAAACACATGAGTGCCTTCAGATGCATAGGGTATTAAGGCCAAAAACACATCCATAATCCCATCAAGTTTGTAAATCTTACCTTTGTCCACATTGGAAATATCCTATTTTCACATGTCATGGTCACCATCATAATATTTATTACATAGACACTTGGTCAAGTTTGAATCACACACCCCATAAAATATTATCATCCACTTAGTCTAATCTCATCGTCCAAGTCATCCAATCCCAACTTGAGTGGATCAACTAAGTCTTGAGCTAGTTTAAATCAAGTCAACCCCATTAAAGGTCATTTATGACCTAATCACATCTCTTTGGATCATCAAACCTAGCCTCTATCTTAGTTAAATGATAGAGCTTATCTTAGATCATCGTTAAAACATTCAAGTCTAAAACCATCAAGATTTTAAATATCTCATTTCTTATCCTAATTTTTTCAAGCCCATCCACTTGATACCTATCACATTGTGTCAAACATCACTAAGTAAAACTTGAAACCAAACTAGAAGTAAGACTTCATCAATAGTTTGAGATCCAAATTTGATCCAAACTACCCACAATCATACCTTCCATCCTTTCTCCCATATTAATCCATGGCCTCTAAAAAAAATTTGGATGTCACTTTACTCAAAAAATACATCTTGGCCAATAAGGAGGTATTCATTTTATAGCTCTTAGAAAATGGTACCTAACTTCTTGTAGATGTTTACTCCATAAAATATAAATTACCTCAAAAGAAATAGTCCCCTATCCTTCCCCATTAACATCAGTCTATTTTTAGTCTCTATGCTAACCTATCACTGTCAAAACATCTATCCACTAGCTATAGTCTTGATCATGAAATTCTCCATCATATTAGCAAAGGGAATTATATCTTGGTAAAACTATTCAATACCAATTTACCCTTGAATCTACATTAAATACCATAATATTGATGGATATACCCCAAACAACTATATGATCTAGAGTCCAACACTTTCATGTCCAATCAAAGTCATGACAACAATATAATCCTCTCCCCAAAGCCTTAGAAGCTAATTTTCATTGACTAGTTTCCACATACATGATCATCTATCCCAACAAAAGGTCATTGGATTTGACCAAACCTAAGCCCTCTTGGTATAGAGAAATTTAATTTTGTCAATATTGTATAACCCAGGGGCATTCTATTAATCGATTCCACACTTTAAAAAATTATGTCCAAGATCTAATCAACCATGATGACATCAAAATCAAGACTAAATAAAATGAATCCTCATCTACAGGTGAAAAAAATGGGATATGCCAAGATTCATTTCTTGATTTTGATTTAAATCTTTCATTTACAAACCAAGTCTAACATAATGAACCTATATTTACCCAAGCCATATTTCAACAAACATCCACCTTCCATCCATTTCATAAATTCACTCATTTATATAATTCACTTCATCCCAAAACCTCCATCACCAAGAAAAAAGTGAAGAAGGTACTTGCAAAAAACACTATCCAATAATCCCTCCCTGTGGCCATGGTCAAAACATAATCTTAGAAGCATCACATCATCAACATAGTCCACATCAATGTTAATATCAGTGACAGAGCCAAAATCAACATCATCTGCATCAGGATCAAATCTATCATCAACATTAAATCCATATCAAATTCCACATTAGAATCACTATACAATACAAATGTCAAAGATCATGATGAAACCAACCTATTTGAGGACATATCTATTTTTAACCAATAAGAAGGCATGTCTTTAAATCTATGTCAGGATGATAATGTCATAATATTACTATGGGACTTCAAGATGAGATCTTAGCTCATGATTATCATAATGGATCTGGTCTGTATTTATATGTAGGTCATATGATGACCCTTTGTGATATTTTTGTGAATTTTGAGGATGTTTCATTTGACATTGAAGCTGATCCTAATAGTAAACTTTATAAAGATCATGTTTACCACATTCTATTTATCTACTTCATCAATCCATTCCATTCACTTTCATCCATCATTGATCCCTTCATTCCACTTTATAGTCACTTCATCAAAATCCTCAATAGGGATAAACAAAATCATGCATCATTGGATTCTATTCAAAACAATATATCATGTGCCAAATGTGTTAGGATCTATGATATTAATTAAATAATCAAGAATAATACTCAAGTCATCTTTGATGCAACAATAATCCAAATTCAAGATGAGTCAAATAATCAGTAAAATTAAAGACCATTATGGAAAAAGTTAAGTCAAAATCTTAATAAAAAATTCAATAATCAAATTCCTCTAGTGAAACCATCTTTAATATACCTAGGGGCAGTCAAAGTCAAATCAAGTCAAAAAATAAAAAAATAATCAATAACATTAATTGTTAAACAAATAAGAATTAAAATTAATATGGCTAATGATATTTCAAATACTTGGATCAAAGAAAAAAAGTTTAAAAGTCTTGGATCACTTAAAAGCTCTTATCATATGAAACAAATCAAGAACAATGAAACAAGCATATCCAATGGTTTGTGCAAATACTAATCCAAACTCCCAATCACCCATCACACATTCATATCACAAACCATACCCTAATATCCATATATCCCTAGGAAAAATTGTCTCTTATAAGGGCTATGAAGATAACTAGCTAAGATGTCTAGAGGAATCAAAATCAAGAGTTAAGAAAGGTCATGATGGTTCTCAAGGACCAACTTTTATTATAGATCAATATCATCAACATCATGTATCTCTCATATTTCCAACATGAAGAGATAACATTAAATGAATCCAATATTGAACACTATTGTACATAGTATTATTCTTTTAAAAATAAAAAAATCATTTCTCTAATGGTGAAAACCAATTTTCTAGTGATTTGAAAAAGTACCATGATGAAAATTAGTTTTTGACGTCATGTGTAAATATTCCATTATTCACAGGTACCTATACACTTGGGAAAAATCTACTTTACCCCTAAATTCATATCTAAAGATCCCTTTTCAACTCCATCTACATCATGTTCCTCAACTTCTAATAATCCTTATCCATTTTCCCATAATTATCCATCCTTATCAATCCTTAAGCACCCTGTGCCATCCTATTTCCCAAGCCTATTGTGTCTATCCCTTATTCCCATCATGACTCTAGTAAAAGAATGGAAGATATATTAAGACATGTTCTATAAACATATTAACATATCCAGTAAGTGATATTTTATGATAGGGCACATGGATCCATCGTTATGTGGTCCACAAAGATCCCTTGTCCATTCCTTATCATCCCTCATTCTTTTGAAAATCATCCAAATTTATTTCATCATTCCATATACCATCATTCCTTATACTAGTTACTTGTTGTGATGAACCTCCTACAGCAATTTACCTCTTACAACAGATTTAATCAAAATATGCCAAAATAAAATAACTCTTACCAATAACAGAAACACAGAAAGCTTATATTGATCGCAGGCCTCTTCGAGGGGGCAACCTCCTTTGAGCAAGCTCAATACAATGAATTCGTGGATGCCTTTATTCGGCCTTAACACTTACTTATATACTAACTCTATTCTAACAACTACTACTTCCCCTTGTATGTGGGATAATTCGAATAAGCTCTAAGGGACGACTTACAAAGCATATGCGTCCATAGCAATTAAGCACGGGTTCCTAACATCCCCTCCCTCTTAAAAAAAAGCTTTGCCCTCAAAGCTTCAAATGTGGGAATTGTTGTTGAATCTGGAAGAGTGGTTCCCATGTTGCATCTTCTGGTTGCATGCCGTGCCATTGGATTAAGACCTCTGTGATGGAGCGGGATCGAAGTTGGCGGGTGCGCCTGTCCAAGATTGCTTCGGGCTCGAGAAGGATGGAGCCTTCGTTATCAAGTGCTGGTAAAGCTATCTGCACTCGGATGTTGGATCCAAGAACTTGTTTCAAACATGAGACATGAAAGACGGGGTGAACTTGGGAGGAAGGTGGAAGCTCTAACTTGTAAGCAATTGACCCAATCTTTTGAAGAACCTTATATGGCCCATAAAACTTTGGAGCAAGCTTTTGGTGCCCTTTTTGTTTTAGTGATGATTGCTTGTATGGCTGTAGACGAAGAAAGACCATATCACCAGGTTGAAAGGTACGCTCAGAGCGGTGTTGATCAGCTTGCTGCTTCATTCGGTTTTGGGCCATGTGGAGATTGTTTCGCAAGGTGCGGAGAATCTGATCCCGGTTTCGGAGAGTAGTGTCAACTGCCTGAACTGGTGAGCTACCAGGATGATATGGAAGAAGTGGTGGCGGTGCTTGACCATAAACTGCCTCATAGGGAGTCATTTTGGTGGAAGTGTGGTATGAGGTATTGTACCACCATTCAGCTAGGGGAAGCCACTTGGCCCATTGATGTTGTTGTTCTGAAGCAAAACAACGAAGGAAGGTCTCCAAGCATTTGTTGACGATTTCTGTCTGGCCATCTGTTTGTGGGTGGTACCCAGAGCTCATTTTCAATTGTGTGCCTGTGCGATGAAATAGTTCCGTCCAAAAATGGCTAGTGAAAGTGGCATCACGATCTGAGACAATTGAAGAAGGAATGCCATGAAGACGAAAGATCTGATCCAAGAAAACCTGTGCAACTGTGGACGCGGTGTATGGGTGGCTGAGTGCACAAAAATGACTATATTTGGAGAGGCGATCGACAACAACTAGGATCACTGTCTTTCCCCCAGATTTAGGGAGGCCCTCAATGAAATCCATGGAAATATCTATCCAGATCCTAGTAGGAATGGGCAAGGGCACGAGCAAACCAGGAGTCAATGTGGTTTCACCTTTGTGTCGTTGGCAGGTTTCACATTCAGCCACCATCTGTTTAATTTTGGTTTTCATGCCTTTCCAAAAGAAGTGTCGACGTGCCCGCTCATAGGTTTTGAGAAACCCTGAGTGCCCTGCTGAGGGGGAAGCATGAATTTCATAGAAGATAGCCTGATGTAGGTCTGAAATTTGGGGAAGCACCAAACGACCCTTGTATCGCAGAGAAGCACCATCCCATGAATAATGTGGTATGGCAGAGGGGTCAGTGGTCAATTGATGAATGATGTGGCATAAGGATGGATCATTTACATACCCTTGTTGGACAAATTCCAACCATTTAGGAATGGGCATGGAGATGGCAGAGAGGGAAGGGTGGTCCTCGAAGGTTCTTGAGAGAGCATCAGCCACAACATTGTCTTTTCCCTTCTTATAGGTGATCTCATAGTCATAGCCCATGAGTTTGCTAACCCACTTCTGCTGAGCTGGGGATGAGACCCGCTGTTCCAAGAAATATTTCAAACTCTGATGATCAGTTTTGATGCAAAAATGGTTTCCCAGTAAGTAGGGTCTCCATTTTTGTACTGCATGTAAAATTGCCATCATTTCCTTTTCATATGTAGACAAAGCTAAATTGCGGCCAGAAAGGGCTTTGCTGGTGAAGGCAATTGGTCGGCCCTCTTGGAGAAGAACAGCACCCAAGCCAATGCCACTGGCATCACTTTCGATGGTGAAAGTTTTGCTGAAGTCTGGCAGTGCCAAAACTGGTGTACTACACATAGCCTGTTTGAGTTGGATGAATGCCTGATCAGCTGTTGCACCCCAGGTGAAAGCATCCTTCTTCAATAAGGAAGTCAAAGGAGCCGCGATCTTTCCATAATCTTTGACGAACTTGCGATAGTATGCTGTCAGGCCTAAGAAACCACGAAGGCTCTTGAGGGTGGTTGGTTGAGGCCAATTCTGCATAGCACTGATTTTTTCTGGGTCCACACGAACCCCATTGGCTGAAACAATGTGCCCCAAATAGTCAATTTCCTCTTGAGCGAATGAACACTTGGATTGCTTGGCACATAATTGATTGTCGGCTAACAACTGTAATGCCTTGTCAAGATGTTGGAGATGCTCGGCCCATGTGCGGCTGTAAACCAAAATGTCATCAAAGAAAACTAAAATAAATTGACGGAGAAAAGGCCGAAAGATTTTATTCATGAGTGCTTGAAAAGTGGAAGGGGCATTTGTAAGGCCAAATGGCATGACAAGGAACTCATAATGACCCTCATGTGTACGGAAGGCTGTCTTGGGAATGTCATCAGGATGCACTCGAATTTGATGATAGCCAGAACGCAGATCCAACTTGGAGAAGAATTTGGCCCCATGGAGCTCATCAAGAAGCTCATCAATGACAGGAATTGGGAATTTATCCTTGATAGTGAGGTGGTTAAGGGCTCGAAAGTCTATGCAAAGGTGCCACGACCCATCTTTTTTATGGACAAGAAGCACTGGGGAGGAATATGGGCTGGTGCTGGGGCGGATAACGCCAGACTTGAGGAGTTCCCGGACTAAGTTCTCAATTTCCGTCTTTTGCAGATGGGGGTAACGGTATGGCCGAATGTTGGGTGGAATGCTTCCTGGAAGGAGAGGAATGCGGTGATCTTCAGGGCGTGAAGGGGGTAGCCCTACTGGTTCTAAAAAAATGGTTACATGCTTGTCGAGTATGGCTTGTAAGTCTATAGGGTGGTTAGAAGCAGCAGAGGGCTGGAGATGAATGGAATGCAATTGTGCAATGACCCCATGTGAGCCTTTTTTCAAAAGTTTTTCCATGCGATGAGAACTGATGATGCTAGCAGATCCTGGTAATAACCCTTTTAAGGTGTGCTTCTGACCATTATCTGTGAACTGCATCCAAAGCTCAGAGAAGTCCCATAAAATAGGTCCTAATGTGCGAAGCCATTGTGCCCCTAAAACCACATCACACCCACCTAAGGGTAGGGCAAACATATCAGAGCGACAATTATAATCGCCGATTGCAAGACGCACATTTCGACACTTCCCTTTACATGGCAATGTGCCCCCATTAGCAATCATGACTTCAAAGCTAGAACAAGGGTATATAAAGCAGTCTGCTGCCTTAGCAATGCGAGGATCAATGAAATTGTGAGTACTACCCGAGTCAATGAGAATTGTGAGAGGGATCTTTTTGAAGCACCCTTTGACCTTCATGGTTTGGGGAGTAGTGACACCTGCTAGTGCATGTACTGAGATCTCAGGTTGAGTCTCTTGAACCATTGGGTCCTCTTCAGTGCCGGGTTCATCTTGAGCATCTTGAAATTCTGGAATATCAATCTCGCTGTCTTGTTCTGGTGGTGACTCCACATCTAGCAAGTAAAGTTTTTGTTGGATGCACCTGTGACCCTTAACCCATTTGTCATCACAGTTATAACATAATCCTTTTTCTTTACGAGCCCACATCTCTGTCTCAGTCAGGCGCTTGATTGGTGTGGTTATGGTTGTCCGCTGATTCACTGTGTTCTTGGCTAGTAAAAAGGTGGGAGGTCGACGCTGTGTGGAGAGTTTATCTTCTGCTAACTTAGCCAGACCCAAAGCATCCATCATATTTTTAGGTCGAAACATTTTTACCTCTGAGCGGATCGGCTCTCGAAGGCCACTAACAAAGCAACTTTTGAAGAAGTCATCTGACAACCCTTCAGTGTGATTAGCGAGTTTTTCAAATTCAAGCTGATATTCCCGAACAGTTCCTGTTTGACGGAGTTTGGTGAGGGTGCCTGTGAAATCCTCGAATGCTGAGGGACCAAACCTACCCAAAATTAAGGATGCAAAAGTTGACCAATCAGGTTCATCATTGGTCTTGAGATACCAACGGTACCACTGAAGTGCTTCGTGTTCCAAATGAAAGGAAGCAATTGGGACTTTGTTTACAGAATAAGTATTGTGGAGGTTGAAGAATTGTTCAGCTCGATATATCCATCCTGTAGGATCTGTACCATTGAACCGTGGAAAGTCTAGCTTAGGTCCACGGGAGGAGTTGGAAGTAAAGGAGTGACGGTCTGAAGAAGACTCCTCCTTCTGCATTCGGTTGAGCAAGATGCTATTCTGTTGATTCAAGCCACGCATCATATCGGTTAACTCTGTAACCTGAGATTTCAATGTGGCGATTTCTTCCTCCATGATTTTTGTGCTTGCACGAGTGGTGACCATAACCAGTTGAAAAAAATTTAGACTTCTTCTTTTTTTTTTTTTTTTTTTTTTTTTTTTTTTTTTTTTTTGCTGCTGTTTTTTTTTTTTTTTTTTTTTTTTTTGCTGTTGTCGTTTTTTTTTTTTTTTTTTTTTTTTTTTTTTTTAAAGGCCTCTGTTTCAGGAACGGATTGTCTGCAACTGTGTGGTTCGAAATATCATCAACTGTGGGTATGCTGTTGTTTGCTGTCTAAACTTGATAAGTTGGATATGGACCCCAGGTTTGTTTGGCTGCCTAAAGGATTTTAAAATTCTCTCTGGCCACCAAAGCTGTCTGAGCGAGTACCGCTCTCCAGAAATTTCTGGCCGCGGGTTTACCTCTTAACGACAGCTTTTGGTTTACCTCATGGGTGGGATCTAGTCAATCAGGTTGGGGTCGTTTCCCTTTTCGCTGGCAGGTCCTCTCAATGGGCCAGCTACTTCGGGGTTCCTGTGGTACTCCTCACAATGAGTTTTAGGGCTTATGCCCAAGCACTTCCCACAGTTAAGCGGATAGGTATTTACCCAATCCGAAATGATGGAACCTGCAGTGAAAAATTTCTTGCCAAAAAATGGCGCAGCTCCTGGAAAGCCCTGCTTTGAAAAATATTGCGCCAAATCTACCCACAAAGCCAAGAAAGCGCTCTGATACCAAATGTGATGAACCTCCTACAGCAATTTACCTCTTACAACAGATTTAATCAAAATATGCCAAAATAAAATAACTCTTACCAATAACAGAAACACAGAAAGCTTATATTGATCGCAGGCCTCTTCGAGGGGGCAACCTCCTTTGAGCAAGCTCAATACAATGAATTCGTGGATGCCTTTATTCGGCCTTAACACTTACTTATATACTAACTCTATTCTAACAACTACTACTTCCCCTTGTATGTGGGATAATTCGAATAAGCTCTAAGGGACGACTTACAAAGCATATGCGTCCATAGCAATTAAGCACGGGTTCCTAACACTTGTCTTAGGGTTTCCCTTTACTAGTGACTCCTTTTGTACACATATAATCCAAAAAATCTTAAAAATTAAAATAGCCCCAAAAGCCAAAAATTCATAAAATCAAGAAAATCCAAAACATCCTAGTCATCATGTCTTAATGTCCTAAGCACTCCATATACCTATTCAAAATCCATATCCTAGTCCCAATTCACTCCATCACCATCATTTTATCATTATTTCCCATTTCAACTCCCTAAGACATAGTCTAACTCATTTCCTATCACTCATCACAATCCTATAAGTTTACACAATGGTCAAATCATACCCCTTTTGCATAAGTCAACCTCACTATCAGATCACATTAATAATTTTCAACGCATTCAAAATTGAAAAAATATTATCTAATCCATTATTTGAGCTATTCTTGTCAAAATAAACCTTGAGGAGGATCAACCATAACTTATTCAAACTTAGTCAAATCCTATATATATTGGTTTAAAACCCAACACCTATCAAATAATGGGTTTGTCTTAACTCCCTTCTAAGTCAAAACTAGTCAACTACAAGGTTACTTTTACCCTACCCCATCTATCAACTAGCTCATGTTCAAAATTTAAATTTACTCAAAAACACCTTGTCCAAACCTCATTACCCATAACATTTCAAGTCAACACTTTGATCAAAATAATATTATTAGGCCTTATCCAACAAATCTTTTCAATCTTCCATTAAATTTAAACCTCATGGCTCATGTCATTACCTAGGGAAAAACATAGTCACATTAAGTTATAACTTGATCACTCATTCTATATGCATAATAGATAAGACACTAATCAGATAAATTGCATGTAGATACTTGTGTTTTACTTGTATGATTTTTGATTATTTTTAACTTATTTTCATGTCTTTATCATGTATATGTCTACTCATATGTTTTTTACTTGTTTGCATTTATTAAGTTTAATTTCATTGACTTGTTTGTCTTATGTTTTTTTTATGTATATATTTATGTCTAATCATATATGTTGGTAGTCTTGTTTGTACATGTTCATTTAAATTTCTTTATTTAATCATTTTTTGAATGTTGTTATGTATCTTTAATCTTTTATTGTCTTTATACAACATCAAATTGCAAAAATGCCATATTGGTTGCTTATACCACTGGTGCATTATGCCACATGTTAATTATACACTTTACTTTTTTATCTTTATGTATTTTGTGTCAGTCTAATATGCACTCTATAAAAACATCATCACGGTCATAAAAATATCATGGTGCATTCTACCTAGTGCTACATTAAAAAGGATTGTTTGGAATATGATGATTAATGACTTGTTGCAATAATGAAGAATGGATGGATGTTTGAATATAATATACATATATATCATCCTATCAATCACCTATCCAATCAAATAATATAATCATGTCAACAACCTCTAAAATCCAATATCCAATCATTTCTCCAAAACATATGTCATCTATCTCATTTTCAACATCCTAAATTAACTATCAAAAAAATCATCAAATCAAACATCTAAGTCAAATCATCTATCTAACAACTAACATCTCTAAAAAATCTAGTAAAATACACACTCCTCTATCCAAATCACTTTATCTTATCAAATCCTTTATCATCATGATTTTTCATCATAAATTCATGCATCAGCTAGATCCTTGAGCTATAATATCAATCGTGAATCAACCAATTAATCCAATCCATGACCTAAAACTCTCCCAAGCATGCATCTTTGCTTGAGATATGTCTAAATATCATATCTCTCCTTGTCATTTAAATTTTACATTTTCCTCCCTTGATTGGGGAATGTATAGGGCTGAAAATTTATCATCTCTCACTCCCTCACATGCATCTATGCTAGGGGCATCATCAATATCATAGCTCATCGATTGGAAACTTTGAAACACTTCCATTAATATCATTTCTATCCATATCATATAATGCATCATTTTCATCTATTCCTCATTCATTCTCTCATCCATCACATCATTCTTTCCTCTTAGGGAGAACTACAACAACCTGAGGTATTTTGAGACTATGAAGGCAACACTCAGTCACATAGGGTGTTTGAGGATAGCTTGACTAAAATAACTCATTCTTCCCATTCATCCCTTAGGCACTTGATCATAAAATTTCTCATCCATCCACCCATTCTATTTCCACTTGTCAAATTATTTGAGCTACACTCATCTAATATTCAATCAATATTATCAAGTCATTTTTTATTTAGACCATAACTCTCCTTGGTATGCATCATTGTCTGGGATATGTCTAAAGCTTATGGTCAATAATCCAACATCAAACACAACTCTTCCTAGATGTGTCATTTCTTAGGATATGTTTAAATATTTTGTCATGTTATCATTATTTATTTATGTATTTTACGCATTAGGGACATGACCAAAGCCATGATATAGTCATTTTCACTCCCTCACATATGTCTTTGCCTGAGTCATCATAAATTTTTATCTCATTGTTGACATCAATCTTGTTCTTCATCACCTCTCCCATTCATCATCTTCATATCATCCCAACCCATTTTATCTATTAATGCATCTAACCCCTAATTTAATCTTTCATGTGGCCATCCATCTTATCCCTCCCCACATGCTCCTTCAAGGGGACATCATCCATCATAACTTACTAATATTCATCCACAACCATCTTTATTATTTGAAAGACCATTACTTATTTTAGTTGAAATGCCATTTCAAATAGGGTAAAAATATATACATCTAAATTTTCTCACTTCTCTATCACTACTAATTTAGTCCATAATTCATCCTAACATTTATCCTTTTTATTCCCCTAGTCACTAGTATATAACTTCTAACAATTATCTTGATATACATCAAAAATATAACTCTTGTGTCTCAATAAATTATTCTAAATAACATATTAATTGTGACTAATCCCACGTATCCATTATATTATAATTTAAAATTCCATTCCCACCTAACATATACTACCCCCATTTTCTCCTACTAATCATTCTTCTAATCATCATATAATCATTCACTAATCATCATTAGACACCTCTAATGGAATCTAGAGTCTTCTACATTCTATAATATTAAATACTATTCCTCATTTAGAAACCTCCAATGAATTTTAAATTCCTTATCAATTCTCTCCATCCATCTATATAAGTAGCCATCATCCATGTAAAATCCAACTTATGAATCTTTTGAATGAGAGGTAAAATCCATGCTATCAACTTATCAATTTTTTTATTGTATTTAAACATCCATATCATCCATAGCTACCATAATTTTTGGAATCACAATGACTGAGAGTCAGGGGGGGTGACTTAGTATTCAAAACATTCATTCAATTCCACTTAAAATTCATGAGCCATTCATACAACCATATAGATCAATCAAAGCACAAGCAACCATACATATGAAAATGAAAAATAAGAACACATCACATATGTGGCAAAACCTCAAGGGGAAGAAAAACCACTAATATCTACAAATTTAAAACTCCACATGGAGCACCAACCCCAACTAGCCAAGCACCCACTTGACTAAGTTTTAGTAAGCACCTACTTGTAAAGAGGCACCAACCCCATAGATGACTCAGAACCAACTTAGACACCTAATTATTTTGATCACATTTATAAAACTATGTTTATCAACCAATATATGATGACCACCTCTTCAACTCTTCACACTCTTATCCCTCTCAAACTTCCTTCTTAGCCTCTTCACTCAACTAGGTCTCTTCAAGACTGATTAAGTCATATGACCTTGATATTCATACTCATACCTCCTATTATATATTAATGATATTACCTATAATCTCTTTTTATAATATATAAGACCTCATTTCACTCAAATATATTCTATTTCATTTGCTTCACAATCCAATCCTCTAACATACCAATTAGGCCTAAAAAACCTTGTTCTTATACAATCCTCTTGCTCATACACCTATTGGTTGGTCACACACTTGAAAAATTATATTGTAAATGAAATAGGTCTTATTAAATGTTAAAATTAATAATAAATCATTCAATTATGTTGGCCATAACTCAAATAGACCAAATCCTTCTTTAGGTCTCATGGAGACCTAATTCCATTAGGCCCATTTTAGGACACATTACCTTATGACCCCTTCGAACAATATTAACCTCTATAAAAGACACAAAAATTTCATAAAAAAAAATGTCTTATAAAAAATCATGCAATCACCATGACACCTTTTAGGTCAAACCACCACTTGAAACACTCCATTAACACTGTTCACATTAGGCCTTTAGACACATAAAAAAAGTATGTCTTGAAAAAATGAAGATAACACATAATTTAGTAACACAAACATGAAAACAAAACACATAAAAAGATATAAATTACCTTAGGGTCATCACCATATTATTTAAACACTTCAACTCATGGTAAAAACTTAAACTCATCTTTTTAGTATGCTCACTCAGAACTGCTAGAACTGTTAAAAACCAATCATGAAACTAGATATCCAACACAATAAAGGACACTTTAAATGATTATAAATATATTAAAAATATTATATAAAATATTAATAACAACTTGAATCAATAAAAATATAATCTATAAAAGCAAACATTGGTCTTGTAGACCAATCTTGTGACCTTATCTCACACAGTCTTCCTTGAACCAGATAAGCAAATTTTCAACTTTTCAACCTCTTACACTGAATTCCAAGATTTTAAAAAACATGAAAAGGAATTTAAAGTAAAAAAAAATAACACCATTCAATACATTGCATCACTTTTTCATGAAATTACAATCAAATCTAACTCTTCATCACTGCCCTAATTTTGCTTACTCAAAACTGCCAAGACTATAAAAAATATAGTAATAAAACATTGAATTTATAATAGCTATATAGGAACTTTAAAATAATTAAAATTCATAAAAATTATCCTATTCCATCTCCAAACCATATTCAAATATAAAAATCATATGGTCTAGTGGCAACTATTGGTCTTATAGACTAATTTGTTGACCTCACTACACATAAACCTCACTGAGCTAGACAAGCCATTTTGGCTTCATCATTTTCACCACTCAAACTATATTTAAAATTAATATAATACATGGAAACGAATTATAATTCATGAAAAACATATATATGCACTTGGTTTCATTATTTTATCATGAAAACACATTCCAATTCATCTCCTCACTATTGCTTAGGTTTTTCACTGTTTACACCATTAGGCCTGTTAGCAAATGGCTAACTTGGATGATAATTTTAGCACACTTGAGGACTAGAAAATATATATATAAATTCATGGACATGAAAAATGAGTCTCTACCTTATTCCTCCATCCATTTTCTTACTATGTTCAATGCAACTTTTGACTTCTACATCAACTTCTTCAGAAACAAGACTATAACTCAACATTTTATCTCTCTCCTCTCTAAAAAATACCACTTAGAAGTACCTATGAGAGTAAAATATAAGGTAAAATAGCTTACTTGAGCATAAAAATCCATTATATTCATTTTTGAGGAACATTTTCAATAATGGGTGTTCATTAAGGTTCTAAGAGGGTTTAAACTTATTTCCACTCTTAACGATCATTCATAAAGCATGGCCCATCAATACAAAAACTAATATCTATAATTTTGAGATATGACCCTTACCCATCTACCATTAAATTATTATATTCCCATGAAAATGTTTTTTACAAGATAATGATCATAATAAAATCCTTTTTGTGTTGAGAACCCTTCATTTTGAGCTCATGAGAGACCTCCAAACTACTTTTCATGCCTTGTCCTTCAAAATAGAACCTAAAACCTCATGCACATGCCTAAAAATCCTTTAATCATATTTTTAAATGATCACATACTCACAATTGCCTTTTAAACTAATCTTAATACCCCATCAAGCTACACTCTCTCTACACCATAGTCTTTATACCTTACTAATCCCTAAACAGGCCTTCATGCCTCTTTCCATGCTCTCAACACTTCACTATCATGCTCGACATATCACTCTCATTACATACAACCTATATCATTATTAAAAACTTATATAAATCCTTCACATGCCTTGACAATAGATCATGATACCTCATTAGACTAGGCAGGGTCTAAGAGAGGTCTAGATGTAGAACTAAATTGAAGATCCCACCCCTATAGGCTCACCCTAAAACTATCATGAGTGTTCCAATACCTCACATACATGCTCAAATAGCCTTCATAACTTCTCACATGCCTAATTTCACTCACCTCATCATTCCACCATGCTCATACCTTCTCATAATGTCTCTTCATGTCATGACTAGGCATAGGATACTTAAGCACTTGAATTCAAAGACCTATTACCTATGTATTTTTCAAAAATGGAAAAAAGATGACAAAAATCATAACCACTACAATAATTTATTTCACACTGCATACCTTCAATTATCATAAGCTTGTCACAACACACACTATCAACTAGCCTTGCTCATAGCAACACTCTTGTAGACCTACTTATCACCATACCTTCACAAGAACCTTGAATGATAACACTGACAAATTCAATCTAACCTAAACCTTGACATCAACAAAAAAAATACAATGCTCAATAATCTCACCTTGTCATATCATGCACATACCTTAATGACCACTTACCATGCACCTTCATTAGATGTACCTTGACATCAATGACAATAACATACCAATAAACTCCCCCTTTATCATCGATGGAAAACACACTATAATCTGATCATTCTCATCTCCCTATTCTAGTCTTTCTCCCCCTTTGACATTAATGATAAAGGGTCTTTCAAAAACTACCATATGATCTTTGAACCTAAATTCCAATTAAAAAACACAATGAGATGATGACAAAAAATAACCTCATACTAGTTGTAGATAACTTCTAGAACACTTGAAATGTACCTCAAGAAACCATGCTTCTTATGACTTATATCTCATCATCTTGACATTTCACAATATAGAGCTAAAAATATCCCCTTGATTTGATGCTTCTACTCATAGACACTAGATGACAACCACTCTCAAAAACTAATCATTCTCTCAAAAATACACATCTTCCTCTAGTATTCATTCTTGTAAAACTAGCTCTTTTCTCAAATAAACATGATCACACCTACAACATCTGGAATCACACCTTTTTATAACAAAATATTAATACACAAAATATGAAGCATTACATTAACATACTCCCCCTTACTACATGCATATCTTCTTCAAATGAATTATATCACAAGACCACTCACCTTGTCCTTGACATGAATGATATGACTCAAACCTTTGATCACACACTAGGCCACCATATTCTTGACATCAACTAAATAATTAAGGACTGCACCTTTGTCTTCATAGCTTGATCTCACCATATGAGTCATTAAGACTCAAACCATGTTCATATTACTTCAAACATCTTGATACCAATACCACTTATCAACAAAAATCAAGCTCAACTACCAACTACTAGAATCACAAATAGAAACTTGCTTACCTCTCATAAACCATTGACTAATTTTTGACCTCAAGATCCTAATGTCAAACTTAGATATCTCACTATTGTACCTAATAAATTCAAACCTTAGATCTACCAAGCTCATTAAACTCTCAAAGTACTCACAATAATACAAAAGGAAATATGAAAATGAATCATGCACAAAATTTTGCAATCCATACCATGACTCCTTAAGAAATTATCTTCATAAACAATGCTCATACTGACCAAAATACCTTTCACCTTGTCATATACATACAATCTACAAATAACATAACTCATACCTTACAAAACAAATAGTATATACTCCTCTCAATATGAATCCTTCTTTGATTACAACCTCATGCTTCTACAGATTGATGAGTGTCTCTATGAAGCTTAATTGAGTCACCCTTTTTCACAGGGCACTAAAACACCATGAACTCAAGAGATTCCTAGATCTCCAATCCACTCTTCTCAGCTATCTTAGAATCATGAGACTAATAGTCCATCTTTATAATCCACTTAGACTTGATTAAAGTAGTTGACTCATCCACCTTGTCATCTTTTTTCTTCTCTTTGACTACCTTGTCAATATATGCAAATAACACATGTTTTTGACATTCCTTTAATCTGATCCTTTCTCTATTTTAGTAAATAGTCTGTTTTAACTAGTAGATTGATCATGACTCACCTTGAATGTCTTTGGTTTCTATATAAATGTTTGACCCTTCTCATGTACTCTAGAATCTCAATATACCTTATTATGTCTTGAGGGCATTATAAATCTATTATGACATAATATTTTAATGTGTCCCACATTGTGACAATTTTAGTAAACAACATTACTATTCTTACCTCTTGAATCATCACTCCTCCCATGGTCCCATGATAACTCATCCCTTGAGACCATTATATAATCACTTGTTGTATGACCAAAGATATGACAAGCAAAACAAAAACCATTAAAAGAATTAGAATACCTCATTTCATTGGGATGCATAATTTATCTCTTCATGTTGACTTTCATGTTGGTGCTTTTAACTTGTTTTGGTTTCTCATACTCTTTCTCAAACTTGTTCATCTTATTTATGAGATGATCATGCTCAAGCTTCAAATAATCTAGATCTATCTTAAACTGATCATACTCAACTTATTTTGATCTTAAATTTGTATCTACACATTCTAATTGATTCATAAGATCATTGATGATCTTCTCATCCCTTTTGGCTTATTTGACCCAATCACTCTTCAAGGTATATATCTATTCCTTAAGACCCTTAACCATAGATTTATACTGATGCTTCCTCTTATTTTGGTGATTCAAATCATCTAGGGAACTTATTAATACAATTTTAAGATCTACTTTAGATTATCCTTCTTCACTATCATAGTAGACTTCATCATCATACATGTTGTCTTCTTCCTTAGATCAAATTGATTCTTTAGCCAATAATAGAACTCTATTGCCAACTTGATCAACATAGTCATCATCATCATTAGAAACATTATTATCACTTACCTTAGATCGCTTCTTGAATTCAAACTTATTTAACATCTCTCTTACATACTTAGCTTATGAAATGAATTGATATTCATTGCTATCATGATAAACATTGTCACCATCACAATCCATGCCTGTGCTTCTAAGATATCCCTTAGGTTTATTAGGAATAATTCAAATGAACTAATATAATACCAATTTTTGGAATAAAAATGACTTATATGGGGGGTGAATCATTCTTTAAAATATTCATTCAATTTCACTAAACATTCATGAACAATTCATACAAACATATAGATCAATCAAATCACAATCAACCATATAGATGAACATGAAATAAAAGAACACATAAAATATGTGGGAAACCTTCAAAGGGAATAAAAACCACTAATATCTATAAATGGAATATATTATTATAAGACAAAAGCCAAAATTAGTGAAGTACCAGCTCCACATGGAGTACCAACCCTAATTAACCAAATACCCACTTGACTAGGCTTTAAAAAGTACCCACTTGTAAGGAAGCACCAATAACCTAAATGAATCAAAACCAAATTATTCACATAATTATTTTTATCACCTTTAGAATGCTATGTTTCTCAACCAATAGATGATGATCAGATCTTCACACTCTTATCCCTCTCAAACTGCCTTCTAGGCCTCTTTGCTCAACTAGGTCTCTTCAAAACTGATTAGGTCATATGACCTTGATATTAATACTTATAAATATTATTATACATTAATTATAATACCCATAATCTATTATTATGCTCTATAATACCTTCTTCCACTCAAATATCTTCTATTTCATTCGCTTCACAATCAAATCCTCTAACATACCAATTAAGCCTAAAAAGCCTTATTCTTATACAAGCCTCTTGATCATACACTTTTTGGTCAATAAAACACACTTATATAATTATTTTTACCACAAAATATGCCTTAGTACACATTAAAAGTAATAATAAATCATTACATTAGGTTGGCCATAAATAAAATAGACCAAATACTTCTTTAGGTCTCATAGAGACCTAATTCCATTAATCCTACTTTAGGACATGTTACCTTATGACCAATTGAAACACTCTAAACCTCTATACATAGAAAAAAAAATCATAAAATAATAAAATACGCCTTATCCAACATCATCCAAGCACCATGACACCTTGTATGTCCAACCACTACATGAAACACTCCATTAGCATTGTTCACATTAGGCCTTTGAACACACATAAAAGTCTATCTTGAACAACTGAAGATAACACATAATTTATTCAAAAAACCATGAAAATAAAAAACATAATTTTTGTTCATTACCTTAATGTCATCACCATATTATTTAAACACTTTAACTTAGGGTAAAAAGGCTTAAACTCATCTCTTCAATATGCTCACTCAAAACTGTAAAAAACCAGTCACGGAACTACTTGACATACAACACCTACAAGGAAATTTTTAATTATTATTAATACATTAAAAATATTATATAAAATATTGAAAACAACCTAAATCTTAAAAACCATAATCTCTAATATCAAACATTGGTCTTGTAGACCAATCTCCTGACCTTATCTCACACAATCTTGCTTGAACTAGACAAGCCATTTTGGCTTCAAAATTTCAAACTATTACACTAAATTAAAATATTATAAAAATAATTTAAATTCAAAAAAAATAATTAAATTCACTACATTTCATAAACATTTCATGAAATTACACTCAAATCTAACTTTTTATAATTGCCTAGATTTTGCTTACTCAGAACTACCAAGACTGTCAAAAACACAATCATGAAACATTTACCTTATAAAACCTTTTAAAGGACTTTAAAATAATTAAAATTAATTAAAAATTTCATATTACATTTATATAATATATTTAAATATAAAAATCATATGGTCTAGTGGCAACTATTGGTTTTACAGACTAATTTGTTGACCTCACTACACATAGACCTCACTAAGCCAGACAAGCCATTTTGGCTTAATAATTTTCACCACTTACACTATATTTAAAAATACTTCAAGAAATTTACATGAATTATAAGTCATGAAAAAAATATCTATGCACTTGGTTTCATCATTCTATCATGAAAACACATTTCAATTCATCTTCTCACTATTGCCTGGGTTTTTCATTATTTGCACCATTAGGCCTGTTAGCAACTAGATAACTTGGATTATCAGTTTAACACACTTAAGGACTATAAAATATCCATTTGATTACTATGTTCAATGCAAATTTTTATTTCTACAATAACTTCTTCAAAAATAAGCTTATAACTCAACATTTTCTCTCACTTCTCTCGAACAAATACCACCCCAAGGTAACTATAAGAGTAAAATAAAAGATAAAATATCTTACCTAATCATACCAATTCATTTTTGACACTTCTGATCAATATCTTAAACATTGGGTCTTAATTAGGGTTCTAAGAGGGTTTAAACCTATTTCCACTCTTAATGATCATTCATAAAGCATAACCCCTCAATCCAAAAACTAATACCTATAATTTTAATCTAGGAAACTTTACCATCTACCATGAACTTATTAGGTTCCCATGAAAATGTTTGAAGATCTAATGAGCACAAAAAAACCCTTCTCAGGTTGAGAACCCTTTATTCCAAGCACTCGAGAGACTTCCAAATAACTTTTCATGCCTTATCCTTAAAAATAGAACCTCAAACTTCATGAAAATGGTTGAAAAAAATTTACTCACCTTTTTCAATGCTCAAAAACTCACACTTGCCTTGGTAACTAATCTTGATACCCCATTAGGCTATACTCTCTCTCTACACCATAGTCTTCATACCTTATAAGGCCTTAAACTGACCTTCATGCCTCTTTATGATCTCAACATTTCACTGTCATGATCAACATATCACTCTCATGACATAAAACCTCTCTCATGATTAAACACTTCCATACATCCTTCACATGCCTTGACAATAGATCATGAAATCTCAATAGATCAAGCAGGGTCCAAGAGAGGTCTAGATATAGAACTAGACTAAAGATCATACCCCTGTAGGCTCACCCTAAAAATCTCATGAGTGTTATAATTAATTGCATACATGATAAAATATCCTTCAAAACTTTTTAAATGCTTGAGTTCACTCACCTCATCATGCCACCGTGCTCATACCTTCTCATAAGGTCTCTTCATGCCATGACTAGGCTTAGGATACTTAAGCACTTGACCTCAAAGACCTGTTACCTATGCATTTGTAAATAATGGTAACAAGACAACAACACTCATAACCAATGAAATACTCTCTTTCACACTTCATACCTTCAATGTTCATAATCTTATCATAACACACACTACCAATTATACTTGATCATAATAATACTCTTGTAGACCTACTTATCATCATACCTTCATTAGAACCTTCAATGACAACACTGATAACTATAAGCTGAACTGAATCTTGACATCCACCAATAAAAAATATAATGCTAAAAAATATCACCTTGTCGTATAATGCACATACCTCAATGACTACTCACCATGCACCTTCACTAGAATCACCTTGACATCAATGACATCAACCTTGGCATTAATGATAACAACATTCCAACAATACTATCCAAGTCTTGAGTCATAAGATAATCCAAAATTCAAACTATCAAGTCCAATAATTTTGTAAAATTAGGGCATATCATTTGTATTTAGAGGTAAATTAATTGTATGATTATGGTATAACTATTTTATTTTAATTGTTATTTACATTTTCTTTGACTACCTTGTTCAATCATGAATATTTATTTGGAAATTGGATTGCTTTTCAGTAATTTGGCATGTTGGAATTGCCATTTTGTATTTGAATTTTCATTTCCAAATTTTACTTGATAGAGTAGGTATTATCAACCAGTGCACAAGTAGGACTAAGAAGATCATATAATGAAATCAACTTAGTTTGCTATCTAATTAGTCTTTCACAGAAAACTTCAAAAGAGGGCCACTTAAACTCATCACCTATTTTATCCATCATAGTATAAAATAAAGAAAAGAAAACATCATAATGTTATTTCAAATTAGATATAATTAAGAAAACACATTCTTTATTAATCTTATATTTATCTCCAACTTTCAATTATGATCTTAGAAATTTAAATTTTACCAAATATTATTCTTTAAAAAAATAATGTGGGCGAAAGAGAGTGAAATTCTACATCTAATTTTAACTTCTTAAATTCATTAACTTTGCCAAAAAACTATGTAATTTATCCCATACCTATTTAGGAGTTGAATCATCTTCAATGTGAAACTAGAGGTTGTCTAAAATATTTAGGTTAAAAATACCAAGAGCCTCATTATGTTTGAAATGATATCCGTATTTGTCCTTCTCATAGGTGAGTACTAGAAAAATATCTTAAAAAATTCTCCACAAGCCTTTTGACATGAGAGACTGCTATATTTTGGATTTCTAAACATGGTAATTAAAAGAATACAGGGGTTCAAACAAATGAGAATCATTTAATGAGGAGGAAGAGGTAGTAAAAAATAACCATGATATGAATCTCTTCAATACAAGTGTTTAAAAAATGTTTAACCCCTATTACAATTTAACATCTTGTGATGAAAAAGTCCCCCCTTCCTTACCCCCCAATTGACAAATAAGGACAATCTTGTTTTTAAAAAAAAATTCAAACAAAAAATAGAGTAAATTTTTTAATGTTTTGATAGAAAAACCTTTTATAAGGTATGTGTATATAATGGTTTTTTAGTGTACCACTATATAAAAAAGTTATTTTCACTTAAGTTTTTGGAAAATGTCACTATGTTTTTAAAAAACAAATTATTGAGGGTTGAACACAAGACTACTACTGTAAAAAGTTTTAATAAAATATAATTTGTTAAGTATGACTATTGAGTAAGACTTCAAGTTATGACCTTGTTTTCCTAGTTAAATGAATAAGCAACCAAAGCTTAGGTATTAATTTTAAAATTTCAAACTGATTGTAATGCTTCTATTGCCAAGTTGAATGCCAAGTTTAATTCTATGTATTAATGGATCCTTCCCAAGTGAAAATATATCCCAAAGTCTCGGTATGCTATCCCAAGTTAGGATATATTTAGAGGTTGACTAGTGATCATGGGATATTAGGTTGAACCATCGATTGGAGAACTAGTTAGGGCTTGAAAAAACCATTAAATTCAATCAAAACTTATGTCTATAAGATGATGGAGTGGTATTACTATAAAATTTACAATCATGATCACATACCATTTTATGGAAAAGAAACAAATGAGTGCTAGATGAATGATAATGAACAATAGGTTAATTCCACATCAAGGTAGCCTATGGGTGTTTGACAGCTGATTGAATGAAGTATGATCTATTTTCAAACTACCTAAAGTGAAATACAAAACAAGAATATGTTGATTAGATGAATTGAATCATTACCAAAGCCATCAAAGGTGATTAAAGGCCTATGTGTTTTCCATAGGAATATTATTCTTGAAAGTGGCATCAATGTAGAAATTTGAAGACCCAACAAGTTAATTTAAATTGATAATATGTAAAGATATGATATCAGATCAAAAAATACAATGGCCAATTCATTCTTAACAAGTTTGAGACAACAACAAATCTTGGCAAGCCAAATGTAAATTTAAGGACAAAGGTTGCTAATGAGTAATATTGCTTATACAACATAATCCAAATAGAGGCAGGCTTTATAACACATGTAAACTATTTTATATAGGAATATAAATGATTTAAAAATTCAAACAACCTTTCATTAATTCCTACTGAGAATGTGAAAAATTAATGAGAACCTATAACTGGAAACTCTTATGACTTTGATACCATGTCATAATAGCCAAAGATTTACACAAACAAAATAACTCAACCAAGAGACAAATAAATTAGAAAAATAATATATTTCTTGTCAATATAGTGCTTGAAAAAACCATTACTCTCTCAACATTATCTACACTACATGAATGAGAATATAAAGACTAATAGTTTGTTTTAACAAAAAAAAATAGCTATGCAATCACTAAATTAGGGATATAACAAATATTCAGTTTCCCTATATTTATGTGCACATAATCCTATGTGAAAATATGAGTTGTGATAATAACAACTTTAAAACCAATAAATAATTCAAATATAAGCTTTAAGTGAGTATAAAAACACTATCCTATGTGATCTTATTACTACGTGTGGTGACTTGACGTAAGAAATGGAATTACCTTATGTAAGTTTACACACACTACTCCAATATGATATACATATGAATAGATTCTAAATCCTGGATGGAATTGAAAAAGGTGTGTAAATTCATATATTTCTATTCATCAGCTTAGTGATGCAACAATGAATATAAGAAGTAATATGGCACTTAAAGTTAATCCCACCTGCAATCAGTAAAAGTGTTAATGAAGCAATACTAGTGTTTTGCTATCTTAGCATAGTGTTCCTCCAAGATTAGTCATTGATGAGGTATGTACTTAGGAACGTATATATGTCTAATGTTATAAATAATCTTGTTATACATTCATAAATAATAAGTGTATTGTAGACACCCAAATTGTACACAAGCTCATCTAAAATATACATTTGTGCACAACCTTGTCTTTTAGAATTGTTAATGATAAATGAGGGATTTATTGGTGTAATTTTTCTTAAGTCAGAGTATTATCTCTCATGTTTATCACTTTATGGTATTTTATACTCTTTTTACCTTTTATAAATCTACTTTGGGGATAAGCAATCTTAGTATATGCTTTTATCTTTATACCTGTGACTTTTGGACAAGGTTACACTGTGTCCTTATCCGAGAAATGTAGACTTGTTCCAACATAACTTGCATAATTTTTTAAAATTTATATGTCCATAAATATCCTTTTTATGGCCATTATTATTTTTGGTTTGATTCCCTTGTGTGATATTAAGCCCTAAATTCAAATTCAAGAGTTCTATATAAGTAAGGGTCCTCTTAGAGGCTAAGGTTGAATCTATTTGGTTATAAAAGATACACAAACTTAATATTTGATTAATTATACTTAATAATTAATTTAATTCCAAGTTAAAATAGATAAATACATTATTTAATTTCTTATGTAAAGGGTAATCATAGGTTAAAGATCATCTAGTCTTGAATTCCACTATTTCACACATATGCTTAGGAGGGAGAACTATATGGGCTTGAGGCCATTTTGGGATATGTAGGGAACACTTAGATTACACAAAGTTTTTTAAGGATAAATTAGTTATTCCCCTTGATTAATTCTCCCCTTTTTATTTGATATATTTTTATTTACTATGTAGAAGTTAGGGTTATATTTTTTAGGTCTTCCACATGGTAAATTAGGACACAATCAAATAATAAACCCTCAAAGATATGCATATGCACCCAAATAAAAAAAATAGTTGCATAGTTAATTAGGACATGGTTATAGTCAATAAACAACATTGTAGTTGGCCTTGTTCTAAAATAATTTAAATTTTTTATTGTTGTGACACATTTCACATGTCTTTTCAACTAGTTTTGCATCACAATCAACATGAATTTAGTTTGGGCTAGATTTGCAAATATTTTTATCAATTTACATTTTTTTATCTCATTTTAAATTCTATATTTCACATTTAGATCTATATTTATATAGATCTAAAGCATTTTTTAATAGTTTATTTACTATTATCATTTCATAATGAAAGAAATATTTAAAAAACTTAAACATTCTAGTGAACCCATATTTTTATTAGAACATTTCTTATTTTTTATTGATTTTTGTTTTTGGATTTCATGTAATTTTTTTAAATTCCTGACACTAAAATAAAAATGCATTCAACATTGGATATAAATCTAAAACAAGTCAATATTATTCAACCTTAAATCTTAATCTGACAATGAATAAATTACCTTATCACTTTGGATAACATATAAAACTAAAGATCTTTCTTCAACATCGAGTGGAAATTTGTTGATATCTATACAAAAAAATATTTTGATTGTATTTTCTCTTTATTTTCTATTTATTTGTTGCTTGTTTTTAGAAACTATGTTTTGACAAATTTCAAACTACTTAATGATTGTCATTTCAGCCTAAGTGGTGAATATGTTTTATGAACACCATAATATAAGGGGTACTACCTCAATACTCAATCCATTGTATAAAAATAAAAATAGAGTTTAGTTTACATGTACCTAACAATATATCAGAATATCTAGGGTCTCTTATTTATATAGTATAAAACCTCTTTTAACCATTTGATTTGTGGTGCACTTGAGAGGAGTATATCATTTAGGGAAGTTACTCTCACTGTATCCTCAGAGATAAGATGGTGGGCTAGAGGCATACATTTTATTATGTATTTAGTGCTCTAAAATATTAGGTCAACATTACTATATAAGTAAGAAATTACATTTAAGATCCTGCATAATCATTTAAACCTTTATCTATATCACCCTTTATACCTTGATTTTTTCTTGTATTGTATTCATTATTATTAACATATGTTATTCATATTATATTGTACTCATAGTCACTTGATATTTTGTACATACAAGATTACTTGAGAGTAATAAGTGTTTTATTTTTTACATTTTTTGTATTTAAATTCATTGTATAACTCATGGATAGTCAAAGTACATATGCTAATGATGTTCATCCTCTAGATGAATTATTCTATACTCATGCTATGCCTTTTATTTATGATAATGAATGGACAAAACATAATACGAAAAAACTTATGGAAGAAGAATATATGGATGCTTTTGATTTTTATTTTGATGATGTAACACTAAATAGATAATATAATTTTGATTCATGTTGGGAATGATATTACATATAATTAACTATCCAATTTGACCTTTAGGAGTAAAATACACCTCTTGTTTCATCTTCAGATTCACCTCTATAATCTTCTTTGGATCTCCCCCTTGATTCATCCTTCAATCTTTCTTTGGATTCATCCCAAGATCCTTCTTGGGATCTCCCTCTTGATTCATCCTTACATCCCTTTTTGGATTCACCTCTAGCTTCCTCTCTAGATTCACCCCTAGATTGTCTTTTGGTTTCACCTCTATATTCTTCTTTAGGGTTACATCTAAATTTATCTTAAAGTTTGAATTAAGATTTAACTATAGATTTACCTTTAGATTCTACTCAATATCCTCTTTTATCTTCTTCCTTAACTCGTTCTCTAAAGAAAAAAGAGCATTCTAGAAATTAATATATATTCTCTTAAATATCCACCTACCATCCCAAAGGAGGAGCCTTATCCTTATGCACCTAATTTATCTTTCCACATTGATAATGAAATTTATCACATTCAAAATTATAAAATAAAATCACATAAAATATGCATAAATAAGGATGATGTTGTTCATGAACAAATTCATGTTTATCTTTTTATTTAAGTGCAAATGCATTCCAATAATAATGATGTTATGTCTTCTCCTTTAGAATTAGAGGGTATCGATTCTACATGTCATAGTTTTCCCATTTCATAAACTAAGGAGGATGAAATTTCTTCTTCTTCACTTAGTATATCACAAGATACAATTGAAAGCAATGAAATTTATTTTAACACATATTGTGATGTTGATTCCACTTTCACCTCATGATTGTCTACATATGATACTACTCTTATGCCATAATTTCATAATCTTAACTTAGAGTTATTAGATTATGATAATGCATCCCCTATTAATGATACTTATTTTCATGTTATTAATCAACATAAGTCAAATTATTCATTTATATCCAATGAATATCCTAAATCAAAGGAATAAATTATCCTTCCTCCTTATTCTCCTATTTGAACTAGTGTTCCCATGGTTAAAATTAACAATATAATTCAACCCTTAAATGAGCCTCTTAATAACCTCAACATGAATCCCAAATAATTCATATCATTAATACATGTTTTAGGTGATTTCCAAGCTCAAGTACATCAAATATCTTTAAAACATATATTTGTATCACGCTTGGATTGACTCTAATGCAGTCCATGATAATCCTATTATGTGCAACATTTTGTATGCACCTTTACCCCCTTATTTATAAATGTATAAATTAATTACATTAAATGGATGTGAGAAACCTTACCTACATATTATAAATTTTTGATAAATCATGAATAGTTACAATGGTAGTCACATGTTATTATAATTATTTACTAAGAGTCTAAAAGGGTGTGTACCTATTTGATTTCATTCTCTCTATAGTGGATACCTAAATACTTATCTAGAAATAGAGGAAGAATTTTTGATAAAATATATTAAAAATAAGTGTCCTAGGGTCTCTTATGAAATATTACATTATTTGCATCAAGACAAATATAAACATGTTTGTGACTACATTTTAAGATTTAAGATTATTGTGCATCAATTAATTTACCAAATAGCCAATTTAGAATTACAAGATATCTTTGATATAGGTCTAATTTATCCATTAAAAGAGTAGTTACTTTATTAAACTTGTGAATCATTTATATCTCTTTATTATGAGGCAATTACAAGTGTTAGAAGAAGAATTGGGTCTTGTTCACGTATCAAACAATATGGATGGATACATTGACATACATAATGAAATCCAATCATATAATTTGGAGGTACATATTAAAAATAAATAACAAGAGTTAAATTAAAATTATCTTCTTCTAAAAATGTATGCACTAACACACTTCATAATAAGAAAATACATCTTAATGGTAATATACCAGTGCATAAAGTTTAATCCAATTTTTAAAAAGTCAAAATATTACACAAAGGAAAATAATTTTATCCTAAACATACCAATAATAATCACTCATTTACATCAAGGAAGGTACAATGTCTAAAATTTGATTTCAATGATTTCCCACATGTTATTTTAAATAAATTAGTAGATAAGAATTTATTCAAATTACACCCTGATTATTATCCTCCTCCTCATTGATTGGAAAAATTAAAAGCCAACTATTTTTAAATTATCGTGGCATTAATGGTCATCATGATAATGATTCTTATGCATTAAAACAAAATCTAAAAAAACTTGCAAATAAACAAAACATATTATTTCTAAAACTTGATAATAAGATAACTAAATCTTTATTTTTGTATTCTAAATATCCAAATGTTAAACACCACATTTCTCAAAAATATCCTATACAAGATGCCATGGTTTCAAAATATTTTATTACTACCAAATATCAATTTATAACTTTTATTTATAGTTATCAAATTAACAAGTTTAACAATGAAATAACATCAACACAAGAAGTTTAAAATGTACAAAATTTACAAAATAAAAAATTCCAATTAAGTTACCTACTCAAGCATGGATTCGTAAGTCAAAACAGTTACAAATTAAGCATAAATAAACACACATGCTTAATGAACCTACTATTATAGGTACAAGAAACAAAATATAAAATGATTATTATGGATTCATTTTTCCATCAAGATGGAAATTTACTTAAAATATATAGCTAAAATTCAAAAAAAATTAACATGAATTATTTATAAATTTATCATATCAACATAACCATACATACACATTTAAATATATATATATATATATATATATATATATGAAATTATCAAAGTGTCCATACATAAAATAATCAAATGACATGTGTCAATCAATAAGGGCCCTATGACCTTGAATTATTAATGCATAATCAATATCAATTTTTGCATCCCTATCATATATCAATAGTGATCAAGAGGTTGATGCATTACCTGTATTTCATGACCTTGACCTTGAACTTGATATCCTCCTATCATGGGCCTCATAGGCTATCAAATGATCTTGGATGGTCGCATGCTTGCCCTAAAGTTGAACATACTTTGTAAAATTCATCAACCCAAATCCAATATATATGTATGTGAAGGAATTTGATGTTAAGTTAACTTGAAGATGATTTATCTTAATCAACAATACATCTCACTCCAATCTAATGCCTCTAATCCATATTATGCTCACATATATATATAGTTGTAGCCATAATAGCTCTATGAAATAAAGGGGGATGTGGTCCTACCATGTCCACTCTCTCCATGATCCTCTCAAAAACAACATTATCAAGCACATCTATTGTTAATACACATAATGTCTACTCTATAAAAAGTGACCAATACTCATTATAGCATCAAATTCCTATCACTATTGTGCATAAATTATTAATCTAAGAAGAAATCTATGACAATGCACAATCTGGGCCAAAATCACTAAAAAGGTGTTAAATGCAAAATTATCATGTACAAGTGCCAATTTGGCCTAATGTATCCTTAAATGGGGAAATGCATTTTATGTGATTATTATCTTTTCTCAAATCACTTCAAGTCAAATTGTGACCATGCAAAATGACACTTTGGACACTGAATTCCTCTAATTTGACATCACGTCACATGCATATGTTATTTTGCATCCATAATTCCCTAACTAACATATTATTCCATACATAAATGACACCTTATGATTATACTCCAATCAAATTATTACTTCATAAAATGACATTTTTGACCAAGTTAATTAAGCCTGCAACATAATTTCAAAGAGTTGCAAAAAAATAATGAAAGCCACTTAAGCAAATTAAACCAAATCAAGAGCCTAAGTGAAAATTCCATGGAAGTTATTGAAAATATATATTGAAAATTCATTCCTAAAATATGCATCATGCCTTGACATCATCAATGGGGTGGCATCCATATGCCATTAATTGAAAAAATATCAAGATTAGGCCTTCCCATGCCTCTTTAATGCCCCATTATTCCAAATATTTATGGTTTGTACCTCTAAAATTGAATCAATTAATGGCCACACATCTTGATCTCAAGATGGATGGTCATGGATTATCCTGAACATTTTCAAAAATATATAAATACATGACCTCACCATTGATTAAAGAAGCTTCAATTATACAAACTTACTATGCAAAAATTTCTATAGAAGAGCTTAAAATTGTGTAATGTTATTATGTAGAATTATTACCACAAAGCTTCACCAATTTGCATAAATTGATTAAAATCATGAGCCTAAGCCATTAGTGCATTAAGAAATTACAGATAACCTTGCTAATCATCATTAATATATATTTGGAGCACCAAATCTAGGAAAAAACACACTTCTTGGTTGATCTTGGAAGGAGGGATGATATTTGAAAGGATTGGTAGAATTCCTTATTTAAATAGATCTTAGAATTCATTTGTAACACCCCATGTGGGAGTGGGCTTGATGTTTTAATATCTATATGCTTATTTATAAGAGATTTTCTTGAATAATGCATGGAATAATGCACCTTATAATCCTTCTGTACATTTTATCATGCCGAGTGAGATTCACACCTCACACAAGTCTTTGTACCTTCTAATTTTTCATTCAAACCCTCTTTGGAGGTTGTTTTGCATTTCTTTTTCTCTAATTTTATGTTTTTACAAATTTCAAGATAAATGTTAGGATCAACCTATGAAATGGAGGGAACATATCCTTGAATGGAGAGATTAATTTTATACACACTTTATTTGCTTATGTGTTTTACAGGATTGATGATATTGCTTTGCAAATATATGTGATCACTCTATAAAACTATAGGAACATACTGTAGATCATCAAAATCACTCTACAAATTGGTAGGATCTACATATGGAATAATAAGATCACTTTAGACCAAAAATTGATAGGTGACTATTATTTTATTTTAATAAATTTTGATCAATTTGATAGGATCATCCTGTGCTTCGATGAGTTCATCCTTCTAATTAGAGTTGTCACCCTTTCAAATGGTGAGATCACAAACCTATCTTTGTTTAATCTTTCAACAAGATCTCCCTATGGAATGGTGATAACAAATTTAATAATGGAGAGATTGCCTGGTGGAATGTGGAGATTAACCTACATAAGAAAATAAAGACTTTAAACAACAAGCTAGAAGTTTTTGCTAATAATTCACACCTTGATTTTAGACTTCGAACATTTTCATTACAAGATTTAAGTCACTTAGTCTCCATTTCAATTAGAAAAACAAAGGCAAAATTAATTCATACTTCATTTTTGTCCCTTAAAAGGAACTTTCACATTAAATAAAATAATCTTAAGAGTTCTATTTTATGCTTATTTATTGAAATTATTTATTTATTATCAAAATGAGTGTTGCACGTATGTTCTCTCCTTATCCCTTTCAGGGAATTTGGGTGACCAAAATCCCTCATTCTTTACATTTAGTGCTTGGTAAAAAGGTGTGAAAATAAACCTGCAAGGGACCTCCTCAAATCCATACATTTTGGGTGATTCTAAAATAACCACAAAGCCTTTTCACTTGTATTTATTTTTATGCACTTTGGCTTGTGAGTGGGAGTTCATCACCTCCTCACAGGTTACCTAGGGAAGTTTTTACCCAATAATTCATCTCCCAAAATTGTTTCAACCCCACTCCATGGTGGGGTATATAAATTGAGCTGGTGAATCACTAGGATGGTAGTTTGAGTGGTTAAACTACATCCGTTGGTAAATGTTGCCCTCAAATTGTATGATCAATTAGACATCACAATACACTAATAAATTGATGGATATAGTGGTTGTGAAAAGAAAAATACCCTTTCATAACAATATAGTTTATGTGGATCTAATTAACATGAGAATATCTTATGTTAGCCATATTTGAGACCATCTAGATGCACAAAAATTTAGTTTTTGAAAAACCCCACTTGCCAAAAGCATACTATCGATGTAGGGCAAGTATCCCAAAGTTTCATATCATAGTAAAAAACTCTTAAAAGAAGAGGGGGCTTAAAAACCATACTTTTCATGCACTTTTATTTTTATATTAACAATTAAAATATTCTCAAGAGCACACATATAAATGGAATTTGGCAGTACCATGTAACCTTGTCAATTGTAGGACTTTGGACATTACACTTAGGTGTGTTTACCATTTTATCATTTACTTTCTTGGTATTTTTGAGTCTAAAACTATTTAAAAACCAAAACATTTTGTAAAACTAAACATGTTGTTATACACCACTCTATTTCAATAAAGAGGCATTATGCTGACCAAATCAAAATTAGTTCTTGCCTTATTCAAATGTTTATTTAGAAAAAATTGTGTTTATATTTTCTAAACAATGTTTTGATGCTACCCATTTTAGTCTAAACCATTTTCCCACTTTGAAAAATCTCAAAGTCATTCATTATTGTCTAAAATTCAAAATTTCACCTTTCTAAGTTCTAAGCCAAGGTGCTATTAGTTTACCTTTCACACTTGGTTTGAGAAACTTGGGTATAATTAGTTGTTTAGATTGAAGGCCATTACCTAGACTCATCATCATTTTATTCTCTTTATGGACTTAGATTATCTTGAATTTATTCATGTTCTAAGTTCCTAGACCATTATACATCCTATTACCATATGGCGTGTTGTGTTGCCCATTTGGTTTTAGATTTATACTTGGGAGTTCTTGTGTTAATTCATATTTTGAGCTTATTGGTTCACATTATTATCTTCTTAATCAGAAAGACGTTGGAATTTTATAGTCACAACTCATCGTAGTTATAACTAGTTTTTTTGGTATTAACATATCTTTAACCTAAGTTTTTAATGCTATCCTACACTTTAGGTTCCAAATTTATCTTATCCTCTTCCAATTTGATGATTTAAACTCATCAAATTTGATTAAATTTGTAACCACTTTCTTCTAATTATGTGGTACTACACCACTTCTTTAAGTATAGTCTCATTTTAGCTTGTCAATTGTTTGAACAAATCCAAACACACCTTTTAAAATTTGAAAAACTCATTTCACATCTTATCAACTGAGGAAAACAAACTTCTAAGAATGATGCAAAGGTATACTTATAGTGGGGTCTCTTACATCCCTAGTTTTGAGGAAGAGCATTTTATGATAGATAGGATAACTCTGTTGTGTTTGAAGATATCCCAAAAAATTTAAGGTCTAAAGAAGACTATTATGAACATCAACCCTTAGAAGACAAAGATGAATCCCACCTAAGGTTGATAGAATCAGGTGCTAGGTTACCATGATATTTCTCTATGGAATAATTGCACACACTTGTTAGGGTAAAAGAGAAATAAGAATAGAAACCCCTTACTCACAATGTAAAATATAATATTTTTTCTTCTATCAAGGGAAAATAAATAATCATAGATTCTACGCTCAGTGATCAAGATCTTTCTACCAAGATCAATAAGTCAATGATACGTGAACTAGCTTATCATGGACTTAACTGACTCTTTGGCTATAAATTTGATTAAAAAATAATGATTTTAAAGAACAAGAGAATGTGATAGAATAAACATAGCATAAACCAATTGAGACTACATATAAAATTGATCCTAGCATGATAAATGAAAAACAAATCTTAGAAAGGCTTTGTAACCTACTTTGGTAGACACAGAGCATACATTTTCAATCACCAAGAGGATCTTGTCACTTCACAAAACCAAGGGATGTAAAACTCAATAGATATTGAGGTTATTATTTAAAAAACTTTGTCAATTTCCTCTCATGCAAAACATCATTTGGTGAATCAACCATAGACACCTCAAAACCAATAATATACTTATAGTTCATGATGACAAGTTCCAGGAAATGTCTATCAAACATTTAAGAATTAATATCCAACCTACTTGACTCAAGGAGTAAATTAGAACAAAGTCACTGATCATAAGGTTTATATCCTTAACAAAGTAACATAATAGGGAAACATAACACCTTAACAAAATTATATTCCACCTATGAATACACCAAACATACAAGAGTGGAATTCGATGAACGAAATCATGTCAAGATTGGAGATGGGAAACCAAGTCAAGAAATATAAGTTTGATAAGATATGTCCATATCCATTTGACTTAATTATTATTCAAGTCTTATTTCCACCTCACTTTGAGGCACCCAAATTTGACAAATACAAAGGGAAGGGTGACCCTTGAGAACATATCCAAATATTTTTATATTGTGTCAAGAGGTAGCCTATAACAACATGTATTTGATTTGTTTGTTCCCACACAATTTGGCTAGGCAAGCCTTATACTAGCTCCTGAAATTACCTAAGGGATCGATGGTATATTGGAATGATTTATATAAACTATTTGTTAACCATTTATCTTACAACATTGAAAATGAGTTGAATGTCATTGACTTATATGAAGCTAAACAACAAGATGGAGAAAATTTCACAACATATCTATAGCGATGGAGAGCATTAGCTGAACACTTTTAACATAATTTGCTAGATAAACAATTGGCTAACATTTTTTCATAGAACTTACACATTTAGGTGGCTCATAACCTAATAATTACTTGTGTAAATACATTTTATGAAATCATAGATAAAGGTGTATAGATTGAAAAGGCACTTATCATTAAAGGCCTTGTCAAGATTTATTCACAAGGTCAAACATCTAATCAAACCCAATCACCTATTCAAAACATTGTAGCAGAGAACCCTAAAAGGTTTAACAAGAACAAGAACATGGTAGAGAATGGGGTGATAGAATTTGGACATGTACAATGGTGTAGGTTCTACTAGCTCCAAATATGAAACTAACTCCACCTAATCCACCTACTAATTTACAAAGGGATACTCCATGAAGGGCATTCAAAAAATACAAAGTATTCAACAAATTGGGAGAACCTATTGAAGTCATGTTTCAAAATCTCATAATAACTAATATGATTATGTGTTTTATACCAAGGCCATTCCTTGAGATCAACCCAAACCTAATTGGTATTAGGTAGATGAATTTTGTAACTTCCATCATGTTATTGGTTGTGGCATTTATTAGTGTGTTCAATTGAGACATATCATTGAATATTTGATCGAAAGTGATGAAATTGAAATAAAACATGTGGCATAAAACACTAATTAGGATATGGGCATTTATAAAAACCCATTTCCTAAATATAATCAATAGCCAATAGGAAACAACTAGATTTAAGGGAAAAACTAACATTAACAAGCACAAGGATATAATCATAATCAAAATGATCATAATCAAGATCATAATACCTATGCTAATAACCTAGGTTACAATAACATGCCTTATGATTATGATAGCATCATGGGACATATTTTTTCAAACCACATTACTGTTGTCATCAAATTGTGCACCCTAAGAAATTCTATGAAGCTCCTTCAATTTGATGAAACATTGAATCATCTCTCAAGTTTGTGGGAACTTGTAAGAGAGATGAATCTCTAGGATTGAAAGGGCTAGCTCCCTGACTTCTTCTTTAAGTTCCTATCACCTAATCTAATGCTTGTTCATGAAAAGAGTTAAGAGTTTGCATAAAATGAAAACTATACTAGAGAGGTGATTGACCAAGATATATCCCACAGACTATCATACTTCTACTAAGAAAAAATGCTTTTCAAGACCAATTCCATGCATTGAAGGATCCTAACATAGTGTTTAAATGTGAAGGTAGCATACTTGGGACAATCAACAAGATACTTGACCTAGAGGTAGATTTCACACCATAGAGATAATTACCTACTTGAAAGAGAGCTTAGTACATTAGAAACACTTCACATGACCTATTAACATCAGAACTCTTGCTTAGACATGAATGATAAAGTGAGTAAGGATGATACTATCACTTAGCTCTATTATACATCACTCACACACTTAGACAAACTGTTCACAAATTAGATTTAGACTTGTATTTAATATTCAAAATCAAAGTGTAATTTCATTTTATTAAGGCTTCACCATACCAACTATGGTCCCTTTATAATAGCCAAAATAGCTCAATTTATAGAACTTTGAGGAAGAGAGAGAGAGAAGGGGAGTCCAAGAGGTACAAGGAAAATTGTAAAAAAGAGAAAATCAATTACAATGCATGTGGATGAGGATATGGGGTGATCCATGTAACATTAGGATCAACAAGTGTCATTTCCAATCATTTAGGACCTGTAAAATGCCAAGAAACTCCTTATTTTGCACATGAAACTACCTTTCATGATTAGCCTTCTAAAACTACCTTATAACTACAAATGATTGGATTTGATGATGGATTTGAGTAAGAGGGGTTATAAAAAAATTATCACATGAATTGGTGAGGTTTTAAACCACTCATGATCATCTGACCATGCAAAATCATCTTTAATAATCCAAAAATAGCCATTTTCCATACACCTCTCACACTTGGCACCTAAAAACTCTTCAAACCTAAAATATGATCCATAAAATATGAGGAATGAAATGTGTACCAAGTTTCCATGGAATTAATTACAAGAAATAATCCTTAAAAGTCTTTCCAAATGAAGATTTACCATTTTCTCTAAATCTTCCCTAGCTAGCTCATTGGACTGTCTGAAATGAGAGAACTAGTAGGAAAATTTATGGGATTATAAAATTTATATAATGACCATGAGGACTTATAAAAATTCCTAAAATTTCCTCCAAAAGTGATTTGTCCTCTTGAAAGTTCACCATGCTTTTAAAACACCAAAAATGGTCAAAATAAGCCCTATTTTGCCCTATTTCATACAGGTTCATACAACAAAACTAAATTTTAGTGTTATTGGGAGAGTATTTTACATGTTCCCAAAGTTTCATAGCATTTATATTCTATCTTCATGTTTAATTTTCAATTTCTTCCTAGTCAAGTCCTTGCAAAGGGTTTGCAAGGGTTTTAAAGTGGTTTTCATTCCTACCATTTATTCATAGCCATGGAACAATGGAAATATTATAAAATTAAAATTATGGCTCCTTAATGACCTCCTTCAACTTCCTTGAATGGATCAAGGTCCCATGCAAATTTTGGTGGAAGTTTCAAGCACTTAAAGTTGACATTCGAGCTCATTTTTTGCTTCTTAGTAGGGTTTGAGTGCTTTCTGAGCCAAAAATGCTTCTTGGAGACTTTATTTAAATAAAAGGGTTGGAAAACCTCTGTATATACCCTAAAAAAATCTTTTAATGATTATAATATCTTTTCAAAATCTTGAAATTGAAATTGACCCTCGTTTGCCATTAGGCCTAAACCTTGCCAATAGGTCTGCCTACCATTTTGGACTCTACCTGACCTTACAATGGTTAAATTTACAATGTGATGGATTTAAAACAAAAAAAATACCTATTTAAACATTAATTATTCAATTTTAAATAATAAATCATGGTGAAAATGTGTATGACCTCTAATTTGGCTTCTAGCCCTAAGGCTTTCCTTCACACTTGACTGTAACCCTTGTTGTGTAGGGTACCCTGTCTACTCTCAAGAATTGTATAAAGGTTTATTAGGTTTTTTTTAGGTATATTATATATTATAAAACATTTTTTATTCATTGAGATCATTAATTCACTACTTTCCCCCAAAACTACCATTCTTGTGCATGAAGGGACTGCCCCTATTCTGAGACAAAACATAGAGTATTAGGAATATTATTTTATGTAAATTGAGTATTTTATAATATAAATAGGGTGATAATTACCAAATATACCAATTTTTTGGGTCATATTCCATGATTATGGGGTCTAACCATCTCAATTTTCTCAAAAAAAGGGTAACAAACCTTATTTTTTGCATGTTTTATCCAAACCTCCTCATGGATGATCCTTCCAAGATTATTTTATTCATAAAAAGTGTTCATGAATGTTATTAACCCTAATTTAATGATTATGTATCCTATGGATCCACTAAAAACCTCTCTCCTAAGTGGAATCCCATACTCACCCTTTGAACCAAGGGTTGTCTTAACCTGCCTGTATAGATTGAGTCCATTTTGCTTGTGGGAAAAGGGGCTTGGGTGACTTTAAATATATTGGAAATTTTATATCATTCATTTTATGATGTAACTAAACATCATATTGTTTGAAACATTCCTTCCCTTTTTTGGGTATCAAACTCTCATCATGTTCCTCTCAAGCTTAATACCCTGTCTAATTGTGATAGTGAACATGGGTATTCTCTCTTAGTTACCTTTATTTGGAGTTAATAATAAAGGTTTATAATCATTATATAGCCTCTTTTACTCACCTTAATATTACAATGTGATCCCATATTTCAAACCTAGCATCTTGGCCCTTTAGGGCTTTTAGTTACTTCACTATCCTTCATGGACTAAAACAGTCCCAAGGCCCTACCTATAGGTTGTTTTAGGGAGAAATGGCATGAAATTAATATTTATTTATTATTTTAAAACATATTTAGGTACTCAAAGTCGTTATCTTTGATATTTCTATCTCTTTTAGCCTAAAAGTGCCTTAAGATGCCTCCAAGGTCCATCATCTCACTTCACTATTATCCCAGCTGTAGGTGGCTATAATTCATTCATTTTAGGCATGTAGGTGTCTTTAGGTGAAGAATAGTGTAATGAAATTACTTAGATATTTTCATATAATGATTTTATATTTCACAGAATAAGAAAATATGAGAGATTACATAGTGATAATTGACATCAAAATAGAATACTGGATAATATGGCAAAACCACTTCAAAGGAGCAACCTCCACAATAATGCACTAATAGTAAAATAATTCACATGATGATTAAAGACTAACCAATACCTCATATATATAGTATACTAAGCCAAGGTTATTACATAGGTTGACCTATCTAAGAACATAAAGAAAAGTAACAAGTAAATAAAATAGGTATCTAAGCCACAAGTCCCTAGACACACCAATGGTTAAGGGCATAAAAAGCCATTCCCCTTAAAAAACATTGTCCTCAATGTTGTGGAAACTCTGGATACTATTGTATAAATGCTTCATTCTCCCAAGTGGCATCTTCACATGCTAGATTCTTCCATTTGATTAGATATTCTGTAATTGATCTAGAGCATAGTTATTTGGTGTACCATTAAAAGATCACCTCAGGATCAAGAATAACTCTACATTCCTCATCCAATTATGGTAATTTTATTTTAATGGTAACTCTATTTCTAATGAATTTATTCAGGCATGATACATGAAATACTAGATGTATGCGAGTAGATGAAGGAAAATCTAACTTGTAGGCCACACTACCAATTTTTTGCACGATCTGATAAGGCCCATAATACTTAGGGGACAAATTTTTATCTTTTTTTTTTACTTCAATGACATATATTTGTATGGCTATAAGTGAACAAATACCCAATCACCAATGTCAAAATTCCTCTCACTTCTATGTTGATCTACTTGTTGCTTCATGTGATTTTGGGCCATAGCTAAATTTTCATGCAAACTTGGAAGGGCCTCCTATTGATGGTGAATATGTTCTTCAAATTCATGAACCTTAGAATGGAACTTCAAGGTTGAAGTGATGGATGGAGGGTGGTATCCATATAGTGACAAAAAAGGAGATATTTTGGAAGAAATATGAACAGAATTGTTATACCACCATTTAACAAGTGGCAGCCAATGAACCCATTTATCTTGTTTATCAAAAATAAAAAAATAGAGATATCCTTCTAGACATTTGTTAACTGCCTCATTTTGTCCATCATATTGAGGATGATAGGATGAACTATGAGCCAATTGAGTGCCTAAACATGTAAATAACTCAGTCCAAAAATTACTAGTAAAAATGGGATCTCTATCACTGACAATGATCTTAGGGGTCCCATACAGTTTTTGAACTATATTGAGAAAAGTAGAAGCTACTATACTAGAAAAAAATGGCTGGGATAATGAACAAAAATGAGTATACTTACCGAGATGATCTATAATAACCATGATAACATTGTGACCATCAAATCTTGGTAACCCTATAATGAAATCCATAGATACCTCTTCCCAATGCTGGCTAGGGATAGATAAAGGCTATAAATGACCTAGAGTTTTGATGGTTATGCCTTTGTTTTGTTGAAAAATATACATTCAACCACATATTTTTAGACATCCCCCTTAATATCTTCCCAAAAAAAATCTTGCTTGATCCTATGATAGGTTTTCAAAAATCCTGAATGACCTCCAATTGGAGTTTCATGAAGTTCTTGAAGGATTTTTTGTTTAAGAAGATAATTCTTACATAGGTACAATATATTTTTGTACCATAATGTGTTACCTTTCCATGTGAATTTTAAAAATCCATCTAAACCTTACTGAATATTTTGAATCAATTCATGAGTAGTACTATCATGTTCCCATTCTGATTATGCTTCCTTGAGCCAATCTACCTGCCAAATGGTTATGATGCATATCAATGCCTCAACTGATTCATCTTTTCTAGATAGTGCATCTACCACTACATTGTCCTTGCCTTTTTTGTAGGCTATTTCAAAATTATAGCCTAGAATTTTAGTTACCCATTTTTTTTATTATTTAGATGACAACGTTTATTCTAAAAAATATTTAAGACTATCATAATTAGTTTTTACCTAAAAGTGACAACCCATCAAATAAGGTATCCATTATTTGACTACATGTAAAATGGCCATCATTTCCTTCTCATATATGGGTTTGTGCTACTTTTTACCCTTGAATTGACAAATTTCAAATGTTAGTGGTATAACATCTTGTATGAGTACAACACCCATACCATACCTAGATGTATCACATTCAACCACAAAAATCTTAGAAAAATAAAGAGTGGCCAATACTAGAGTAGTGCACATAGCTATTTTAAATTATTCAAATGATTGAGTAGTTGCATCAGTCCACTGAAAGGAGTCCTTATTTAATAAAGAGGTAAGTGGGGCTACAATAATACCATAATTTTTGACAAATCTGTGATAGTAACTAGTAAGCCCCAAAAATCCTCATAGTTTCTTGAGTGTATTAAGAATTGGATAGTCCACCATTGCTTGGATTTTTTTAGGATCCACTTTCACTCCTTCATAAGACACCAAATGACCCAAATATTCAACCACACCAGCCCCAAAATTACATTTGGAAGGTTTGGCATACAATTGATTTGGCTCCAAAATAGAGATTACCTATGTCACATGTTGCAAATGGTCTACCCAATTTTTACTATAAATGAGGATATCATCAAAGAATACTAGAAAAACTTCCTCAAAAATGGCTTCAAAATAGTATTCATCAAACTCTAAAAAGTAGATGGTACATTTGTTAGGCCAAAAGGCATAACCAAAAACTCATAATGGCACTCTTGAGTCCTAAAAGTAGTTTTGGGTATGTCTTCATCATGGATCTTGATTTGATGATACCCAAAATGTAGACCTAACTTGGTAAAATAAAAATCACCATTCAATTCATCAAGAAAATCATCAATGATAGGAATTGGAAACTTATCTTTGATAGTGTACTTATTGAGTTCTCTCTAGTCAGGGTACATCCTCCAAGCGTCATCTTTCTTTCTCACCATGAAAAATGGTGAAGAGTATTTGCTTTGGATATGGTGAATTATTCTTGTATCTAACATTTCTTGTACCATATTTTCAATTTCACTTTTTTGGACATAAGGATACTTGTATGGCCTAATGTTGGGTGGTATACTTCTAGGAATAAGTGTGATAGCATGATCATGTGTGCAACTAGGTGGAAGTCCCTTTGGTATGTATCTAAAAATAATATAATGAGTATCAATTATTTGTTGTAGATCAAGTGGTGGAGATGGTTGAGTTGGATGTACTTCCATAAAAAATAACCAAGCTACAAAACCCTCAGCACCCTTACAAAGAATCTTTGTCATTTGATGGGATCTAATAAATTGGGAAGATTTAGCCTTTAATCCACTTAGCTCAAATATCCTTTCTTTAGAATGAAAACACATTAATAATTCTTGAATATTCATCTCAATAGTGCCCAAAGTGGTGAGCCACTAGATTCCTAGAACAATATTAGCTCCATCCATCTAAATAGAAAACATAGGAGAATCCAATAAGTAGTCTCCCATGGACAAATTAATACTATGAAATTTTTATAAATAGATGATAATACCACCATCTATAATTATAACCTAAAATTCTATAGCTAAATACATGAAATAGTTCAAATGAGCAACTAATTTACTATGGATGAAGTTGTGTGTGCTCCCAAAATTAATGAAGACAATGCCATTCTATTTCTTAAGGAAATGCATCACCTTAAGAGTTTGGAGAATACTAATACTTGATAGGGCATGGCATAAAATAGTAGGCCAAGAGTCTTCAAATTCTTCCTCAGTAACTTTTACCTCTACATCATGTACTTCTACATCATCTTCATCATCATTGGCACCTTTAATGTAAAATAGCCTCTTTTCAGCACAATGATGGTCTTTGATCCATTTTATTTCACAACCATAACACAACCCTTTGGCTCGCTTCTCCTCAATTTGTCATTGTGTTAATCTAATGGACTGTGGAAATGATGGTGTTGGAAAGTTATGATCACGACTAGTAGTGAAAGTTTTCCATTTGACCATCTCTTTTTCTTCTATCATGTGTTCCTTAGGGATAGATTTTGAGATAAATTTTGGGATCAAAATTAAAACCTCATATTAGATTCTATCTTTGAGGCCACCCAAAAATAGACCCATCAAATTTCTCTCAGTGATATTTTCCACTTGTAAAGAGAGATTCTAAAATTGTTGAATATAATCCTTCACTGATCTTATTTACCACAACTTGGCTAATCAATTGAAATAGTTCTCAGAGACATTATTCTGATAATGAGTTGTCAACTCCTTAGTAAAAATAGTTCATGTAATAGGAGCACCAATCTTTTTATTTTGAGCACACAACCAATGACACCAAATCAATTGCTTAGGTTCCATATACAGGGATGCCACCATCACCCTCTGAGAATAAGGGGTTTGATGTAGCTCAAATAAATTCTCAATTTTATTAATCCAAGTGAGAGGATATTTACCATCAAACTTACGCATGTCTAATTTTGGCAACATTAGTTTCATACAAGTATGGAATTTGTTGAGAGGAGGATTTGAATGCTAAAGTGGAAGGTGGTTAGTCTAAAAATGAGATGTGAGGGAAGCTAATTGCATAGTGATATACTATAATTCATTGTGAACTTCATTAATCTCTCTATGCATCCTAAAACATTATCATGGACTGCAACAAAGTCATCATGTCTCACCAAGTTTTTTATGTCCTCTTAAAGTTGAGAAATCACTAGATCTAAAGTTCTAGATTCTTTGTCATTGGTAGGAGTCTTAGGAGTTTTTGGTGCTACTTTTCTTCCCTGAGTTAAAGGACCTACCATAAAAAAACCCTAGGAGGGTTTTGACCCCCCAAAAAAAGTGTACCAAGAAATGGTACCATTGCGATCACCTTGTCAAAATGAATCTAATGATTACCTTTACACAATGGAGTAAACATTTTGATACCAAAAAAGTGTATCGATATAATATACCATTATGATCATCTCACTGAGATGAATCCAACAACTAAAAGAGGAAAAAAATAAAAATTCTAGACTTAAAAAAAAATGATTCAAACAATACTGTGCTAATGGAAAAAAACAATTCTACCTGGATTGTAAGTTATGTTTTTTTGCTTTCACTACTCTCAGAAGCCATGCCTCACCAGATCTAAAAAAAATGCTCTAAGAAACTTGGCCAAATCAAAGATTTGATACCACTTGTAATGAAATTACTTAGATATTCACATAGAATGATTTTATATTGTACAGAATAAGAAAATTGAGAGATTACATAATGATAATTGACAACATAACAAGATACTAGATAATATAGCAAAATCACTTCGAGGGGGTAACCTCCACAACAATGCACTAATATCAAAATACTTCACATGATGATTAAAGACTAACTACTACCTCCTATATATAGTCTATTAACCCAAGGTTATTATATAGGCTAACCTATCTAAGAACATAGAGAAAAGTAACAAGTAAATAAAAGAGGTATGTAAGATACAAGTCAACCACACATATTCCTAGACACACCAATGGTTAAGGGCATAATAAATAGACTTATTTATGGAAATTGATGATGATTTAGAGGTAATGGTTTTCTCACAAACCATAAAATTCATTCACCTTATTCATGGTTATATTTATTTCACAAACTTTTGTGATTCTAGGAATTTGACTCAAGAGAGGATGGTTAGTATGGTGTTAGTTCCAAAATGAAAACAAAATGAAAGAAACACACTAATATCATAACATATATAGGCCTAGACACTAAGGAGAGCTTGGTAACAAAAAAAATGATAAAACACAATTAAAAATTAAGGAATACAAGACAATAATTCCTTCATCTTCCTTGGATGATCCAAATGCCTTTGTAATAGTGGTTTGCTCAATTTTATGCTCATGAAGTCCTTGGCAATGGAAGTTTGGCTACCTCCATCTCTCCTTGATACCTTTAGCTTGTGGCTTGGATTAGAATAAATTTGGCATGGCAACACTAGTTTTAATGGCTCCTTGAAGATATTTGTGTATTATAACTTTGCACAAAAATAGCTTAGAAATGATGTCCATGGCCTCTCTATTTATAGATTTTTACAAATGTCTAGAATCAACCTGAACCATCCATCTTGAGATTGAGATGTGTGGTTAAGGATTAATTAAATTTTTGAATTAAGTTTATAATTATCCTCATCATGACATTGGAAGAAGGGGAAATTAAGAGGCATGGAGGGAATCATGGAAGGCATTGATGAGGCATGGAGGGCATAAATCCTGATATTTATGGCATTTATGGCCTAGGGATATCTTTCCAAGAAATAAGGTCACTTGATGATGTATATATTTAATATTTATTTCTAAAAATAAGTTTTCAACAAGTTTCCATGGAATTATTTATTAGGTCTTGATTTGGGCTAATTAGCTCTTAAGCATGTTTAAGCACTTTGTGCACAAATTACTCAAATTGATTAAAATGCCTTGTTATTGGTCTAAAATTTGATTGGATTGGAATTGGAAGTCAATGTCAAATGTTTTGGAGCCATATTACTATTTAGCATGTTAAAACATCAAATAACAAAGGTATGTGTCTCATGCAAGATATTTGATAGGAAACAACAATCCAGAGCACCCAGGTGCAAAATTGGCATTTTGACTCAAAATGATATGATCAAATTTAGTTGGCCCATAAATTGCATTTCCCCATTTAGGGATACCATAGCCAAAATCAGCACTTTAATATGCCAATTTCACATCATTTATCATGTTTTAGTGTTTAAGGCCAAATTATGCATTTTAGGTGGAAATTGGTCAAAAGCCTGGTTAGAGGTTATCAGTGGCCATTTTTAGGTGTCTATAGTTTGCCCCTATTTTGGAAGATGTTGTAAACCATAGGCAAAGTAATATCTTATAAAATAATGAGAGATGACCTTTATTCTAAAAAGAAGATGATGATTAAAGAACAAAGATCCAAATGGTTCTAGGAAGCCTATAATGATGTCGCCTTGAGGGATTTGGATGGTCCCTCAAAAATAAATAATAATAAAGGTGAAATTATATAAAAAAATAAAATACTTGCATGCATTGATGTAAAAATGATACTAATTTTCTCAAAGGCAGTTATAATCAAGGTTAAAAGTCAAAATAATGATTTGCCCATAGGTAGTTATAATAATTAAGAGGGCCTAGATTGGCTAACGATGATTATGCCCCAGTTAAGGCTGATTAACAAGCATAAATCAAGGATATAACTTAGAATATAGATTAAAGATGATTGGGCACAAAGTGATGAAAGAGATGGTAGAGGAATGATATTGATCAATAGAATGATTTAGTTGTACCTATCAATGAGGAGATGCTTGTCCTGATTAACAATGACACAAATAGAATGGTTAATAGGTTGATATTGATTAAGGAAAGGATGGATGTAAGGGTTTGTCAAGGTGCCAAGGAGAAAATTCTATGGCTCCATTGATTGTAGACCTTCTTGAAGCTAATTTTTGTTGTAACATGTGATGATAGGCATCATGATATAGCACCATGAAGACTTTATCCAAAATATGCATAATGACTAATTCTCGATATCCAATAAACACTTGAAAATAATGTACCAATGATAAAAACCATGATGACAATGTTTACATGTGAATATGGATGGACTCAAGAATAATGCACTTGAGGAATCATCCATGAATGCATATAGATTGATTCAAGGTAATAGTACTAGAAACAAATAACCAAGTAAGAAAATAAATAAAAAGAAAAATAAATAAATAAACAAAAAATAAACAAACAAAAAAAAACCTAAAATAAATAAATAAATAAAAAGCCTAAAAACAAATGTAAAATAAAGCATCCTAACAATGATAATGCCCCAGTAAGGTGGATTGAGGATAACTGACTAGGCTTAGATAGTAAAAATGTTTTTTGATTTTTGAAATATTTAAATGTTTTTTTAATTTTGAGGTATCTTAACTTGTTAGAGAATGACAAGATACCTGCTCACAAAATGATGAGAGCATTTGGTTTAGGTTGCTCACAAAATGGTGAGAGCGTATGGAAAAGGGGACTAAGTTAACCTCAACATGAATTAAGCATGAACCACATAGTCCTAAAATGACCTCAAGTAATAGTAATTCCATCTACATAAAAGGTATGAAAAAACTAACTAGGTCCCAACAAGTTCTTAATCTAGCAAATGGCCAGTCAAATGAAAATAGTAATGGCAAAGTGATGTGGCAATGCATGATAAAAAAGTGTTTCCCCTATTTTACCCATAGGTAGTTATAACTAGGATATAATGACATATTTCAATGATACTAATTTTCCCATAGGTGGTTATAATTAGTAGCATGACTGGTGAAATACTGATTTGCCCATAGGCGATTATAATCAAGCTCACATAAACAAACTTGATACATGATGAAAGATATCTTTCCAGATCAACTATCACACTATTTCATATACTATCATTATAAACATGGATTGGATTTATTGCTAAAACTTGATTAAAATACTCCCACAAAAGGTGTGGGAAGAACCAAAGTAACCAAGATCAAAACAAGATTGGGTAGGATGACTAAAAACATGCTTTGGTTTAGACAAGAATGGAATGATATGATGGTATGGTCTTGCTAAGGATAATGATTAGTTGGATAGATTGGATAAAATGGTAGTAGGTTTCCCCCAAGTGATAAGGTAAATGGTAGGAATATGTGAAAATGGGAAAAGGATATGTAGCAATGATCAATGGCATATGTCAAATGAAATGGTATGGTACATGTTTTTAGGCTGAGTGTGGTTTTTGATTCTATTGTTCTTACTAATGGGGAAATGGACATCCTAATAAATAAATGGTACAAACAAAATAATTGACCATGTTAATTTCTAGCCCACACCTTATCTAAATAATTGCTCTATCAACAATTTCCTATAGATTGAGTTGTCAAGAATGCTTTTGTGATCTTCATTGATTGTTGATTTTGTTTCCTTCAAACATCGAGACAAGGTATCTTTGTATCTTCTACAAAAGAAAGTGTAACCATGGATGGTAAATAAGGAAAAATAATGTATGGTAGTTTTGATTGTGAAATGGAATGGTAGATGATAATGGAATGTATAATGGTGGGGAAATAAATGAAGATCAGGACTTTCAGTCACATGTAATGTTATTGATGCCAGATTTAACATAATTTTGGTTATGGTGGGGTTGAAGACTTGTTATCTCAATAGGACCATCACATTATTTTGTTGTTTGGGCTTGAGAGTAGCTACCATATGATTAGGCTATAGATAAGAAGCTATTTTGATTTGATCTTTGATTTTGTCTTCATCCAATAGTGAAGAAATTTTGTGCTAAGCTATTGGTGCCTTAAAGAGGTTTTCACCAATAAAGTTATCTTGATTATCCTATAGTATCTTTGAGAAGGTTTCACTAAGGAATGCTGACTTTTGACTTTGATTGTCTTCTAGTGATTCTAAAAAAGTTTCACTAGAAGATGCTAAGTTATGACTTTGATTATCCCCTAGCACCTCTGAAAAGGTTTCACTAGGAGAGTGTTATGCTATATGAATGTGGTCTTAGCCTCCTTTCTCTTGTTTAAATGCTATGTCACCATGGATGCAATTCAACAAAGTATGATTCTATTGATCCTAATCGACACTAGTGGCAGATGGAATGTCAATGATATGGCTATTTTGGTTTATGGTAATGGCATGTGGAATGGTAATGGAATGGGGAGAGGATACATAATCCTCATAGAAGATACTAGGATAACTTGTGTCAAAGATGAAGTATCCATCCTCAAAAACCATATAAGGATCACAAATGTATTCAAATTGATCTATGAGGCATGCATAACCAATGTTTTAACAACCACAAACATATTTTTCTTTTGAATCTGATTCTAACTCAAGGGACTATGAATCTAATGTTGATTTAGATTTTGATGGTAAATCTAATGCCAATTTAAGAATAGAACCTGACTTTGATTCTGATTCTTCACCTAATGGGTATTATGTTACAATGATGTCTTGTTGAATGCTTGGTATTGAATAAGTAACAACTTGTAATATCATGATGGGCTCCACAAAGACTAATTTGTCAAAATGAGACTCCTCTAAGATGGGAAAAAGGTCAAGAGACAACTCCTTAGAGGTTGGCTAGTCAATAGGAGGCTCTTGAAAAATAGGCACATGGTCAAGGTAATGATTTTCCCAAAGATAGTTATACTCATTAAGAAGTGGCTCAATAAATATTAGCTCATCAAAGTGAGTCTCCTCAACAACTAGTATAGGATCAATAGGTAATTCATCATAGGTTGACCTATCAAAAATGGTTGATTTAATAAAAACATCTTGGATTGATTGGTTATTTTAGCCGTGGTTTCTAATGAGTTAGAAGATACTAGTTTTGAACACATCTTGTTCTTTGAAGGATTGGATTGGTTGAGGTTTGGATGGGATTGGTACTGGATGAGGAATGGTCTATGGCTAGATAATGGTAGGGCATTAGGGAGCATGATTTCTCATACAAGCAAAAGGATGAAGTCCTAAAATGGTACTGATAGGGCATTATGGGGCTTGATTTCCCACACAAGCCAAAGGACTAGGTCCTAGAATGATGAAGGGTCATTATGGAGTTTGATTACTTGCACAAGACAAATGATGAGGTCCCAGTATAGAAATGGTTGGGCATTTTGGAGCTTGGTTACTCACACAAGCCAAGGGATGAGGTATTGGTATAGGAGTGGTGCAACATTGTGGTCTTGGAATAGAAATGGTATGATTTGGTGGAGCTTGATTACTTGCATAAGCTAAATCATCTAAGTCTTCCTCATAAACTATATCATCCCAATTATGAGTTGGCTCATAAGATGGTTCTTGATTGTGTTCCATGTATTGATTATTGAAAAGAGGGTATAGATTCGTATCCCAAAAAAATTTATTTATAGTTGGGTCTTTAAATTCCTCTTCACAAGCCTCTTCACACCAATCAAGGTCTTGATTTGGAATTTGTGGATTTTGATTATGTTCCCCATATGGAGTATTGTAGGGAGAATAATGAAACTCCTTAGCAAATCTCTCTATAGGGGTTCCTAGTGGGATTTTTTGCAGCCATTATATCATAAGTTGGATTGTACATGACTCCATCATAAGTGTAGCTAGACATATCCACGTAAATGCTGAAATATTTAGAACAAAAAGTCTTAGAGTTTTACAAACTCTGGAAAATTGTCCAAAGGATAAATGGTTTAAACTTGGTCCAACTTGGTTGAAGGGGTGGAGATGTATCTCCAATATGGTCTGAAAGTGGAGCTATATATCCAAAAAGGTTTTTGATAAGACTTGGCATAAAATAGTCTAACATCAAATGTTATATGTATAAAAGGTCAAGTGTCTAAATAAAAATTGGCATGTCAAAGGTCTAAGTCAAAGTGTTCCAAACAAGGTCTAAGCTAAGAAAGGGAAAAGTTGAGTTGCTAGGTCTTTTGTCCAAACATGGAGTCAAAATCTTGGATCAAATAAATAGGCATAAGCTAGGACATTTGGCCAAATGGCATCAAAATATAGACTTGAAACAAAGGCTTATGTGATTTTATTTAATCTAACAAGTTTGGAATTAACTTTGACATAAACCCAACACATAAAATCAAACATAAACATGATCAGTTGGCATAAGGCATAAGAAAAAAGGCTCTTTGAAGAAAAACTACATTTTTCCAAATAAAGGCAAAAATAATGATAAGGATAGGCATTAAAAAAATAAACCATCAATAGTTTTTAATTTTTGGTAATCAATTAACCGAAGTTATGCAACCCAAAAGAGAAAGATAAGTGTATCAACCTAATGAATTGAGGCCTAAACAAAAATAAATCAATGTTTGAATCTAAACTTGACAAGGTTAATTAAAAACTCAACATTGATAACTAAGATTTGACCAAATAAGCTAGACAAGATTAGACAACATGACAACACAAGATAAAGGTCTAAATGGTATACACAAAATGGTTTGAAATAAATGGTTTTTTATACAAGGTGAAACAAGTCTTGAAACAAATTGAGTAGCCTAACAACGTAAGCATGCTCGAATGATGTGATCTATGTTATTCTTCAAAAGACTCAAAGGTAAAATAATTTTAACATGATTTGGGTAGCCTAACACTACCCTTTGTAACTCAAATGACACACAAACAGACAAGTTTAGCAAAAATTTCAAGGCATAAGTGAGGTGTAAAATGGCCAGCATAATGCCTCTTTAGACAAAAAAATGATGTATAGACAAATTGGTTTTTAAATGGTTTATGAACAAAAAAACAAGATTTAGTGTCAAAACATACCAAGTAAAAATGACCAAAATAAACTAAGTATAACCATCCAAATCCTAACAAGGGTATGGAAAAATGGGGTTAACTAAAACTATCAAGGTTTCGATCATTCTAAGGAAACCAATTTCATAATAACTTTCACATCAAATGATGTAAAAGACAAGCATGGAAATTAGGTGACCAAGGCATTGGCTAGTTATAAAAAGGTCTAGTCTTTTTTACAACCACTACATCCTGCTATTCACTTAGTCTAGTGTGATGTCCAAATACATATATATTCTGTGTGCAACTCCAATTAGGAGCAAGTGAAGTCAATACTAGGAGATGAAACCCTGGGTCAAAGATTCCCTAAATAACTCATGGGAGGTAATGATGTCCCCCTCACAATCCAAGTTTTAATTAAAATAAAATACTAAGAGAAAGACTTTAGGGTCATTTTCAAGGTCACCCAAACTTTGACGAGTTTTTAGGGATTTCTTTAGATGACATTCTTTCTAAGCCTTGGAATAGGTTTTTTGTAATAGGAATGGTGCTTTTGATTCTAAGGGTTCCCTAAAGGGGAAAAATGGAAGAACATACACATGGAATCCCTATTTTTTCCAAACAAAATCTAACTTAAACAACTAATTGAACATAAAAATCTTGGAAAGGTGAGTTCATTTTAAGCCTAAATTCAAAAAATGAGGTGGTGATCATTTGATCCCTTAGTCTAAGTTGTAACTTTGAAAACTAGTGCTAAAAACACTTATTTAATCACATTAACTTTTAATTTAAGTACCAAAATAATGTTCCTAATTCATTTTAAAACATGCAAAATATGTTCTAAAACATGATTTATCAAACTTGAAATCTGCTATTTACCTATCTACCCTTAAGGCATCACCCCAAAAGCAAATATGTTAGATTAGAAAAAATTTAAATAGATTTTATAAAAAAAATTAAAAAAATAGATGAAACTTGAAGTTAAAATAATTTCAAATAATAAAAATTTGGGATAAAACACGTGGTTTTAAAAAAAAAATCTAAAATGGAGTTTGTATGACCCCAAACCAAGCATTTTAAAATATCTCTCGGCTTTGTGTTTTTAAGAAAACACAGTGACTGACGTTGATTATATAACCAATGTTGGTTACAATTACTAACCAATGATTGTTATCTAACTAACATCACTTACACAAATAATGACCAATGATGGCTATGCCAACCAATGATAGTTTTACTAGCTGACGTCGGTTATTGTGTAAACCTGTGGCAAATAAAAATGGTAAAATAAAGTTAGAAAATCAATTTGTAAGAGTTTTAATGGTCCAAATGAATATTTTAAAGTTGTAAAATGACCTTCTTTATATGTGGGATTCATCTAGTCCCACTAGGCATGCCATATTTGAATCTAGGAATTTGATTTATGAGAGGATGGTTAGTATGGTGTTAGTTTCAAAATGAAAACAAAATGAAAGAAACGCACTAATATCATAACATCTCTAGTCCTGAACACTAGGGAGAGCTTGGTAACAAATAAAATGACAAAACACAACTAAAAATTAAGGAATAAAACACAAGAATTCCTTCACCTTCCTTGGATGCTCTAAATAACTTTGTAGTTGTGGCTTGCTTAGTTTTGTGCTCATGAAGTCCTTGGCAATGGATGTTTGGATACCTCCATCTCTCCTTGGCACCTTCGGATTGTGGCTTGGCTTGGCTTGGAATCAATTTGGCATGGTAACACTAGTTTTAATGGCTCCTTTAAAATATTTTTCCATTATAACTTTGCACCAAAATAGCTTAGAAATGATGTTCATGGCCTCTCTATTTATAGATTTTTGCAAATGTCTAGAATCAACTTGAACCATCCATCCTAAGATTGAGATGTGTGGTTGAAGATTAATTAAAATTTTGGAATTAAGTTTATAATTATCCTCATCATGACATTAGAAGGGGTAATCAAGAGGCATGAGTCATATCATGGAAGACATTGATGAGGTATGGAGGGCACGACTCCTAATATTTGTGGCATTTATTGCCTAGGGATGTCTTCCTACGAAATGAGGTCACCTGATGATGTAGATATTCAATATTTATTTATAAAAATAAGTTTTTAACAAGTTTCCATGGAATTATTGATTAGGTCTTGATTTGGGTTAATTATCTCTTAGGCATATTTAAACACTTTGTGCACAAATTACTCAAATTGATCAAAATGCCTTGTTATTGGTCCAAAATTTGATTGGATTGGAATTAGAAGTCAATTTCAGATGCATTGGAACCGTATTCCCATTTAGGATGTTACCAATAGAAAATAATAAAGTCACATGTCTCATACAAGATATTTGATAGGAAAGAACAATCTAGATCACTTAGGTACAAAATTAGCATTTTGACTTGAAATGATCTGATCAAAGTTAGCTATCCCATAAATTGCACTACCCCATTTAGGGATACCTTGGCCAAAATCAACACTTGAATATGCCAATTTCACATCATTTATCATGTTTTAGTATTTTTAGGCCAAATTATACATTTTAGGTGGAAATTCATAAAATCCTAGTTATAGGTTATCGATGGCCAGTTTTAGGTGTCTACAACTTTAACTTTTCTACTTGTAGGCGATTCATCACAGTCTTATGTACATATAGAGGAGTATGCATTAGGGGTTAAGAGACTGAATTCATTTTATCTCATGGTATTTGTAATTTGAATCATCATTTGAACCATTGGCATCATTAAAATTTGATGGCACAACCTATAACACCGTAATGAAGAGAAAGGTTAACATTTTGATCAATGTCTTGTAGATAACATTGCCCTGCTTCAGTGATTTTTTAGCCATCATTGGACCTTACAAAATCTAATCTCCACTCATACCTTTCTTCTCAGAATTGACATAGGCCTTGTATTATATGATGACTATGTGATTCAATTCTCAAGGTTCCTTAGGTAACTTAAGGGGCATTCTTAATTAGGTCATACAAAACCTTATAGACCTTTGTTTGGTCATTTTGGAACAAAAGGGTCTGATCATAGTCCAACTTTCCATTTGATGTTTTGACACCTTTCTTAGTCAACTAAAATTATCAAGAGGTTTGTTTATACCTTTTACATGGAAAGGGATATCAAAAGGGATTGAAAAAATATTAGAACACCTACAAAAGTCATATCTATGGCATCAATTGTAGATGATCATTCCTTCTACATAGGCAGAATTGAGTCCATTCTCTAAATATGTAAGTTTGTATCACCTACATGCACCCATCAAATAATTCAATGTACATTTGTGGTCCCAAAAGGTAAAGGACCATATAAAACCCTCAAAATTTCACATGTGACATTAGCATGCTTCTAAAAGTGAAGCTTCTTAACCATAACATACATGAAAATCATGAAATGACAAGAAACATGTATGGAAGGATTTCCAAACACCCTAAGAGAAATTTTCAACAATTAAATTCTTAAAATACACTAGGTTCATCTCCAAAACAATAAAAAAACACTCTTTTCCAATTTAGGGGAAACATTTCTAAGGCATGTGAAATGACTACAAGTGTAAACTAGGTATTTTGCAAGCCTATAAGAGGCTTTCTCAAATATTTTAACTCTCTAAAACAAGAATCATTAAAATGTATTTAAAATCATATATAAACACCTAAAACATAGAAATCCATCAATCCAAATCAATAAAATTTGAGACAAGCTCAAACAGTGACCTCCTTATGGTTACGTAAGCATAAAAATATGCCTATAATCAAACTAATTGTTCATAAATGGGAATGCACCAAATCTAAAGTTATTTTTATGAAAATGAATTTAAATCATATTAATATCCACCCCCAAAATAAATCTTCCCAATTCCACTTGTACGGCCCATGCCAAGTGCTTAAAGTGGACCTTTCTTTGCTTGCCAAGGGAAAATAGAGGAAAAGAGGTTACAGATGAATTTTTTTTCATTATTATTGAAAAATAGGCATTTAAATATATTATGGGAGGTTAATTTTTTCTTTACTCACATTTTTAGCTTATGATGGACTCAAGAAGTCCATACAAGTGCCCAAAAGCTCTTAAAATCAAGGAAAAACTACCATCCACTAAACATAACTACTTATTGTATAACATATAACTATTAATAATAGGATCATAACATATTCCACATTTATATTAACCTTTTTGTCAAATATTCTTGCATGTAAGTTTGTATAAGTCATTAAATGGGTTAAAATATGACCAAAAAGCCCCTTTTTCCACATGAGACATAACCTATAACCAATTTATGAATTGTAAACATATTAAAACATGTCAAGGACCACCTTATGATATTTTTAACACAATTTTACCCTTTGGATACCTTTTAATAGCATTGACCAACCTTTGACTTTAGTTGACTAGCCTAACACAAAGAGGGTGGACTTCAAGAAGGACTAGGGAGAGGATGAGTATGATAATAGATGAACATGACACCCTATAAGACAAATGGTAACCTTATTAAAATTTAAAAATAGTATGGGTTGACCCAAATTTGACTTGGGGTCAAATTTGGTTAATAGTTACCATCATCACTATCAAAGCTCATGAACCATCCCATGCTTATCAAAGTATTAAACACCCCATTATAAGGTCAACATCCTCTTCTTTAAGTAATAATATAACAAGTCCAATAAATTCCATTTCACCTTGATTTCCATGGGTTACTATCTCTAGACCCCCTTCTTCTAATTATAAAGGTTCCTTGCCAACTCTAGATTGCATAAATGCAACTAGATGCTTGTGAGTCATGATCTAAGGCCCTTTGCCTTTGTATTCTAATTAAAATGGTTCCTTTTTGAATATATATTATGAAATCACAACTAGACACTCATGATTCACCCTTTAGGGATCTTTACCCTCTTCCAACACTAGATTGAATCTGAACACTATGTCTTCAGATCTAGAACTGAACACTACACTAGTCAAGGCTAAACCATCTTGTATTACTATTGAAAAACTATATAGTATCTCAGACCAACTAAGTAAAACCCATGTGAAAATTTCTATTTTAAATCTTTTGTGTACATCTGAAGTCCACAGAACTATTTTGAATGACTTCCTTCAATAGTCCATTGTTCCTTAAGACATTAACCCTGAACAATTCCAAACACTTGCAGGGGCATTTATCCCCTTTATGACAAGTTACATTTGATTAGAGGGACATGTCTACAATTGGTCATAACCATAACAACCCCTTGTATTTTGAGGTCATAATTGAAAATCATAAAATTAAGTGGGTTTTTATAGATAATGGTTCAAGGATTAACATAGTGTTATTCGAGCTAGTTTAATGGTTGGGTTATACTATAAAAGACATCCAACTAGAAACAATCATGATCAAGGCATACAACAATTCCAAAAGGGAATCTTCTGGAACTATCTATTTGCTAATCATTGTTGGGTTTGTGTCCCATCATACTTTGTGCCATATTGTGGATATTGAATTACCTTATAACATACTTTTTGGTCATCCTTCGATCCATGAAGTACATGCCATCCCATCCACTTTGCACCAGTGTTTTAAGTTCCCCCATGATGGGATCAAAGTCATCATTCCTACCGATCTCCAACCCTATCAATATTTCAAACACCTAGAGGCTAAACTTTATAATTATAACTCTTGCCTTGGTTTTGAATTCATTATGAAGAAGAACAAATAAATAGTTTTGCATCCACCCAAATCCAATTATATCCACCCAAGTGACCTTGTTTCTACTTTGATTGATCAATTTCTTGCAACCCTTGTAAAAAAGGTCACTATTGAAGACATAGGCATTTCTACATACCATATGAAATATGCCTTCTATATTTCTAGGTTTCCCAATTCTTATAAATATTTAAAAAAACCCAAACCTTCTTGAAGCCCTTGCAAGCCCAGCATAATTTGGCAAAATAAGAAAGATACATATATATCATCAATGGTATTCATACTTGATACTTCACCAAATTAGGATCATGAAGATTTTATTGAAAGAGATTGGTTATATTTAATGACATTATTGATTTTTTTCAAAATCTTAAATATCCTATCCCTAATCGAACTATGGATAACTTTGATTATATAAGAAAAGGCCTCATGCCATGAGAACAAGGAATCTTGGAGCCATTATCAATAGGTAGGCCTAACATGAGTCAAGGTCTCAGATTTATACCATCTGGGAGTGACCTCATGTATTTTGATAGTGATTCTTCTAAATTAAATAAAAATGATACTCTTGGTAGTGACACAATGTCCTAGTATAGTATTTATGATGATCTTATTGAAATAAACCTATTTGACTCAAAATCCATTATGATAATCACATCCCATTATCCCCTTTGGCTTTACCATATCGAAATAATTGATTAGGACCAAAAAAAATCTACCATACCCCTTGATGAATTCTAGAATGAATAATCTATTATTAAGTATATGGGCCTAGAGATGGATTTCCAATTGGTTATCATAATTAAGGATTTGAATTATCCTTGGACTCTTCCACCTACTTTGTAGAGAAGGAAAACTTTCTTGGTCATAAAAAATATAAAACATCAAGATATTTAGGTGAAAACCTCTTTGAGGTGCTCATTGATCAAGGAAATAGTAAAGAAAAAGTCAAACCCTTGAGTGAAAACCTATTTTAGGTGTTCTTAAATAGGGAAGTTTGCTCTTATTTTAAGGACACATAAGGTCCTTCTAGTACTAGCTTCATATCCAATGCCAATATCACATCTGAACAACAAAAAGTCTTTGAGCACCTTACTCTTGACTTTCCAAAGATATTTGATAATTGGCCACTACTTGAACTGACAACTTTAGATTCATCTCATTATCTAGAGCTTTGGCAAGAATAACTAGAAGTTAAATTAGTAGAAGAGGATCGAGATAAAAAAAATACCTACTATTCTAGAATATGGTTTTACACTCCTTGTAGAAAATACTATGAAAGTGAACCTAGGGACTTATGATAACCATAAATTTTTTTACCTTAGATCCTCCCTCACTGATAAAGAGCGTGACCACATTTTCACCATTATAAGAGACTTCATTGATATCTTTGAATGGGCTTATTTTTTCATGACAGGCTTAGACTCTAATTTGGTTATGTATTGTCTTGTTGTCTCTCTAGATGGTAAGCCAGTCAAACAAAAATTAAGAAAGATACATCTATACATCACTCTTTTGGTAAAAGAAGAACTAGAGAAATTATTAGGAGTAGGATTCATCTAACCACTAGACTATTCTGAATGAATATCAAACATTGTCCCAATAAGTAAAAATCCATAGGGTATATGCATTTATATTGATTTTAGAGATATCAATAAGGTGTGTCCTAAAGATTATTTTACTCTACCTAATATTGATATGATTGTCAATTCTACTGCTGGGTATGATATGTTGTCCCTTATGGATGGATTCTCAGGATAGAATCAAATCAAGATAGTTCTAAAGGACCAACACAAAACTACATTCACCACTCTGTGAGGAACATTTTGTTATTAAGTCATTCCATTTGGCTTGAATAGCACTAGGGCGACCTATCATCATGTTATGATTGTCATCTTCTATGATATGATGCATGATATTATTAAGGATTATGTTGATGACATCCTATCAAAATAAGAACATGTGTTAGACATCCTGATGTTCTACAAAGAATCTTTGTGAAACTTTATAAGTATAAAGTTAGTATGAATCTTAAAAAGTGTGTATTTGGCATCACTTTAGGAAAATTGCTAGAATTCATTGTGCCATAAATAGGGATTGAATTGGATCTTGCCAATTTCAAGGCTATTATGGAAATGCCTCCAGCTTCTAATCTCAAATAGCTTCATAGCCTATAAGGAAAAATCCAATCTATTCACAAGTTCATTTCATAATTTTTAGATAAGTGCCATCCATTTATTCACCTCTTGAAAAAAGGGGTAATGTTTCAATGGGATAGTGAGTGTTAATTAGCATTTGTGAGGCTCATAATATACTTGGAAAACCCACCATTTTTGAGACTACCAACACATGGTCAACCATTGATACTTTATATTTTAGTGATTTAATATGCACTAGGGGCAATCTTGGCCTAGCATGATGATCAAGGAAAGGAACATGTAGTTTACTATTTGAGATGCACACTTTTGGATTATAATAATAATTATATGCCTATTAAGAAGGCATGTTTATCAATGGTGTTTGACTCCATAAATTTGTGACACTATATGCTAAATAATAAAACTATTATTATTATTTCTAAAGTGGAACCCCTCAAATATTTATTATTTAAAGAAACTCTCATAGGTCGCATGGCCAAATGGGTCATGATCTTAAGTGAATTTGATGTTGAGTAACATAATCAAAAAGATATTAAGGGGAAGGTCATTATACATCAAATTACAAAAGACCCTATTATAGACACTCAACCACTTAAATTTGACTATTCAAATGATTCTATTATGACAATAGAAGTACTATATGAACCCGAATAATAGAAATTACATCTTGTGGATCTAGGGCCAAAATTTTATTGATTACACTACAAGGGGATCTGATTCCCAAGGAATTTCATATTAATTTTAATTATACCAACAATATGGCTGAATATGAATCCCTTATCATTGGACTTTAACTTACAATACATTTGGATATCCAACACTTAATGGTCTATGGGGATTCTTAATTGATTATAAATCAAACTTCAGATCAGTTTCAAAATAGAGATGACAAAATTGTACCTAATAAACATATTATGGATAATCCCAAGATCCACTTCAAATCTCTAAAATTTAAATAGGTACCATGGGCCATAACATGTCAGTTGATGTAATGGTGACAAGTGAGTCCATGATAAAAATTACCAGTAGTGCTAAAGAGTATCGGTTTATTGTTGAAATATTCTACAACTTGCTCACATGATACCAAATTCAAAGGGGTATGCACCATTTTTGTTCTTAATCCCCCACCTAAATTACCTTAGTTCCAAGGCATTTATAATTATTTTCACAACCAAGTATTTTTGCTTGACCTTTCTAATAATTTCCACAAGATTTTCCTTCATTGCATATCCCATTATACCCTCCTTGGAAACACACTTTATTATAAAGGATATGATGGAACATTACTTCATTATTTATATTTATAAGAATACAAGTTAGTGTTTAAGGAGGTTTCAGAAGGAATGTGTGAGGCCCACACCAATGGTGTAGTATTAGCAAAGAAACTCCTTAGAATAAGTTATTATTGGCCCAAGATGGAAATAGATGCTTGTAATTATGTTAGGAAATGTGTTTTTTTTCCAACAACATGATAATTTGATACACACACCTTCTTTTCCACTCTAGCTAATTACTACATCATAGTCATTCTCTATATGGGGCCTTGATCTCATCGATAAAATCAACCTAACCTCTTATGATGGCCATAAACATAGTCTCACTGCTATTGAGTATTTTACTAAGTGGATATATGCCATTCCTCTCACTTATATCACTAAAAATAATATCACTAAGTTTATACATTACCATATCATCTATTGATATGGTATCCCAAAACATTATATTTGGTAATAGAATATTATTTTTAAATTGAGATGTTAAAGATCTCTGTGCAAAATTCAAAATCAAGCACAAGAAATCCACACCGTATAACTCGAAAGGCAATGGTCAAGTTGAGGCATTAAACAAAACCATTATTGCAATCCTAAAGAAGATTATCAATGATGTTGGCCATAATTGACACTTGAAATTTTTTCCTATCCTTTAGAATTATTGCAATAGTCATCAAACCCCCACATGAGCCACTTCATACTCCCTTAATAATGACACAAAATTTATTATCCCAATTGACATCAAGCTACCTTTGCTGTGAGTATCCTTAGATAATAATGAAGATGATGAAGATTATAGAGTTTCTAGGTTACAAGAGCTATACCTCCTTGATGGAAAGTGTTTGGCTACCTTATACAACTTGCAAGCATATCAAAATATATTGTGTAGAAGCTATAACAAGCACATTCTCCCTAGGGAGTTTGAAATTGATGATTTTGTTTTAAAAGCAAATCAAAAGAACTCTAATGATAAATGCAAAAATAAGGGTAAGTTTCAATCCAATTGGTTAGGCTCACATGTCATCAAAAAAAATTATGGATCGGGGGCATACCAATTGGTTACTCTAGATGGAGAAGAACTACTAGAAATTATGAATATTTTACATCTCAAGAGGTTCTATGCTTGATAACCTTTTGAATTATTATCTAAAATACCCCTTACTTAGGGAGAACTTGCATTGAAGTCATTTTATCCCACTATTATATCTTGGACCATTTTTATTCTATCTCCACCTACCATAGATTGGTCTAATGTGAACCATATTATTTTACTACTCTATATGATTGTAAACCTAGACCGTTGGCACTTTGGATTGTATATATTCGATTAGACTAATTTTTATCCCACTTTGAACCACTATTACCCTAGACCATTCTACTTTAAAAAATATTCTTTTCATACCTTGGACCATTGTAACTTGGATAATTCTATTCCTTAACCAATTATGACCCTGATTATGACTCATAGGCATACTGGACACACTCAATGCCAGTTCTACAAAGTAGTTTAGCCTCAGTAGTAGTTTATAGATGTTTCTTGTAAATAGGTGAATAAGGATGGATCAACACATGATTTTTTCTTACTGAATGGTTCTTTAGATTTACCTGACACTGCATGCTATTCTATTATTATTTTACTACTATTTTGTAGGCATTATTGCCTTGATAGGATTAAAAGGGCCATTGTATCTAGCTTTAACTGTTATTGGAACTCCTAATCTTAGAATTCCATCTCCTTGATTATTTAGTTCCCTATGTTATTATTTATATTCATGATCCCTATTATAATTAGTTTTGTTATTGTTTGAACTCTTATTTGTGGAAGTGCATCTCCTTAGTTAGGTAGTTCCCTAGGCCTTTCTTAATATTTCATTTCTATTACTTATCCCAAAAAAACAAAAAACATTATAAATTGATAGAAAAAATAAATAAAAACATTGTCTGGCACTATTGTTTATTCTAATCCCACACTCTCACCATTTTATGAGCAATTATTCCCTCTACAATACAATCATGTTTTCTTATCATCAATTTTTTTCTATCCCATTTTCTAGGAGACCTACATTTGGCCTTAAGTTCATGTTGTATTATTCATCCATGAAACTATGTAGGTAGCATCCATTTTCCTCCTACATTTGGAGTTAGCTCAGCCACCCCTTCCTTTTCTTCTTTTTCCCCCATTTTGTTTTGTGTTGTTATTTACCTATCACTTGGGGGAAAATTTGTCTTCTATTGTTATTATTACATAGTGTCAGTGTTGTTATTTCTTTGATTAGGGGTTACCCTATCATAGAGCATAACGCCTCTATTACACTTACATGAATGATTCACATTTTTTTTGTTTGTAATAACATTATGATTAACCATTATTTGTGTGTGTTTATTTGATTTTTATTATTTTGTTGAGATTTTCTATCCCTTCATTTATTTTTATTATTATTATTTTTTGTTCATTTGTTATTTTTTATTTGAATTCTATTGTATCTTTATTTTTTTTGTTGGTCTTTTATTAGATTTTCATTTTCATTTTGTTGAGTTATTATTCTTTTTATTATTGTATTGTTATTTATTCATTTTTTATTAATATTTTATTCTTTATTTCTTAAGTGTTTTTTTGTGCCTTTATTTTCCTTTGTTTTACTATTTGGTCTTGTCATTTATATTATTTTATTATTTTTCTATAAACATTTATAGTTTATCTTTCATTTAGGCTTGGTTTGTTTAGGGTTGTGTTTGACTTATTTTACTATTTGTGTGTTTTCCAAGTACATTTTGTTAATACATGTGTCTCTTGATTAATCATATCTTGAATTATCATTATTTAAAACAACTTGTTCTAGCTTTGATTTTATAAATTATTGTCCCTTCTTAAATTTTGATTGTCTATATCTTGATTTTAAGTTAGGTTGCATTTATGTATTATTTTTTATTTATTTTTGTTTAAACATAAATAGTTTTAACTTTCATTTTGGTAATATTTTTATCATTATTCCTAGTTATAAATATTCACATTTAAACTAGCCAATTGCAATAGAAATACAATGCTATTATAGGCTACTCATACTTATAATGCATAATTTCAATTTTCTATAGTAAACACCAAATTCTACAAAGTTATAAAAGTCAATAAAGCTCTGATGATCATTTTAAAATGCACCATACCTAAAACAAGACTCTATGAAAGGCGTGGATCTTTTAACATACAATGTAAGTCTAATTGACTATTTCTATGATTATTTTGGGATGTGTATCTCCTAAGTTATATCTTAGAATCTAGTCATACATAAAGCAAAACCAAAACATTAACATCCATATACTAACTAAGGATGTGTATCTCCTGAAACTAACATATAAAAACATATCATAACAAGAGAAATATAAATGCAAACATTATGTGACAATGAAATAATATTAAAAGTCCATGTATAAGTAGAAGTACACCAAAAATGAGTATCATATATATATCTTAAAACATGTTTTTATATATTGTAAGAGTATTTATACATCTCATAAGTACACATAAAAAAGGCAGAGCTAGTACAATAAAATCTCATCCTACTCATCCTTGGGAGGACTTTGATGAAGAATATAACCTCTCCCAACTATATTAACTACTAGTGGATGTGGTGGTGGAGGCCTCATGAAAACCCACTATGTAGCTGGATGCATCACTAACCACTCTAACTCTATATTATGTCTAGACCTAGAGGTCTAGCTAGTCTACTATGACCATACTCTTTGATTTGTAGGAATCGTCACCTCATATGCCTGCCTCAAATAGGATATCTCATCCTTGGAATATAGTACATCATCCTTCACATGACAGGCATCATCTTTCATCACAATCACATTAACTAAGGATTTTGCTAACCCTACTCCTATATTTTCCATAATACTATGTTCCCCATATCTCTCTCGAGTCAATTTCTATATCTCTATTCAATCAAAGACCTGCTTTCCAACTAGTATCACATACTCTATGTCTCATATGGATAAATATGCCTAAACCCCTACTAGCTATGCCATTTTTACCCTAAGACCTAAAATATTTGTATATCTAACTATGATCAAACCCTACAACCTTGTGGTTTCTCCCTGTACATTAGCCAACTACACCTATAACCCAAAAATAGTGCTCTATAAACCTACTATCTCTATAAGCCATGCATATATATCCCTTTTGATCTTATCAATCAATGCTTGGTCATCTACAAACCTCCATATGCATGAGGGACTTTCCCTTATTGATCTTATCCATGTACCTATTTTGGAGGACCCTACATCTCTAGATCCTATCCTTGTACCTGGGGCATCCCTTATATCCACATCTTGGCCATCTAGTTCAACCATCTCCACATCTTATGTAAAATCCTATTGACCTTATGACTATATAAACTATAGTAGAATGGAAAATAAAATGGTTGGCTACATTGGCCCTTAACCTTACTACTGTGCTAAGGCCTATCCTCAATCCATTCTCATACTTAACCATTGCTATCTCAAAATTAGCTACTAGGGTAATGGCCTAGTCATTCAAATGGGTCATAATCCTAACCACTAGGAGGCATATGAATCAATCACCCTTGCATCTAGAACTCCACCAATATAATCCCATATAACATGTACCACCCTATCATAATCAGTGACTTTCTTTGCCTTGGGAACTAGTGGCCCCTACTCCTTGATCTCCTTGGTCATATGGGTGAAATAAAGTGGACCTTCTAAGACATATTGCTACATACCAAACTAACATTGGACATGATCTGGTCTATATCTCTCCATAATATAATCATGTTTCCCTATTATATAACATGGTGTGATCATGTATCTGATCACAAATAGGTCCTCTACCCACATAAACTATATCCTTATATAGGGGTGCCAACTAAAATCCCCATCCTCATCTCATCGATCAATAACCTATAATAGGGTAGGTCCCCCAAGTGTCTTTGCATGCTTGGTCCTATAGGGTACCATACCTAAGCCATAAGATCCTTTGGTCCCCTCTAATATCTTAGACCCACTGGCCATGCAATATCTATATACTCCTAGGCCCATGCCTACAATTATGTGATGTGGTATATGTTATGTCTTCCCTTATAGGAAAATCATATGCATGTCCCTATATAGCTATGCCACTATAACTATTCCCCAAGTGAATCATGTTAGGTAATCGAATATCTAATATACTATGCCAATCAACCCTAAGGGAAAGAACCACACACTCTTATCAAGTAGGAGAAGGATACTGATAATAGCTATCAAAACCACCACCTCTAGGGGTATTATCCCCTATATTGATCCACTCTTAGAAGCATAGGCCAAATCCTCTAGTGCATCCACATATATGCACACATCAATATTCTCCTCATCTTACCCCATGTATATCATCTAGCATGATCTATCATCCCTCCCCATTCAAATAATATTAGGTCTTCATATAGGTACCCATATAATTTTATGTACATAATCTAATGTCATTATGGCCTCCGTATTCAGTAGATGAAAAGTGGAAGTCTCAAAATGCCATATCTCTATTAGTGCTAATAGGTATGCTCTATTTGCGTGAATCACTAACAAGAATACTATGTGATACAAGTCTACTATAATCAAGACACTCATGAGCTCATTTTTCATGATCCTATTGAATTTATAAGTCACTCCTTGGTCAGTGTAAGGGCACCCAAGTCTTGTAAAGAAAGGATGCACTTATGAGGTCCCAAGTATTTTAAAAGGAGAGTGCATAGATGTTTCTCATCTATGCATGAACCCAAGGTAGAAGTGCGTATATATGGAACAAAGACATAATGACTCAGACCTACATAAAGATTTTAATATATACCCATATATAGGTGTTTCTAACTATTTTTCACTTTTCTACATTCAAAGGAAGTAAGAAACTAAGATTAATGGTCAAGGGTTTGTACGTACCCAAATGAAGTTTTCGCACCATTATCTAGATGTTGTAGGGACTCCTCTTTGGCTGTGGAGGATGACACCTGTAGAGAGAATAAGACTTAAACAAAAAAATGTCAGATAGATATGAGGTGAACTGCTAAGCAAAGTTCAGTCCTAGAAGTATAAAGACTTCCTTGTGGGATGACAGTCCACTAGTTGATAAAAGAATGCTGCTAGAAAGAGAAATAATGAAAGACTAAACAAAAGAAATAAAGATAATCCATACCTATATTCTACTGTCTGCCTCTCATAGTTGCCGATGTTGGTGGTTCTACCAGCATTAATTGGTAAAGTTATCAACGTCGATTATTCTGCCGATGTTAGTAGGGGAAATGGTCGATGTCAGTCAGGGCAATGGCCTTAGATGGGTTCTGGATGAGTCTCAGGTTAGTTTATGGTCAACAGAATGGTTTGGAATGTCTATGGGATTTTTAACAACTTGTGCTGGGTTTGTAGGTCAGAGAGCGTGGCCTAAAAGAGGGACTAGATAGAGGATAGGGGTAAAAAGGAGATAAGGATGAGAGAAGGCTTTTCATCCTCTCCAGGAAGAATAGGTTGGGTTGTGTCAACAGTGCTTGGAAATGGACAATACGTTGATTACTAAATGGATTTAAAAGAATACTGAAATATAAAGTAACAGAGATACTTAGCTCTTGTAGAGAACCAAAAATGTAGGAGGTCTGTTTCTATTATGGAAGATATGAGAGACTTCTTGCAACCTTCAATCCAGTGTGGAGTGACTGATGTAGAGCTTTTGAGCCTGGAGGGTGCTATTGAGATGTAGATACCTACAAGGAGTCAAGGAGCAAGAGAACTTGGAGCTTGGAGCAAGAGAATTCACGTTTGCAGGGGCTGTGATTAGTTTTCTATTTGGCCTGTGAGTTGGTTTTAAGAAATTGATGTCGGTCATTCTGTCAGCGTCGGCCAATGGTTGACCAATGTTGGCAGTTGGAGGATGGGTAAAAAGGCTATTTTTACCCTTTTGCCCGTTCCTCCATCTGCCAGGTTCAGTGGTCATGGTAAAATGGTCAAAGGTAGGTCTAATAGGCATGAGAGGTTAGTTGGAGGGTTGAAATAGGTCATAGGGTGATGGGAGGCATCCAATGAGAGGTATCCAAGGTGGGGTCATGGGTGATCTGTCAAATGGGGGTGTTATTAATTTAAAATAAGTTATTATTTTAAATTAATAAGTGTGTGGGTTAGGAATGTGTTAGAAGTGGACCAAGGGGACCAAGGGGGGGAATCAACCAAGGAGTAGACACAATTTCAGTGTCTACATTTGCCCCTTTTTGTCTTGTTGGTTGTTCTGGATGAATTGCAAGACAAAAATAGGAGTAAGTTGCCTCAGGTATGGGATGATGTAGTTTTTGTCTTATTGGTTGTTCTGGTGAACTGCAAGACAAAAATAAGAGTTGATTGTCCCAGGTATGGGATAAGGTCATTTTTGTTTTGTTGGTTGTTCAAATAAACTGCAAGACAAAAATAAGAGTTGATTGCCCCAGGTATGGGATGAGGTATCCCTTCTCAAAGTGGGAGTCGAGGGAAGGGAACCTAAAATTAGGGGCTGATTTGATAGATAGTGGATGAATATGGTGAAGTTTGAGTGTGAATGCTGTAATAGTTGAGATTACGTGCATACCACTTCACGTGATGGTCAGGTCAAATTGTCACAGTCAAAGGTTGAGGAGTGCTAAACTCAAAATAACCAGTCCCTAGCATTTAGTCATAGCTGATTGGGTTATTCGATCCAAGTTGTGGCTCCAATGGTTATCGTGTTCCAAGTATCCTAGGCCTAAGAAGTGCTCTGGGAAAACATGAAAAATGTCACAAGTAGTGGGGATCAACTTGCTCGCGATCCAATACTTGTGAGGGTCGTAATATGATGCACATAATTTTGCTAACTTTTTGTGAGGTATCATACATGCAAAAACAACCAAGGCAAAGTTGTCTCAAAAATGGTCATGGTCTGAGGAGATAGTCATGATCTCCAAGGTTGTTGGTCAAGTCGAGTTGAGATAGTTGGTCCATTAGATGGACGAATGAAGGAATGGCCAAGCTAACCTCAGAAGACCCCGTGTCAATTGAGTGTTGCCTACATAGCCCATGTTTGAAGGGTTTTAGGCCAATGTAGTTCTCCCCAAAAGGGAGGAAGAGGGTCAGTTATGGATTATTTTTGACTAGGATAAGTCTTGGTTAAAGGTTGAAATGGTTTGTCCATTAGATAGACAAACAAATGGATATGGCTGAGCTAACCCCAAAAAATGTCATGTCATCTGAGTGCTGCCTACATAGCCCCTGTTTGAAGAGCCTCAGACCAATGTAGTTCAGACTGGTTGATAGGTTGGTTTGGTCAGGTTATAAATGATGAGGGTATGATGATGTTATAGCCTTTTCCATATTATGTGATGGTGTATTATGTAACATCAGTTATGTGGTCTTTCATCCTTAGCAATTTTCCATATCGGTGATGGATGTATGCTAAAAATGAATTGATATTATTTATGCTTCAGCAAGTAATGGTTTATGCTTGACATAAATTGTGTGGTCAATAGTTTCCATGTGTATTGGTTTCCATAGAAACTATGTGAAATAGACTATGTCATGTTGGTGGTCTTAAAATGTTTTGGTTTGGTTGGGTATGGTTGAGAAAATGATTTGGTTGGATTGTTTGTGACCAAGATGTAGGAAGCGGAAGGCATTTTTGCCCTTTCATTGACAAGGACCATAATGATAGCATAGGTAGGGGTTTTTAGAAACAAAATCCCCATTCATGCATTACATGGTTGACCATTAGTTGTGTTAGATAAGTAATTGAATCACTTTGACATTAAAATGAGCTCGAAATCCCTTGAGTAGGTGATGTGATGTGTTAGGATACGGTAACCCTTTTTAGTAGGGATAACATTGCCCCTTTTTATAGGAGACCTTGAGAATGACTATAAGTCTAGTCCATGACCTTTTTTTTTGGTAGACTGATCAATGCAGGAAGTCTACATGGAGATGTTATTTTGTTTTGTGATCATATGTGAAGCTGATTGATGCGGGAAGCTTTTGAGATAGTGCTATTTGTAGCAAGATTTTTAGGTATAGCCATCCTTTGAGGGAGTGGTCTATATTTTTGCTTTATATATTTTTGAGGGATTTGAATAGCTGTCCTTCAAGGGAGCAGTCTATTAGCTACAACAATGATGCAGCTATCCTTCGAGGGAGCAGTCTACATTTATAGTTTATGACATTTTGATATTTTGACATCCCAATTTATTTTTGACAAAATTTTTTAGTCATGGACAAGACTATAGAAGTATAAGGGCTCCCTTTTATTAAGACAAAGCATTCATACTTCATAAAAGGGTTACATAGTGTTTGCTTAGGGAAAAGGAATGAGGATTAAGATGACATGGGTTGCTCAAGGGATGAGTTCAAGTTAAATATCAAGTGAATGAGTACTTGATTAATAGTAGAATGGTCACATATGCAAGGCATTAAGGGGCTCAGGTTCTGGTTGGCCTTCAAGAGAAGACAGACGATAAGTCCCTAATCCATACTTGTGCATTATGATGTAAGGTCCGAGCCAATTAGGAGCAAACTTGCCTCATTTACTTTTTTCCATGTTGGTCACGTGTTGGTTTTCTTTGAGGACAAGGTCACTAATTTTGAAATCTCATTCTCTTATATTTTTGTCATAGGCACGTTTGATATGATTTTGATAGACATGGAGATGGTTGAGAGCAGAAAAATGACATTCGTCAAGTAACTCAAGTTGAGCTAAGCGATCTTGATGAAAGTCATCATTAGAAAGAATGTCATGCAAAGAGATGTGTAGAGAAGGTATCTGTACTTCAAGAGGTAGGACAGCCTCTATTATGTACATTAAAGAGAAAGGTGTAGCACCCATAGGGGTTTAGATGCTAGTGCGGTAGGCCCACAAAGTGAAGGGAATGTGAATGTGCCAATCCCTTCCAGTGTTGTTGACCACCTTCATTAGAATTTTGGTTAAGATCTTGTTGGAAGCCTTGGCCTGCCCATTTGCTTGTGGGTAGTAAGGTGAGGAGAAGCTGAGCTTGATGCCAAATGAGTCACAAAGTTTCTAGACAGTTTTGTTTTTGAATGATTTTCATTATAAGTGATGATTTTGTGAGGATACCAAAATGACAGATGATGTGGGTATTGATGAAGTCAACAATTTTGTTGGCCTTTGTGGAGATGAGGGGAATAGCTTCCACCCATTTAGTGAAATACTCAATGGCGGTGATAATGGACTGATGTCAAAGAGATGAATGAGGGTTAATCTCACCGATGAGATCTAAGCCCCATTGTGAAAAAGGCCAGAAATCTTGAGCGACTTGTAGAGCATGGCTAGGGATGTGAAGCAAGTTAGCATGTTGTTGGCATTTGATGCAACACCGAACATAGTCACTATAGTCTTGGTGAAGAGTGGGCCAATAATAGCCTAGGTGAAGGATACACTTTGCAATTGAGTTACCACTGAAGTGTCTACCACAAATCCCATCGTGGACCTATTTAATGGCATGGGATGCTTCAGTGGAAGTTAGACAATAAAGAAGGAGGCCATCAAAACCTATTTTATAGAGAAGACCGCCTAGCATGGTATATCAAGCCATGTGTTTGATAAAATCTCATCGCCCATTACTAGAGAGAGCAGGAGGGATAATAAAATGAGTTAAGTAGTCCATTAGTTGTTTGTACCAAACATCTTATGGACTAGAATCAATGGTGTTGATGAGATTGATGTTAGTAGAGATATATGAAGGCAACAACACATGATGCACCATGACATAAATTCATGATAAAGATGATGAAGATGGAATATGGGAGGTGAGAGACGCCATGGTATCGACAAACTTATTCGTAGATCGAGGAACAGTTTGCAAGAGGTAATGGTCGAAAGATTCTAGCATGGTGTCAACATGGTGTTTGTAACTTTGCAAAACATCATTTTTACAAAGATATGAACCATTGATTTGATTGACAACTAGTTGTGAGTCATCGAAGATGTTGATGGTCTTGATGCCTAAAGAAAGGGTAGTCTGAAGTCCCAAAATTAAGGCTTCATATTCAGCCATGTTGTTGGTACATTCAAAGTCAAGTTTGAAAGATAGGGGCATGGGCTCACCCTCGTGTGGGATGAGAATGACCCCTGCACCCCCACTGAGTTGACATTTGGATTCGTCAAAAAACATTGTCATTTGATAGAATATGTCATCAGTGGAAAATGTGGTGATAGATTCATCAGGGAATTTGTAGTGAGAAGGTTGGTTGTCAGGTAGAGGGGCATCTGCTAGTTGGTCAGTGATTGTTTACCCCTTTATGGATTTTTTTTGGATGAATTCCAAGTTGAACTCAGCAAGAAGCATGAGCCATCGAGCCATACATTGGTTTTGGTATGGTTTGGAATGCATGTATTTGAGGGGGTCAGTGTGAGTGTGAGTGATGACATAAGTTTTGTGATTGAGAAGATAATGATAGAGTTTGGTAGTGGTAAAGACTAACGCCAAATAGAGTTTCTCGATATGAGTGTACTGAGTTTCATAATCAATGAGTGTTCAGCTTATATAGTAAACCGCTTACTCACAGTGTTGGTCATCTCGGTGCGCGATCATGGCACCTAATGACTGATTTGTTGCTGAGATGTAGAGGTAGAAGGGTTGGTCATCTTTAGGTGGAATAAGGAATGGTGGTGAGACAAGGTAGCGTTTAAGGGCTTCAAAAGTCTCTTGGAAATCCTTATTCTAATTAAAGGAGATGTCCTTATTGAGGAGGTGATGAAAGGGTTGACATCGGTCAGAAAGCTACGAGATGAAGTGGCAAATAGATTGGAGCTTCCCTTGTAGGCTGTGAAGTTGCTTTAGATTGGTCGATGGTAGCATCTCGAGTATGGCTCAAATTTTAATGGGATCAATCTCAATTCCATAGAGAGAAATGATGAACCCCAAGAGCTTCCTTGAGAGAACTCCAAAGATGCATTTCTTGGGATTAAGGCGAACATTATATTGAAGAAGGTGAGTAAAGATAATTTTGAGGATGGTTAAATGGTCATGACGAAGTTTAGATTTGCCAAGTAGGTCATCCACATAGTCCTCCATGATTTTGTGAAGGAGATCATGAAAGATGTAAGTCATGGCATGTTCATATGTGGCACCTACGTTCTTTAAGCCAAAAGGCATGACCCTGTAGCAAAAAGTCCCCCATGGGGTGATGAAGGTAGTTTTGTGTTGATCTTCTGGTGCAATCAGGATTTGGTTATATCTTGAAAACCTATCCATGAGTGATAGCATCTCATGACCAGCCGTGAGATCAACAAGTTAGTCGATGTTGGGAAGAGGAAAATCATCTTTGGGGTAAGCCAGGTTAAGGTCATGATAGTCAGTGCAAATTTGGATCCCCCCAATTGCTTTGGTGATAGGGATGATATTAGATACCCATTGTGGATAATCGATGGGTTGGATGAAGGAGACAGAGAGAAGACACTGAAGCTCCTCTTTGACAAGGAGTACAACTCAAGGATGCATTTTGCAAAGCTTTTGCCTGACAGGCTTAGCCTCTGGGTTTGTGACAATGTTGTGAATGGCAATGTTAGGGTCGATGCCGGGCATGTCACTATAGTTCCAAGCAAAGACTTTGATATGGTCTGAAAGGAATTTAGTGTAGTCAAGCTGCTCCTAGGTGTGAAAAGATTGACCAATCTTTAAGATGTGAGGAACATCCAAAGATGGAAGGTTAATGTCAATGGTTGATTCATTCAACATAACCTCTATTTCAGAAGGAAGGGAGCGTTGAATGGAAGAGTTGTCAGCACCCATGTAAGTGAGAATGGCATTGTCATCTACGCAGTGGACAGTGTTGATGGTTGCAGATTCATCGTCTATCATGTTTGGATAAATGAGAGGGAGAGACTAGGACACCCCACTGAGTTGATAGGTTAGGGGTTCTAAGCTGATGGTGTTTATGCAAAAAAAAACTAGGAGGGATGGAAACTACCGACTCTGTAGGTGAAGATGGGGGAATAGGTGAGCTTGGAGGAGATTGGTCTATGATGGGTTCGGGTGAAGGGTTTTCAGAAGCTTCATTAGGTTCTTGGAAACTTAGACCATGTCATTTCTTAGCATTCTCATCATTTGGTGGTTTGATGGGCTGATGGGAGCCTTGTTCATAGTGCCTGAAGCCAAAACCCTTCCATGCACACCTATAAAGGTAGGTATGAGCAAAGTTGGGGTTGCCAAGAAAAGAGAAGTCATATGTGAATGGTTAAGGTGAGGATAGAGGATTCTCATCAATAGGAGCTCGATCTAGCCCCCCATAGATGAGATTTGTTTGAAGGTTAGGAGGACCATAAGGGATGACCATTCTGATCTGATGGTCATAGCTAGGATTGTGATGAAGTTGTCCATACTCTTGCGGAGTCTAGAACATGTCTAAGGTAAGTAAGCGATACTCCCCAAGTGAAAGTCTTTGGAAGATATCTTCCATAGGGTCCTTTATTGTCACTTGAGGAGATGGTGTGAGTGTGATCATCATTTGCGTACTGGTTTAAGCTTCCACGGATGGAGGCGGTGTTTGGGTTGGTGTCTTGAGAGGAATGAAAATGTCATTTGGTTGATAGGTCATGTTACATGTCTTGAAAGGGGATGGGTCAGTGGGAATGATATGGACTTGACCGTCGTATTCGAATTTGACACAATGGTGTAATGTAGAAGGGATACAAGCCATGGCACAGATCCAGGGTCATCCTAATAACATGTTGTATTGGAACTCTCCCTCGATGATGTAGAAGAGCTCTGGGATTGTTCATGGGCCAACATGAATATGTAAGATGACGGTGCCAATGGTAGTGGCAGTGGTGTCATTAAAGGATCGAAGGATTGCATCGGTTTTTGATACGCAATTCTTTGGGAGGGTCAATTGATCATAGGCATGGGTGGAAATGATATTAAGGCTGGTGACCCCATTGATCATAACTCACTTAATGTAGGTTTGATCAACATAGGCCATGATGAAAAGGGCAGCATCCTGATCTTTTGAGTTAGAGGTAGGAATTTTAGAATCATTGAAAGTAATAGAGGTGATGGGGGATAAGGATTAGACTAGGGTAGCGAGTGGTTGGGGGTCCTCAGGTTAGACCTCCACTACCTGTAAGGCTCTGATTAGAGCTTGACGGTGTTGGGGAGAGCTTTGGATGAGGTAATATAAGGTCATCTTCATGGGTGTTTGGTGAAGCTATTTCACCATAGAGTCATGGATTGCCCCTGAAGAAGAGGGTTGGGATGCACCTAGGATAGAAATTTTGAGTTTTGGTGGTTGAGGTGGCTTGACAAATGGATAGCTCCAAGGAATAGCAGCTTTTTCTTTTACTTTATCCTTTTGTGACCTAGTGGCTACACTGATGGTGTTAATTTCAAAGAGAGGGGGTGAAGGAGGTGAAAGGACCATAGTCTGTTGGTGGGATGCTGATGATGATGAAGAATTTTGAGAGATATGGGAAGGTGTCAGAGGTCTGTCGATAGTGTCCTCAAGAAGAAGGGTGTCTTTTTCCATGTATCAGTGAATGACAACCTTGAGGGCATAACAATTCTTGGTATCATGTCTCAGTGTGCGATGATATAGGCAAATTTTAGTATCATCGAACCAGGATGGTTTTGGTCCGAGAGGTTGAAACAATTTGATAGGCAGAAGGGTTATGCTAGAAGTTTGCAAAATTCGGTGCAATATCAGAGCGTATGAACCCACTAAAGGGTCCGTGCTTGTTGATGCATGAGGTGTTAATGACTTTTGCTTGGGAGGTGTTGAAGGAGACTTTCATACCACCTTTTGGGTTGGTGGTGTAGCCACTTGCGTAGATGACACTTTCTTTGTGAGAGGTGCCAAATTTTTTAGAGGTGGTAGGCTTGTGGTGGGTAAAGGGAGTAGTGGAGGTAACTTGTTTTGGTTAGGGGTTGGAGTAGGGAGCACTCCTATTATGGTAGAAGGATGAGGGCCCAAAATGGAGGGCAATGGTGATGGTGGAGGAGGAGTTGGCCACTGTGGTTTAGCAGCCTTCTTTGGTTTGGTTTGAGGACTACTATTGGGTGAGGCAAGGTTCAAGTCTACCTTCACTTACAGGTGAGTGAGGTTGGATATGGAGCAAACACCAAGGGATTTAATCGATTCTGATTTGGTGGATGAGGGTTTAGGTTTTGATGTGGATGGTTGAGGTTTTGAAGGTTCAGAAGTAGAAGTCTAGTCTTTGTTGGAAACTTTTGTAGATTTTGTCATGGGAGGGTTAATAGCACGAGATGAGATGGGGTGCGCAAGGTGAGGGGCTTTGAGTTGCTCCCATAATGACGCATGTTCCAATTTCCTCGAATGGAGAAGTCTTAGTTTCTCCACCAATCGAGAGAATGGTTGGGAAGATGTCGGATGAAGCTTTGGTCCTTCAAAAGATGTGGATGGTTGTGAGACTAAAAACGTGTTAGGTGTAGCAATCTCAGACCCGAGGTGTGAGGGAGTCATTATTGGATCATCTTTGGTCGAAGAAGGTAGAGAGACATGATCTTCTCTTAGTGGATAAGGAATCAAAGAATGTGGTTCCTCAAGAGGATAGAGGATAGGGATGATTGTACCTTCTACTTGTGGTTGAGGAATAGGAAGGGTAGGGTCCTCCATTGGTAGCAGGAAGGATGAAGGTGGGGCTAGCAGTGCTGGTATGGTCAAAGCATCCTCCAATATAAGGGAAGTCGATGGAAAACTAACAAGAGAAGAAGGTTCATCTATGTGTGATGGACTAATGGGTTGACTAACCTCTTAAGACTATGAGAGAGGTTGGTCAGGCATGAGAGGTGAGACCATGTTGACTGTGCGTATAGTATGCTCTTGGGAGTCATCAGCCATGGTCTGCACGTTGTTTTGGCTAGGGGGATGGTTAGGAAAAGGCTATTTAAAGATGTTCATGCTTTGATTGGGTGGCGTGTTTAGGTTATCCAAGACAAGGTCACCTTTATCTAGCATGTCCTGAATGATGTTCTTGAGAGTCATACAGTTGTCTGTGTCATGGCCTTTGACATGGTGGTAATTGCAGAAGTCTTTCTCCCTATACCATGTAGGGATGGTGCACGAGGGATCAAATTGAGGGGGTGGTTAAATTTGGGGGAGATTGAGGACTCCCTGTTTGATAAGTTTATCTAAAACAGATGCATATGATTCTCCTATTGGAGTATACTGACGCTACACATATCTTTGTTGGAATTGTCGTGTGATACTTTGGGATGTGGAAGGTTTGGGTTGGTTGGTTGTTGTTGAAGATAATGGTCTAATGACTACAACATTTGTTGATGCCTTAGATTTCGAATTAGAAGAATAAGGTTTAGAGGAAGGGTCATTTGACTTGGTGTTGGGGTTTTTACTCCGCAATTTGACTTTGTTTTCCTCGATGACACGTAGTTCAAGCTTCTTAGCCATGGTGAAAGCTTTGTCAAATGTGTGAAATGTTTGGACCTGCAAGGTAGATGAGATGTGTTTGGCACACTCCTATGAAAAGAGCTTGATGAGCTCAGGTTGAGGTAAAGAAAAGGAGAGTTGGTTGATTAAGCCTCTCCAACAGGCAACAAAATCAGCTATGGATTCATCATCAAACTATCTGATAGAGTATAGGTCTGTGATTGAGACTTTTTTGGTGATATTGATAGAAAAGTGGTCAAGGAAAAGTTGAGCCAGTTGGGTAAATGTGAAAAGGGAGTGACTGGTAATAGAGCTATACCAATCTAGGGTAGCACCAAAAAGTGACATGGGGAATGTGTGTAGCAATAACGGATCATCATGTGCTATGAGATAACAAGCATGTCTGAATGCTTGTAGATGTTGTTGTGGGTCTTCCTTACTCTAGAAGCAAGTAAACTTGGGAAGTTCCCACTGACTGGGATATGGTTGGATTGAGACTGAGGGATGAATGGGTTCATTACAAATTTGGTCATATGAAAGGACATTTCTTGAACCCAAAATTGAGGTCTCAAGATTAGACATTTTGTCCATCAACATTTTGATTAGATCAATTGATGGATTTGTAGGTGGGGTTCCCCTAGGTTGTAAGGCACTTGGAAGGTATTAGGAGGGGCGTATGACATAGTTGATTGCACTTGTATAGGTGCAACATATTGATGACTAGTCATAGGGATAGAAGTGGAAGCCAAGGGTGGTTATGTCATGAAGGTATAAGGCATGACTAGGCTTGATGTTGCCAGAGGTGGTTGGATGGTGGCAACATTAGCCAAAGGATGAGTATCCACCCTAGTGTTGATGGGTGCAAGAGTAGGCGGGATGGAGACAACTAGGTTTTGATATGGTGTAGAACTTTGTTTAATAGTTTGCAGTTGATGGGGGGATAAAACCCCAATGGAAGTGGGTCCAAAAATAGAAGGAGAAGCCACACTTAGAATATTAGTCATGGTCTGGTTATTAGTTGAGGTGATGGCCTAGGTGTCTATGGGTTAAATTACAGATGCTATTGATATGACTACTGTCTCAACTAAGGAGGTTGGCATCCCATAAATTGGGTTGCCTAAAGAATCTCGCATTTGACTTCTCGCAAGATAGTGCTGAAGGGCCTTGACATTAAGGTCAAGGAACCTTTCGAAGTCTTGGTCCCCTTTGGGAACAATAGGGGGTTGAGTCAGGGTTGGTTGGGTAGGAGTTCGTTCAGTCTCTGAATGATACTCCATTAGAGGACTTGTTATGGAAGGTGAAGGTGGGAGTGGTTGTTGCCTTGCATGGTCAATAAGAGTTTTGGATTGACTACGTGTCAAAACCATTCAAGGCAAAAAGGGGCAGGTTCTAGAAACTGTGTTTTTTCATCAGTTTCAAAAACCAAAATGTGTTTTTGACAACAGAAAGGTCAAGTTTTTAGCTTGCTGTTTTGAGAAGAAAATAATTTTGATAGTGACCGATGTTGGTAGAAAAACTGATGTCAGTGAAGAAAGTTGCCAACATTGGTCAGATAACTGATGTTAGTGAAGAAAGTTGCCGATGTTGGCGGAAAAACCAATGTCGGTTACTGTGAATTTCTAGAAACTTCAAAAAAATTGAAAGTTGTTTTGGAAGAAAGAAGAAAGTTTGAGTTGTTCTTAGAGCTCAGAATGCGACCTCACCAGCTCAAAAAACTAGATAGAGATGGACAAATAGATGAAGACAAGCAAACCCCTAAATGTTAATTCCTAAGAATAAGTTTTAGAGTCTTGTTGGCTTATGCCTTAGAAGAGTGTGTTTGGGAAGTTGGCTTTTAGGACAGGTCCTAGAAGAAGTAGTCTAAAGTTGGTTTTGGGTTAGTTTTGGTGCTCAAAGTCTGTATTAGGTTCCGTACGTGGCCTGGTGCTAAGGAACAAGCTCCCCTCACTTCACGAGCCTAGAGATAAGCTGGGTCGCTTAGCTAATATATACTTCCCCTAGAGTTTATACTCTACCAGAGAACAGAGTGGGCTCTCCCCTTGGTAGTGAAGTCCAAGTGGGATTACCAGGAAGGGTAAGGTATCTGCTAAGTGATGAAATCCTAGTCGGACCTTGTCTCAGGTATGTATAGATGTTTGATTTGTGATAGTGTTTTGGTCATGTAACATAAGTGCACTACGCTTTATTCATAATGCAGTTTTAAGTTACTAGATGAGTGGACTAAACATGCATTCAAACAAAGATGAAATGCAAAAGATTTTTAAGCCCAAATTGAAATGTGTGTTTGGATATAGACAAGTGGAGAAAAGGTTGAAGAGTATGAATTTCACTACTCTAAGATGTAGGAAAGAAAGAAAAAGAAGGATTCTTTTTTAACTTTGCTAATGGTGTCTTTTCGAAAGAGATAGAAGAAAAGGATGCAAGAAGAGATCTAATGCACCTATATGAAAAGTTTGCTTTTAGAAGAAAAAGTATGAACCCAAGGAAAACTCCTAGGGTCCCACCGGGCATGCCAAAATGTTTCTAACTATTTTTTGCTTTTCTACATTCAAAGGAAGTAAGAAACTAAGATTAATGGTCAGGGGTTTGTACATACCCAGATGAAGTTTGTGCACCATTATCCAGATGTTGTACAGACTCCTCTTTGGCTATGGAGGATGACACCTGTAGAGAGAATAAGACTTAAATAGAAAAATGTCAGATAGATATGAGGTGAACTGCCAAGCAAAGCTCACTCCCAGAAGTACAAAGACTTCCTTGTGGGATGACAGTCCACTAGTTGATAAAAGAATACTGCTAAAAAGAGAAATAATGAAAGAATAAATAAAAGAAATAAAGATAATGCGTACCTATATTCTACTGTCTACCTCTCACAGTCGCTAACATCGATGGTTTTGTCGGTGTTGGTTGGTAAAGTTACCGACATCAGTTATTCTATCGAGGTCGATGTCGGTCAGGGCAATGGCCTTAGATGAGTTCTGGATGAGTCTCAGGTTAGTTTACGGTCAATAGAATGGTTTAGAATGTCTGTGGGAGTTTAACAGCTTGTGTTGGGTTTGCAGGGTAGAGAGTGTGGCCTGAAAGAGGGACTAGATAGAGGACAGGGGTAAAAAGGAGAGAAGGATGAGAGAAGGCTTTTCAACCTCTCTGGGAAGAACAGGTTGGGTTGTGTCAATAGTGCTTGGAAATGGACAATATGCTGATTACCAAATGGATTTAAAAGAATACTAAAATATAAAGTAGCAGAGATACTTAGCTCTTGTAGAGAACCAAAAATGCATGAGGTCTATTTTTGTTATGGCAGATATGAGAGACTTCTTGCAACCTTTAATCCGATGTGGAGTGACTGATGCAGAGCTTCTGAGCCTGGAGGGTGCTGTTGAGATGCTGATACCTACAAGGAGTCAAGGAGCAAGAGAACTTGGAGCTTGAAGCAAGAGAATTCACATTTGTGGGGGCTATGATTAGTTTTTTGTTTGACCTGTGAGTTGGTTTTAAGAAATTGATGTTGGCAATTCTGCCGGCATCGGCCAATAGTTGACCGATGTCGGTGGCTAGAGGACGGGTAAAAAGGCTATTTTTAGCCTTTTGCTCATTCCTCCATTTGTCAGGTTCAGTGGTCATGGTAAAATGATTGAAGGCGGGTTTAATAGGCATGAGAGGTTAGTGGGAGGGTTGAAATAGGTCATAAATTGGTCATAGGGTGATGGGAGGCATCCAAGGAGAGGTATCCAAGGTGGGGTCATGGGTGATGTGTCAAAGGGGGGTGTTATTAATTTAAAATAAGTTATTATTTTAAATTAATAAGTGTGTGGGTTAGGAATGTGTTAGAAGTGGACCAAGGGGGGGAGTCGACCAAGGAGTAGACACAATTTTAGTGTCTACAATAGGATTTTATGATGTATGATTTAGGACCCCTAAGTTCTAAGTGGCCAAGTGAAAATTTTGGTGCAGGAAGTAACCATAAATCATGAAGAGAATACCTAGGATCTTCAATCTTTGAGTGCAGCCTCATCTAAAAGTCTTCCTTGTGCCTAGTCAATACAGTCCCACACCTACATGTAGAATCCCACATTTTCACACTTGAGTTGTGCAATGTGCATAATCCCTTCCACTATTACCATGTAATAGCTTGATGCTTGCTCAAACATAAATGGTTCTCAATTGCCCAAGATAAGTGCCAAATCTCCATGTAGTAACTCAGTGCTCATCTAAGGATATCCTTCTTTAGTAGAATTTCAAATAATTTTAGACCTCCACATATCACGTCTGTGTTTCCCCTACCTAAAAATCCAAGAGATTCTTCTAATATCCATCCAAGGTGATGCATCCCCATAATGTTGCATCCATGATCAGTCAAGAAGCACCACATGCCGAGTAGCTAGTAGATATAAAGAAAGTAGTTAGAGGTAGTTGAGAGGAGACTGAGGTATTTACAAAATAGTTAAATGCATAAGTGGATATCAAACTTTAAGACTTCAATATATGCCTCTCTAACTCTATCAAGAAAATATTCCATTCCCATATGCACATGTATTAAAAAATGATCCTACCACAAACTTTAGTCTAATCACTGAAAAGACTTCAAGAAGCATGGCCACAACACCAAGAAGACTGGATTGAAATATTGTAAGAGGATCTCAACATTAGCCATAATGGGAATAAGCATTCAAACACCTCTTTTTCTTCACCAAATAGAGCTACGTATTCTTGGTTCTCATTTTAGTTTTAGAATTTGATATTTCTAAATACTATCAAGAACCTGATTTCTTCTATGGAGGGGCTGAAAAGCCTTCCCTTATTCTCACCGTCTCTTCATACCTATCCTCTACCTTTATCCTTCCTCAAACCTTATTCACTTTCTTACAACCTTGCAAAAATCTCCTAACTCCCAAAAACCCCTCTGAGTATCATAGAAATAACCTAAAACCCATCCAAGTGCCACTACCCCTTTTGACATCGGCAACAAAACTGATGTCAGCACCTTTAACCCATTGGCCTGGACAGAGTAACCAATGTCAGTGACTATTTTTTGGATCAGCAAACCAGAAATCCTATCTAAATAGCCCATAGTCTAGACAAAACCTTTGGATAGCTTTCTGTAACATTCTGAGACTCACAGACTACAAGGAATAGGTACACAACATTCTACCTTTCCATTTCTTTAAGTCTTTTATCATTTCTTTTTATACAACACTCTTTTCTTTAAATAGTGGATTGTCATCCCTTATGGAGCTTCATGCTTCTGGGATCAAGCACGTAGCTTGCTAGTCCACCATATCCTCCTCTAACATTCTCTTTGTTTGAGTTTCTTTCTTATTGTAGGTGTTTCTTCCACAGCCAAAGAGGAGCTCCCACAATGCTTGGATACGGTGTGCACTTAATCTGAGTAACGTCAAACCCCTAACCTCTTAACTTCTATTTCTTCCTTCTTCTGAATATAATTAGCAAAAACTTAGAGGAACATTATAGCACACCCGGTGGGACCCTTGGAGTTTTACTTGTGTTCATTCTTCTTCTAAAAAATCAAACTTTCATATAGATGCATTAGAAAAATATTCTCTTCTTGCATCTCTTCTTCTATCTTTTTGTTATAAAAGAAAATCATTAGAAAAAGTCAAAAAGAACATCTCTTTTTCTTCTTGTTGCTTCTTGCATGCATCATAGAGTAGTGAAAAACTCATACTCTTTACCTTTTCTACAATTGTTTGCATTTGAACAACATATTTCAATTTGGGTTAGTAAATTACTGCATTTCATTCTTGCTTGAATGCATACTTAGCCCACTTAGTAATTAAAGCATTATGAATAAATCGTAGTGCACAAATGTTACACAACCAAACCACAATCACTTAAAATCAAACACTTAAACATACTTGAGAAAAGGCCCATCTAGGATTTCATCACCTAGCAGATACCTTACCCCACCTGGTAATCCTACTTGGACTTCACTACCAAGAGGAGGACCCACTCTGTTCTCTGGCAGAGTATAAACTATAGGTAAGGTATATTTTGGCTAAGTGGCCCAACTTGGCTCTGGGTTCATGAAGTGAAGGGAGCAAGCCCTAGCACCAGGCCATGTATTGAACCTAACATAGATGTTTTGAGCACCATAACACAACCTGAAACTAGCCTTAGACTTCCTCTTTAGGACCTATTGTAAAATCCCAACTCCCAATGTATTCTCTTAAGGCATAAGCCACCACGACTTTAAAACTTATTCTTAGGAATCTAACATTTTAGAGGTTGCTTGACTAATCATCTATTCTGCTATTCTTATCTGAGTGTTTGAGTTGGTAAGGTTGTACATTATGAATTCTAAAACAAATCAAAATTTCTTTTTCTTCCAAAAACTATCAATTTTTTGTGTTTTTGGAATTACATAAAAACTGACATCAATTTCTCCACTGACGACAGTAACTATTTCTTCACCGACATCAGCTATCTGACTGACGTCAGCAAAATTTTATAACCAATATCAGTTAAAAAACCAACATCAGTCACTGTCAATAAAAAATTTCCTTTCCAAATAGTGAGCTTAAAACTCAAATTTCTTGCTATTAAACACAAATTTTGGTTTTCTAAAACTAAAACACATAGTTTTTGAAACCTAAACCCCTCTCACCTTAGATGGTTCTAACATGCAGTCAAGCCAAATCCCTTGTTGACCACATGAGCCAACAGCCACTCCCACCTTCACCCTTCATACCTAGTCATCTAATGGAGCATACTTCAGATACTGAGCATACTCCTATCTAACTTACCCCCAACCAACCTCCTATTATTCCCAAAGGGGATTAAGAATTTGAGAGATTCCTTGACCACAACGTTAAGGCTCTCCAACATTATCTCGCTAGAAGCCAAACGCGAGATCCTTTGGGTAACCTTGTTTATGGGATGCCAACTTATTTGGTTGAAGCAACAATGATATCAATAGCATCTGTTACCCAACTTATGGTCACTCAAGCCATTTCCTCAACCAATAACCCAACCATGGCCAATGTTCAAGATTTGGCCTCCCCTTCTATCCTTTTTGGCCCTACCTCCATCAGGGTTTTTGTACCCCCTCAATTGCAAATAATTCAACCAATTTTGACACCTTTCCAAAACTTGATTGTCTCTATCCCATCCACTCTTGCACCTATAAACATGAGAGTGACCACCTATCCTTTAACTAGTTTTGCCACCATTCAACCACCCTTGGCGGCATCTAGTCAAGTTGTGCCCTCCAACTTCATGGCACAAGCCCCCTTGGCCTCGACATTGGCCCCTATGACAAACTATCAATATGTTGTGCCTACACAAATGCAACCAAGTATGACATACACCCCTTCCCATGCCTTCCAGGTACCCTATAACTTAGGGGGTGCCCCTCCTGCCAATCCATCTACTGATCTAATTAAGATGTTGATGGATAAGATGTCCAACCTTGAGACATCTGTTTCAAGTTTGAGGAGTGTTCTTTCATACGAATAAATCTATAACAAACCCATTCACCCTTTAGTTCCCATTCAACCATACCCTAGCCAATGGGAACTCCCAAAATTTACTCACTTTTAGAGTAAAGAGGACCCACAACAACATCTGTGAGCGTTTAGACATGCTTGCTACCTCATAGCACATGATGATGCATTATTACTTCACACATTCCCTTGTCAATTTTTGGCACCGCCCTTGATTGGTATAGCTCCATTATCAATCATTCTCTCTTCACCTTCACTCAACTCACTTAGCTATTCCTCAACCATTACTCAATCAACATCACCAAGAAGGTCTCCATCAAAGACCTTTATTCCATTAAATAATTTGAGGATGAGTCAATAGATGACTTCATCACCCATTAGAGAGGTTTGATTAACCAACTCTCCTTCTCACTACCTCAACCTAAGCTCATTGATCTCTTTTCAAGAGCATGCACCAAGCACATCTCATCTACTCTATGGGTTCAAACCTTCCACACATTTGATGAATATTTCATTATGGCTTAAAAGCTTGAACTCTACACAGTCAAAAAAGATAGGGTCAAATTGCGTAGCAAAAATACCAATGCAAAATCCAATGACCCTTCTTCTTCCAAACCTTCTTCCCACTCCAAGTCCAAGGGATCAATGAACACTGTGGTCCTTAGGTCATCACCTTCTACCACAACCAACCAATCTTAGCCCTCCACATTGCAAAGCATCATTAGACAATTCCAACAATAGTATGAACATCGATGATACACTCCAATAGGAGAATCATATGCTTACATAATGGATAAACTAGTGAAGCAGGGAGTCCTCAACCTCCCTCAAATCTGACTTGTCCAATTTAACCCCTCACAAACCATCCCTGCATGGTATAGGGAAAATGACTTTTGTAGCTATCATCACGTCAAGGGTCATGACACGGACAATTGCAAAACCCTCAAAAACATTTTTTAAGACATGTTAGACAAAGGGGACCTTATTTTGGATAACCCTAATGCACTAGCCAACCAAAACATAGATGTCTTTAGGCAACTGTTTCCTAACCATCCCCATGTTAGAACAATTTTTAGACCATGATCGATGACCTTCAAGAATGCAAAATATGCACGGTCGACATGGTCTTTCCTTTCATTCCTACCCAACCTCTCCCATAATCTAAAGAGGCTAGTCAACCCATTTCTACACCATGAGTAGAAGAGCCTATTTTACCCATATCATCCCCACGCAATGAAGAGCTCCCTTTGCCTCACCCTCTTCCTCATGTGGATGAACCCATTTCACTTGTATCACCCCCACGACATCAAACACCTCATCTACCCATTCTTCTACCTCGTGAAGATCCCATATTACCTATTCCTCTTGCCGCCACCTTCCCTCTTCTTCTACCATTGGAGGAATTTACCATTCATAGCCCATGCACTCATGTAGAAGAGGCCATCATCCCTCTATGTTTCCCTTTAGAGGAGCCTTCCTCTCCTATTTTTCCCCCACCGATGGAGGATAGTCCTCCATCCACACCTCTTTCACACGTAGGAGAGTCTACTTTGACCTCTTCCATATTGGAGGATGCTTTGATGGCACCAATGCCAGTGGACCCACCCTCATCCTTCTTATTACCAATGGGGGATCATACTTTCCTTGTTCCTAGACCACATGTGGAAGGCATGATCATCTCTAAACTCTATCCTCTCGAAGAGCCAAATTCTCCAATCCCTTCTCTATCGAGAGAACTCCCCGCCTCACCCACTTCAGCTGAGGAAGATCCAGTGATGGTTCTCTATCACCTTTGGCTCATCATCACTATGTCCAACACATTATTGCTCTCACAATCACCCAAATCCTCCAAAATACTTACTGTAAGACCTCATGCAACGTCACCTAAACCCTTCTCTTGATTGGCAAAAAACTTAGGATTCCTCCATTCTAGGAACCTAAAACATGAGGCACTATGGGAGTGACTTAAGACTCCTTATCTTACACATTACACTTCACCTTATACTGCCAATCCTTCTGCGACAATTCACCCCAATGTCTCTGATAAAGATTGGGCTTCCACTTATAAATCATCAGAAGCATAGCCTTCCATGTCTGAATATAAACCCTCACAGGTGTCCACCATGCTAAAATAGATCAAATCTCTCGGTGTTCACCCTGTATCAAATCTCACTCACCCACAAGTGAAGGTAGATTTGAACCTCACCCCACATAATAGTGGTCCTTACACCAAACTAAAGAAAGATGCTAAACCACGTCAGTCTACTCCTCCCCCAACCAAAAAGATGGTACGAAAAACTCCCCCACCTTCACCATTTCCCTCTATCTTGGGTCCACATCCTTCCACTTTAACATGAGTGCTCCCTATTCCAATGCCTAACAAAAACAAACTACCTCCATTACTCCCTCTACCCATCAAACATATATTTCCTCCAAAAAATTTGACACCTCTCACCAAGAAAGTGCCATTTACGCGTGTGGCCACACCACCAACTAAAAAAGTGGTGTGAAAAACCCCTCCTACAATTCCTAAATAAAAGTTGTCAACCCCTACTACAACAAAGAGTACAGACCCATTAGTGGGGTCCTATGCTTCATTGTTACACCAATTATTGCAGTCTTATAGCATCGTTCTCCTACCAATTAAGCCATACCAACCTCTCAAACCAAAACCATCTTAGTTCGATGACACTAGAATCTGTGCATATCATCACACACCTAGGCATGACACTGAGCATTGTTGTGCTCTTAAAGTTGTCATTCACCAACACCTAAAAAATGACACCCATCTCATCAAGGACCTCTTTGACAAACTATCGACACCATCCCATGCCTCCCAAACCTACTCACTTGAATCAGGATCCCAACGTGAAATTATGGTCCCTCTACCACCTTTTCCCCCTTTATTTGAAATCAACACTGTTAATGTGGCCACCAGGTCCCAAACTCTAAAGGATAAAGGAAAAGAGCAATTTTCTATCCCTTAGACATATCCATTCATCAAGCCTTCTCAACCACCAAAGCCTACAATTTCTATCTTGGGCACATCTCAACCAACTTCTTCAGAGGTAATTCATGATTCCATGGTGAAATAACTTCACCAAACCCTTGTGAAGATGTCTTTGTATAACCTAATTCAAATCTCTCCACAACATCACCAAGCCTTGATCAAAGCTTTATAGATAGTGGAGGTCCAACTTGAAGACCCTCAACCATTGGCTACTTTAGTCAAATCATTACCAACCATTGCCTCCATCACCTAAGTGATTTTGAGATTCCTAGCTCCAACTTGGAAGATCAGGATCCCATCCTCTCAAACTAAGCCTGTCAGGGAAAAGTTTCATAGGATGCATCCTCGTGTCGCACTCCTTGTCAAAGAGGAACTTCAACTTCTTCTCTCTATCTCATCTATCTAACCCATTAATTATCCATAATAGGTGTCAAACATTGTCCTTATCATAAAAGCAACTGGGGGAATTCAAATTTATACTAACTATCATGACCTCAACCCAGCTTTCCCAAAGGATGACTTCCTTTGCCAAGCATCGAACAACTTGTTGATCTCCTTGCATGACATGCTCTCTAATGATGACTTTCATCAAGATTGATTAACAAAACTTGAGTTACTTGATGAACGTCGTCTTTCCACTCTTAATCATCTTCATATATGTCAAAATCGCATCAAGCATGCTTACAACAAAAATTTGAAAGAGCTAGATTTCAAAATCAGAGATCTCATCCTTAAAGAAAACCAACACCTGACCAACATGGAAAGAATTAAATGAGGTAAGTTTGCTCCAAATTGGCTCGAACCTTATATAATGACACACAAGTATGGATTAGGGACTCATCATCTGTCTTCCCTTGAAAGCCGGCTGGAACTTGAGCCCCTTAATGCCTTACATCTATGACCATTCTACTGTTAACCAAGTAATCATTCACTTGATGTTTAACTTGAGCTCATCCCTTAAGCAACTCCCATCATTCTCATTTCTATTCCTTTCAACCCTTTTTACCTAAAAATAATTAGTTAACCCCTTTTTAAGCATTAATGCTTTGTCCTAATAAAAGGGAAACCCCTAAACCTCTATAGTCTAGTCCATGACTAAAATTTCAGTCAATAAAACAAAACATAAAACTAGGATGCATAACAAAAGGTCATAAAATATAAATGTAGACTGCTCCCTCAAAGGACCGCTGCATTATTATTGTAATTAATAGATTGCTCCCTTGAAGGATAGCTATTCAAAGACATTTAACCATACAAGGCAAAATATAGACCACTCCCTTGAAAGATGGCTATGCCCAAATTTTGGCTACATACACGACACCCTCTCAAAAGCTTCCCACATCAATCAGCTTCATATGAACACAAAATAAAACATCCCCAAGTAGACTTTCCGCATTGATTAGTCTGCCAAAAAAAACTAACTGATAAACTATTAAGTCATGGACTTGCCTATAGTCATTCTCAGGGTCCCCTATAAAAGGGGCAAAGTTATCTCTGCTAAAAAGGGTTACGCTATCCTCACATATCACATAATAAAACCTATTACCCCACAATACCCAAGGGATTTTGAGCTCACTTAATGTTAAGTGATTAGGGCACTTCTCTAAAACAAACCAATGGTCAATGACATAATGCATGAATAGGGCTTTTGTTTGCAAAAACCCTATCTATGCTATCATTATAGTCCTTATCAATGAAAGAGCAATGTGCCTTTCACTTCTTACACACCTTCATCACATGCCAATACAACCAAAACATTTTCTAACCACTAACATAACATCATGATTTATTTAATACAAATATCAATTTGTGTTATATAAATTATTATAGCCCATTCACATTAGTTTATATGGAAAACAATACACATGGAAACTATTAACCAAACACAATTTATGTCAAGCATATACCATCACCAATATGGAAAATTGCTAAGAATGAAAAACCACATAACCTATGTTATAGCATACACCGTCACACAATATGGAAAAGGCTATAACATCATCATACACTCATCATATCAAGCATGTACCATTAAACATATGGGAAATGCTAAAAAACACTAACATAACCAAACCAACTATCAACCTCTTTGACTCTTCCTCCCTTTTGGGAGAACTACATTGGCTTGAGGCCCTTAAAATAGGGGCTATGTAGGTATCACTCAGTTGACATGGGGTCTTCTAAGGTTAGCTCGGCCATTCCTTCATCCATCTACTTAATGGACCAACTATCTAAAACTTTAGGCTCACCACCTATTCAAAATTGCCCAAAATCATGACCAAACAACCAGCCCTGACATTGTAGAAGTCACCTTAGACTTCTCATGGGGCACATTAGAGATCATATACATCTCCCTAACCATAACAAACAACACTTGAGATCACTTATATCTCAGCCTAACTTGATAAACAACCTTGGAGACCTCAACTGTCTCCTCAGACCATGACCACTTTCGAGACAACTTTGCCTTGGTTGTTTTGATTGCATATGCTACCTCACAAATAGTTATAAAATTAGACGTGTCCCTCATAGCTATTGTTGGATCATGACCAATTTGATCCCCAATATCTGTGACATTTTCATGTTTTCTAGAAGCACTTCCTAGCCCAGATACTTGGAACATGATGACCATTGGAGTTACAACTTTGATTGATCTAACCTAATCAGCTACCACTAATAAGTTGGGGACCGGTTAGTTTGATTTTAGTCCTCCTCAACCATTGGAGCTATAGATTTGATCATTTAACCCAATTAGCTATGACTAATAAGCTAGGGACTAGTTATTTTGATTTTAGTTATCCTCGACCTTGCCTACAACAATTTGACCTGCCTATCAAGTGAAGTGGTATACACACAATCTCAAATATTGTAGCATTCACACTCCAACCTCATCCTACCCATCCATTGCCTATCAAATCAGCACTCAATTTTGGCTTATCCTCTCTTGATTCCTGCTTTGAGGGGGAATACCTCACCCCATACCTAGGGCAACCTACACTTATTTTTGTCTTGTAGTTTGTTAGCACAAACCACAAGACAAAAAGGGGAAAATGTAGACACCAATATCATGTTAACCCCCCCTTGGTCCCTTTCTAACACATTAACATTCCTAACCCATAATTGAAACCCTTTCACCTTGGACACCTCACCAAGACACCTCACCTAAACACCTCACCCTAAGACCATTTCTTACCCTATGAGTCATCCTGAGACTAGGTCATCTAAATCCTAACTACCCTTGACCTATTCTCACTCCATCCTAACCTCTTAACTAACTCTCATGCCTCATAATCCTGTGTTTTGACCATTCTCCAATGGCAAAGGCACTTGGTGGGTGGAGAAATGGGCAAAGAGCTAAAAATAGCCCTTTTACCTATTCTCCCTCTAATGACATTAGTCAACCCTTAGCTAATGCCAGTGTTATTAGCGATGTCGGTTACATAAGCCTAGATCTAACATTGAGCTACCCCCTACCTTCTTGCACCTTAACACATACACTTTGAATCCTCAAGCATCAGAACTCAACTATCATCCTCCTGGCTACTAAAGCTCTGCACAAGTCATTCCAAAGACTAGATTGAAATATTATAAGAGTATCTCAACATCAGCCACAATGGGAATAAGCATTCAGACACCTTTGGTTCTTCACCAAATAGAGCTAAATATACTTGGTTCTCATTTTAGTTTTAGAATACAGTGTTAGTTAGTGTCTATTTGATATTTCTAAATACTATCAAGAACCTGATTTCTTCCATGAAGGGGCTGAAAATCCTTCCCTTATTCTCACCCTCTCTTCATACCTATCCTCTACCTTTACCCTTAAACCTTATTCATTTTCCCACAACCCTGCACAAACCTCCTAGCTCCCAAAAACCCCTCTGAGTATCATAAAAACAACTTAAAACCTGTCTAAGTCCCACTGCCCCTTTTGACATCGATAACAAAACCAACATTGGCACTTTTAACCCACTGACCTCGGTAGATTAACCAATGTCAGAGACTATTTTCTAGATCAGCAAACCAAAAATCCTATCCAAACAACCCATAGTCTAGATAAAACCTTTGGATAGCTTTCTATAACATTCTGAGACTCATAGACTATAGGGAATAGGTACACAACATTCTACCTTTCCATTTCTTTAATTCTTTTATCATTTATTTTTATACAAGACTCTTTTCTTTAAATAGTGGACTGTCATCCCTTACAGAGCTTCATGCTTCTAAGACCGAGCGCGTAGCTTGGTAGTCCACCATATCCTCCTCTAACATTCTCCTTGTTTGATTTTCTTTCTTATTGTAGGTGTTTCCTCCATAGCCAAAGAGGAGCTCCCACAACGCTTGGATACGGTGGGCACTTAATCCAGGTAACGTCAAACCCCCAACCTCTTAACTTTTGTTTCTTCCTTCTTCTAAATATAATTAGCAAAAACTTAGAGAAACACCCTCCATGAGCACTTGTATTGGCTAGGTCTTGTAGATTAATGATAATTAATTTCACTTCATTCGATTATTTTAATGATCTATGTGTTATTTCATGTTTGTTGATCTTTTTCTGTGAGTAATATTCACTCCTCTCATTGTCATTCATTCCCAACACCTACAAGTTGTATTTTAAGCATACCAAGGTCTGTATAGGCTTTATCTATGGATAACCTTCATCCATCTCAATAATTAACTATGTTCATGTACCTCTATATGAAGCATTCATACATTTAGAGTGTCCTTGGCAAAATCTGTGTAGAAACATCTTGTTCTCAAGAGTTTGTAGTGTGCTTATGGAAGTAGGAGTGCTCGCTCTATTCTGGATGCATATCTTCTTTTATGTTTACACATATCTTACCTTCTCCCTCTATTTTTATCAAAATATATTAGGTTTAGATCAATATTAGTTTGCCTTTTTGATCTTCTAGGCCTAGTGCTAGTCTTAAACCAAGCCGACTTAAAATAGAAGGAATCTAGCCTACTCTAAAGGCGAGTGAAAGGGTCCCATGCCTTGGGAATGTTATTATCATTATGATGAGACAAATAATAATCATGTACATAGATGCATGATAATTCTTCCACACCCAACACTTTAGACTCTTACACCCCTCATAAGGCCTTTATGCTCAGTGCCCCACCACCAAGCTTCCTCATGCCATAGAGCATCCATGGGTGAACATTTTTACTGACAATAGTTTTTGGCACACCTAGTGGGACCATTTAAAGAAAATTTAAGGAATTAGTGCTATTTTTAGCTAATAAGTATATTAAATACTCAGTGAGAGCACCTGATGACTCCAAACATCTCTGGTCTATAAAGATCATCCCCTTACCTACACACCAAAAAGAACATGATCATCTACAAGAGGCATCAATTTCCATTTTAGTGAGCTTCCATCACCCTAAAAAAGGAGAGTCAGGATATATTTGTCCCCTATCAGAAGATGTAGTATAAATTAGTCACCTCCCAGAGTATAGTCTATGCCTCTATTCAAAAGGTTTTACATAAGAAGGTGAGGTCTATTCCCTATCCCATTCATGGCTATGCCAAATAATAAAGTTTTTGTGCCCTTTAATGGAGGTAGTTCATTTGTTGTCATGAAATATGATGATATCCTAGTTGTAACTCTCAATTTTTTTTCTTATTTCACAGGGAAGAATTTGACTTCCCTTATGAAACATATTCAAGATATCACAAATATCTTCTCATTACACCATGTGGCTCAGGATAATGTCACAGTAAGATTAATTTGCTTCCTCATTCAAATTAAAATCACTCTAATTGTATTAAGAATTAGGACTAAATTATATTTAAAATTGGGATGAACTCAATGAAGAATTATGTAAGTAATTTGAAGACTAAAGTGACCACTTATCCCTGATAGATCATCCTATGACCATAATACAAGTGACACATGAGATGATGGTCAACTTCAATTTAGATTTCAAAGAGTCTAGGATAGAACCCCACCCTTATGTAATCCATATCCTAATACTACAATCTTATATTTCTTAAAGGCTCTTAACAATGATATAGTGGTGATGATTTAGTTCATGGGAGGCATGATTCTCCCTGACACCTATGAAGTTGCATTATGTGCTAAGAATTATTTGATACAAGTATGTTAGATTATTCCTAGACCCCCTATGCCTATATTCATAGACCCACTCCCTTACCAAGTATTTGTGAACCCATCCTACCACTAATTACCATTATAGTGAGTCCACCTACTCCATCCATTACATTTCTTAGTGAATTACATGAGGTAAAAACACTACTACAAAGTTTTGGAAATTAACTTGTTACTCTTAAAAGGAAGAAAGTGTAATATCCTATACATTATCAACCTTTAACTTAGTAATAATAGTCAAATAAGCCTCCCTACCAAGGTGGCACACAACCCCAAAATCAATTAACCTATAATAGAATGTCTTATATATAGAAGGTTGATGTTGTCAACACTTCCAAAGCCCTTGTTTCAGTCCAAAACAATCTAGTACATGATCTCAAGTGGTGTTTCCCATGTAATCAACCACATAATCAAGATACATGCATGAATAAGATCTTGAATCAAGTGCTCATAGTGTAAAACATGCCTCAATCACAAGAGCAAACAAGTAGTGTAGCCTCACAAGAAGAAGGGATCTAAGCACTATTTCAATAAGAGGATGGGTCCACTTTTGTCAATTGGAAAGAAAAGGAATTTAGTTATCTAAATCAAAGCAGTACACCTAGTAGAGGGGGCAATCCAATTTATTTAAACATAAAAATCAAAATAAGAGCTATAAAAGAAGCTACATCAGCCTTAACACCTTTTCCTTCAACACCCCAAGTCAATCACATAGTTGCACAAGCCAAGGCACCTACACAACCTTTGAACCTAGAAAAGATAGTGCAAAAAGAAGGACCACCTTAGGTTAGTGTTCCAACACCATGAGAGGATAATATTCCAAATCCAAAACCAAATGGATCTCAAGTTACCTTCAATATAGTAGGACAAATGAAAAATATAAGCCTCAACATCATAATGTGGGATGCACTCACTATCCCATCTCAATATAATTTACTACAAGATGCACTAAAAGGTTTTAAAGAGTATCAAGCCCTCCAACTAGAATTTTCTACCTCTAAAATTTTATGCTAGCCAAAGGAAAAATCACAAGTGCATAATGGTAATAACTTACCTTCATTCTACATCTCCCTAATCATTGAGTAACATCTGGTGCATAATTGTATGATCGACTCTGGTATAAGAATCTCAACAATGGCAAAGAAGATCATAGATATGCTTGGGATTACATACACCCCTTTTTCAAAAGGAGTAGTCCATCTCGATGGCACAACATTTAAAGTTGTAAGGATAATCAAGGATTTAAACCTAATATTGCATGCCTACCCAAGTCTTTCTATTGTATAGGATATCATAGTCATCAACTTACCCCCTTACTTTTCCATCTACCTCTCTTGAGATTTCATGGCAAAAATGGGAAGGTATTTATCCTCAGATTGGTCACACATACTATTGACAACTAGATATGGGACCAAAGTAACCATCAAGGTAGAGCCTATCTTCAAAATCCATGTTGAGCCATACACTCCTATCTAAATTGAGTAGAACTATGTGATATTTGACTAAGAGGAGGATTTGATTCTTCATGAGGCTACGACACTATTAGAGGAAACCCCAAACAATCTATTGTATGAATGGGTGCATGAAATATTTTAGTGTGACCCATATGATGATGCAAATATGGGTCTAAGCACATATTTAATAATGAAAGAGAATTCTATGCTACCTGAGCTCATGCAGGCATGTGAGGGCCCTAAAGGTACATGGAAATTATGCTTTGATGGATCCCAAAGTAGGAATGATGTCAAAAATGGTGTCACCCCAAAAGGAAAAAAATACTTCCATGCCTTTAAATTTAGTTCACTTTCTTGAATAATGCTACTGAATATGAGGCACTAATCTAAGTCCTTCATCTTACACAAAAAAGGGATCAAAGTGATACAAGCATTGGGTGATAGTGAGTTGGTTGTCAACCAAGTCAAAGTGCAGAGCTTAACTAAGTGTGGCTTGATGAAATCCTATACACATAGATTGTGAGATATGATAGAAGGCTTTAATGCATTCAAGATCATTTCCTTACTAGGATCACATAATGTATATACAAATAGTCTTGCAATTATATGGCACAATATGAAATTCTATGTAACATAATGAAAGAGTTCAAAAAACTCATCAAGCTCATGCTTAAATTGGTATTTTTTGACAAAATGGATAATTGGAAAGTATTTGAGAGTGATGAGAAAATAATCAAATTCCTATAGGATGAGGTAGAGTTTTGTGTCATGAACCAAGTATAACTATGAGCCAAATACAAAGATCAAGTCATCTAGTTGAAGGGAAATAAGCTACCAAAGGGTGTAGTCACCCTAGAAAGTATCTTCAACTCTAATGACCAATTCAAGGGAGAAAGGTTCAACATGACAATAAAAGAAGATATATCTATGCCTATAGTCATTTTAGAGGGTAAAACTCTTAAAACTAGTAAGGTTTGCTCCATGCCAAAAATTGAAAGCTTCATTCAACTCAGTAGGAGATATGATGAAATCTTCACATAGAGCTACAAAGATTTAAGAGGCTTTGACCTAGGCTTAGCATAGTATACAATTGAGCTAGATATTGATTTAAAACCTGTACATTGAAATTAGAGGCCTATTAATCCAAATCTAGAGCCATTGATGAATAAGGAACTCTCCAAACTCATTAAGGCTAGTATAATACTTTCAATCAAACATTCCTCATTGGTCACCAACTTAATCCCAGTGAAAAATAAGAATAAAGAGATACATCTTTGTGTGGTATTTAGGGACTTGGATAAGTCTTCCCTTAAAGACCACTACCCTCTCCTACCAATAAAGTAGATCTTGCAAATAGTCATAGGAGTAGAGAGATGTTCATGATTGGATGGTTATTCAAGGTATAACTAGATCCTTGTGCAAGAGTGTGACTAATACAAAACTAAGCTCACCATTACCAATACATATCATTCAATTTAATAAACACATGAATAACCTTCTAGAGATTCATGGATATGGTGTTCAAAGAGATCACCAATAAGATCATCTTAGTCTACCTTGATGACATAACCATTTTCTTCAAATATACAGAGAATAACTTGGGTCATCTAGAGTAGGTATTTCAAATATGTTATGAGTTTGGAATATATCAAAACCCTAACAAATGTATATTCATAGTTCATGAAGGATCCATCCCAGGGCACATCATTTCTAAAGAGGGACTCATAATTGATCTAAAGTGAGTCAAGTCTATCTCATCTCTTCCCCTTATAATCCATAAGAAGAGTCTCTAGAGTTTCCTGGGGGGAATCAACTTTGTGAGAAGGTTTGTGCCTAGTTTTGCTATCCTAGTTAGGCCCCTCAATGCAAAGTAAAATAAGAATGCTACATTCAGCTATATATGTGAAGGAAAGGAAAGTTTTGAGGCCATAAATCATGCTATCATGTAAGAACCCACTTTGATCATCCCAGACCATATCAAATATTTTATCTTGTATGCATTTGGTGGAGTTGAAGTCATCTTGGCTACCCTGACATAGAAAAAAAAAGCAACTAAAGTAGCCAATCAACTTCTTCAACCAAGCACTGAAGGATTATAAGTTATGTTATAGTTTCATTGAGAAGCACACACTTTTAGTTATGAGAGTGATAAATAAATTTAGCCATATGATCTCCAACGATAAGATCCATCTCAAGGTCATACACACACGTGTCAAAGAGTTCCTACTTAGTAGTGACATAAATAAGAAAAGAGCTAGTTGGATCATGAAAGTGATGGAGTATGACGTAGACATATAGGTCACCAAGTTGGTGCAAAGAAATGGACTCTACAAATAGTTGGATGAGGTAGCAAAAATTGAGGATGGTAAAGTCTTAGTGTCACATGGAGAGAATGCAAGTGAAGAAACCATGACTAACTAGGCATGGGATATGAAGACTTTCCTTCAACATAACATATAAGCTCCTATCCTTGATAAGGCCAAGTGCATACATTTGTACTTTTAGTCCATTCCTCATGTTCTCACAAAAGGTGCACTATTTCAAAAGGACTACAATGGAGTCCTCCTAAGGTGCATTGAAGTGGAGTAAACAAGCATAATTCTTCAAGAAATCCATGATGGCCTTGTAGGAGGCCATTACTCACCTAAGACCACTATTATGAAGATCATACAGGCTAGCTATTAATGGCCAACTTAGTTTAATGATGAACATGCATATGTGTGACATTGTAATAAATACACCTTCATAGGCAAATAAAGGCTCACAACCTTACCACTATACCCAGTTAAATCTAACCAACCTTTTTCATAGTGGGGCTTAGATTTCATAGGTATGATTAATCCATCATCAAGTGATGGGTACAAATGGATTTTCATAGCCATTGACTATTTCAGAAGGTGGACATAAGTGTTTATGCTTAAAGAGGATAATAAAACATCCATCCTTAACTTATAGGAAGGTATTGTAATGAGATTTGGTGTTTTAGCCACCATTATATCTAATAATACACTAGCTTTCCTTGGAACCAAAATTAATGAATGGGCCATCAAACACAAAATCTAATTGAGTGGTTCATTAAATTATTACCCTCAAGGTAATGCTGTAACTAAGTCCATGAATAAGAACTTGATTCGCATCATAAAATTACTCTAGAGGATTGTTGTTCCCAAAATATGTCACTTGTTTTTGTGGACAACATGTCAACCATTTCGGCCCTATAAGCCTAAATGGTCTCTTTCTTTCTCAAAATATTTTGAGCAGTTAAGTTTTTCAAATACTCAAGCCTTTTTAGCTAAGGAAATCATAGGTTCAATAGGTGGGCTTTCTCAAAGGGAAGTTCAAAACACTTAAGGCATTTCCTAAAAATTATAAGGATGGTTTAATGTCAAGGTTCAATTAAAAGCATTCAATGGTGTGGTTTAATGATTTTGAGTGAACCATTGAACTATTGAACCATTGAATTCCACCTCGAAAAGGTTCAAAGGTTCAACGAGATCAATGAGTTTAAAGGATCAAAGGGTTCAAAGTTTAAAGTTTAAAGTTTGAGTAAATGATTCAAGAGAAAGATTCTAGAAAAAGAATCAACCAAATGGTTCAACCGAATGGTTCAAACAATTGGTTTAATGACACCTTGAACTCATAAAGAAGACTAAGTGAATGTGACTCTTTACAAAACATTGAACCACTAAACTACCGAACTGATTAAACTTTGAACCATTGAACCTTGAACCATTGAACTCTGAAAGGTTCAAAGGTTCAAGGTTCAAAGTGGTTCAAGTGACTGGGGACATCTCCATGGATGTCAAATTTAGGTTAATGGAATAACCATTGATTTTCAAATAATACAAACCTAAAGACAAACTCAGCTATCTACTAAGAAAGGAGCCAAGGAAGCTAGCAGAAGGCGAGAAGATAGCCCCAAGAGCTTAGATCACCAAGAAGAGACAAAATGTAGCAAGGAAAGAGGGAATGATATAGAGAATCTTGAAATATCTACAGGAGAGTTATTCCATTAGGTAGAACAGTCCACCAAGTGGACCTTAGAGAGTGCAAGAATTCAATGGCATGGCCTATTTTTCTTCATTGAGTAAAGATGAATGGACAACCATGTAATCATCATAAAAAAGACCACACAACCCATGCTTGGGAGGAGACATTTCAGATGATTTAAAATACCAAAGTTAAGGCCAATAACTTGCTCTATCATGGCCTCTTCATAGAATTTCCATTGCATTCAAAGCATTCAATGTAGCATGGGCCATTTTGTGAAAACAAGCGTCCAAGTCTTTCTTTGGATGCTATATATTGTAATCTCTCATTTTTAATAAAAGGGATCTCTAAATTATTAGAAGCAAAACTCTACCAAATTGAAAGGCATTCTTGAGACTTTGAGCTTAGACTGTTAATCATATTTTATCAAGTGAATGAGAAATCAAGTGATCTTTCAGACTTTGTGTTGAAATAGCTTGTGTTATCTAGGAAATTGGTCTTATGTCTTTTTCCAAGAATATAGTCTTGTCTATTTAACCAAATAATCAAAACAAGTGGAAATAATTTGGAATATGTCTTGAAGTTGACTATGGGAGACTTTGTGCTACCATAATTGTCTTTAGTCCATGTGTTTTATGTTCCAAGATATTGGAGAGACTTTGAGCTCCCCTTATCCTTCGTAATCTTTCACTTTGTTGTAATTTCTGGTGAAAACTTTGTGTTGCACTTCATACTATTGTGTTACTTCATCCTAAATCAGTAGGAGAAATAATGAAAGACTTTCTGCTTTCATGGGGTTTCTTATGGATCCAGTTACTACCCAGGAAGAATTCTTGATATTTGCTAAACATCATTTCTAGAAGAAGAGAAATGCCTTCAGTAATTACAAAAGAATTCTCCTTTATTTTGTGAACATCATCTCTGAAAAAAGAGAGATGGATCGTATGATTTCACCCTTGAGTCTATTTTTAATTTATATTAGTATATTATAGTTTATAGGGAACCTCCCCTTGCTTAGAGGAGAGATTTATCTCATTATGCTGTGGTAACCACACCCATTTTGTCGTATAAATCTCATTGTGTTGTGGTTGATATACCTATTTTTCCATCAGTTAGTTGATGATAAAATATTCACCCAATAGTTTTTGGTGACTCCATTGGGGAAGAACACGCAATTTAAAGTCTCAAGCTTCAAATTGAAGAATTTATAGTTCTTTTCCATTCTACACTCTGGCAGATCCATGGTATACATGAAGCCAGAGAGCTCAAGGTATTGGTGATCCTGTGTTTGAGTTTGTGCAAGAAAATAATTTTGACCTTTCTCCTCCACATTCTCACCTTTAGTGAACTAGTAGTTTTCCTCATACCAACTTTAGGTCTCTAATACTAGGTGAAGCTTCTCTTTCCTCTACTAGTAGAGCTTTGTATATAAATATCCCAAAATGATTTGTTATCCCTCCTTTCAATAGTCATATCATGGCAGCTCAAGGCCCCTAAGGTAATACTTTTGGTCCTCTAAATCTAACCCCACCTTTACATAAACTACCCCATAGTTCAAGGAAGAGTTTTCCCAAGTTCTATGGTTATGGGAGAGTTTATCTTGATGAGCATATTGTAGCTTTTTGCATAGCTTATGGTGTGATATGTATTGAATTTGAAGATATAGTGGTCAGGATGTTTATGGAAACATTGCAAGGCACTGTTGCAGACTGGTTTTATCATCTGCAAGCTCAGACTGTGACTGAATGGAACACTCTCAAGGCCAAGTTTGAGGCCAGGTTCAAACCAACAGAATATGTACATGCCCTATTAGCCCAGCTTACACAAATGAATAAGGAGCCTCATGAACCCATGCAAGACTTCATTTCTAAATTTGACAAGTTGAGAAATAAGATTCCTAAAATTGCTCAACTGATGCCAAAAAATCTAATGCTTATTCATCAGTTCTCAACTTCCTGAAGTGAGTTTCCTGTTGAGGTAGGATGGCCACATAGATCTTGTTATAGCTAAAATTTTGGCCACTTAGGTTAAAGATGATCTTATCTTGGTAGAAAAGATAAGGAGAGATCCTAACATAAATAAATCTTCTTCATCTTCTAAAAATTTCTCTACAGGCACCACTGATCCTATGGAGCAAAATTGAGAAAATGAATTACTAGGTCTAAAAAAGAAAATGACACAAGGGATGTCTACCCCTCCTTATCGAGATATACCAAGGAGGACATTTTCCAACCAGTCATATCAAGGCAATGCTACCAGGAATTAATGGCAACCAAATCATCTTCCTCCCCCATAGGGGAAGCTCACCATTGAAGCAGCACTAACTAACTCAATAGTTGGTTATCATGAAACTCAACATGATTTCTCTTTCCAACTTGAGTTAGACCAATAAGATGATGTTTATCTCTTTGTAGAAGGTGAAGAAGAATTAGCTGGCGACTCCAACATTAGTTTCTTGAATTACCAAGATGAAGCTAGAAGTAAGAGAGAAATATTTGATGGATCATATGCTATTTTTATTAGGTCCTAAAACTAGTCAACTGAACAAGATGATAAGGAAAAAATAGGGGAAGAATCTTGACCAACAATTTTAATTGATAAATGGGGGACTTCTCTATCTTTCCATTCAAAGGACCTAGTGATCAATAAAAAAGTAAGTACATCAGACAACCTTGTACCTTCTACTTTAATTTCTCAGACTAGTACCACACCCAATAAAATCCAAAATGATGGAATTCCTTCCTGTATTTCTAGTTCATTTCAGTTATTTGACATAATTGTTCATACTCGGAAGACCAAGATCCAAATGTCTAAGCTTGAATACTTACAAGCCAACCCTAAGCAGTTAGATAGGCTAGTTGAATGTATCAAGATCAAAACTATCCCTGCAAGACAAGATGTTTCAAAGGTAACTGATTATTCCCCAAAGAACACATCTACTCAAAAAAATCTTGTCATTACTCCTCTTATTGCCCCTGAGAAAATAAAACCTTTCTATGTTTCCTTGTTGATAAATGGTCATAAGTTAAACAACTGCATAATAGACTTTGGCACCTCTGACAATGTGATGCCCGCCAAGATGGTAGACTCTATTGATCTCACTTTGACTAAAAATTTTGGGAGATGTTTCTCCATGGAAAATAAGCAAGTGACACTTTTGGGTCAAATTAAATATGTCCAATTTGCATTCACAGCCTTCCTAGAAAAAAGGATTAAAATGACAGTCTTGGTGGCCAATGTTCCAGCTTCCTATGGCATTCTGCTTGGATGAAATTTTTGTAAGGATGTTGGTGGAGAATTGAACATGGACCTATCTTAGGTGAGGATACCTATCAAGGGCATCATGTAAAGGTTGCTTCCTGAGAAGGAGTCAAAATACATTGTCACCCAAACATTAGCCCCTGAGGCTCAAATTCTATTTGAAACCTTAGGAATGGGTAATTACTTTCTATCCATAGAAGATATTTCTATTTCATCAAATGAAAGGTTACTAGGTGACAATCCAAAAAATTTAGACAAGACATCAGAAGAATTGGTAGAGCATAGTTCAGATGAAAAAAGATCTTCCCCCCTAATGAAGAAAAATATGAAAGAGGATTAGATTTTAATGATGTCTGGATTCTAGAATTCGATGGTAGCAATTCTTCTCCCAGTTCTAGAGCTAAGATTGTTTTGATATCTCTTCAAGGAGATATTTTTCCCTACTCATACAAGTTGTAGTTTAGCAATACCAACAACACTGTCAAGTATGAATCTTTGTTTCTTGAATTGAATGCTGCTGAAGCTAAAGGTGTCAACCTTCTTCACACTTGAGGAGATGCTAAACTGGTGGTTTATTAGGTGAGGAACCTGTATCAAATCAAGAATGAAAGATTGTGACATTATCACAATATGGTGTGGGATTGCCTTGAAAGTTTTGAGGCTTTCAGTATTTCTATGGTGCTTAGAGAAATCAACGATCAAGCAGACTCCTTGGCTATCTCTGTAGCTCTCATGGTTCTTTACCAAGATTTTAAAGGGAACAAGTACACTATTGAGTTGGTCTTTTAACCAAGTGTACCTGATAATGCTAACCATTTGTAGGTGTTTAATGGTGATAACCAAATCATTTATTTTCTAGAATAGGTGGATAGATTTGAGGAGCTTTATTTTGAAGGCAGTGAATCTTCACTGCAGGAATCAGATCCTGAAATAAATTTAAAAATTGGTGAAGAGTTCTTTCAGCTCAAAGGAAACAAAATTTTCAAAGGATTAGTTTCTCTTAAGAAGCTATTTGATAAGCATGATAGGTTTATCAAGAAGCAACAAATGGATTCAAGATCCTTCAAAGATTTTGATCAAATAAAATTGAGTACAGAAGATAATCCCAAAATGGTCAATATCAAGAATTGTTGCACTCTTGATGAAAAACTCAAATTCATTACTTTGCTTCACCATTACATTGATATTTTGGCATACTCTTATGATGATCTAAAATATCTCAGGCTTGAAGAAATTTGGCACAAAATTCCTCTCAAGGCTAGGTCATTGCATCACAAGTAGAAACAAAGGAAATACAACCCCAAGATATTAGTTACTATTCTTTATAAGATCTAGAAAATTTTGAATGCAAGAATTATTTTCCCAATCTATCATTCCACCTAGATTATGAACATAGTCCCTGTGAGAAAGAAGAATGGAGAAATTTGCCTCTCTGTTGATTTCAAAAATCTAAATCAGTCCTCTTTAAAAGACAACTACCCCTTGCCCATCATGGATCAGTGATTGCATATAGTGACTGGCTCAGAGATGTTATCAATGTTAGATGGTTTTTTGGGATATAATCAAGTGGAAGTCAATGAAATAGAATAGCATAAGACCACTTTCACTACACCTTAGGACACCTTATCATATCACAAAATGCCTTTTGGCTTGATCAATGCTGGCACCACCTTCTAGAGAGCAATGGATCTTGCCATCAGAAATGAAATGGGGAAGTTCATTGTGGTATATCTTGATGACTTGAACATATTTTTTAAACATCATCCTAATCATGTGCATCATTTACAACAAGTGTTGGAATGATGTTGACAAAATGGCATTTCTCTCAATCCTAAGAATTTAGTTTTTGGGGTTACAGAAGGGAAACTTCTCAGTCACACTGTATCCTGAGAAAGCATAAAGATCAACCCAGAAAGAGTCAAATCCATCCAAGATCTTAATCTTCTTGCTAGTAAGACTACAATTCATTCTTTCTTTGAAAAGGTAAATTTTTTATGAAGGTTCATTCTTGAATTTTTGGAGAAGACTCCCTACATTGTCAACATGATGAAGGGTAAAACTAATTTTCATTAGACTGAAGAAGGCAAGTCAGCATTTCAAGATATCAAGGAAGCTATCACCAATGTCCCAATCCTGGTTTGTCTGGATTATACCAAAGACTTCATAATATATAGCTATGCTTCTAAACACATGCTTTTAGCTATTTTGGTTCAACAAAACAAAGAAGGTGTGGAGTCCCCCATATCTTTCATGAGTTGTCCTCTCAAAGCTCATGAGCTAAAATATTCAAACATGGAGAAGCATGCTTATGTTATGGCTAAGGTGGTAAAACACTTCCATTTTTATGTTATGAACTCATACACTATTGTTTTGGTTCCTGATACAACAGTAAAGTCCATTCTAACTCAACAAGAGTTTAAAACTAAATGGGGCAATTGGATTGCTAAAATCCAAGAGTTTGATCTTGTTATCAAACTTATGAAGCTTTTGTGGGGAAGAGGTCTCTACCAATTAATTATTGATAATATACCAAAGGAATTAGGGCATGAAGAAATAGAGGTTGAAGACATGCCCAAAGTTCTCTTTGTCACCACTACGAATGAGTGATATTCCAATATTGCTCATTTCCTTACCTATGGTGAGTGTCCTGCCCACCTATCTTGTAAATAAAATAAGATTGTTAAGTTAAAAGCTGATAACTTTATCCTATGGGACAATGGTTTGTACAAAAGGAACCTTGATGGGGTAGTTCTTCATTGCGTGGATAAAGTGGAACAGAGCAAAATTTTGGAGTCTTTCCACAATTTAGCTTGTGGAGGACAATTTTTTGCACCTATGACTACCCATAAGATTCTACGAGCTAGGTACTATTGGCCTACTCTATTTAGAGATTCATACACTTGGGTGCATAAATTTGAGCTATGTTAGTAGTTCATTGGGAAACCCAAGTTGGCTGTGTTACCTCTCAATCTTGTGGTGATCGAAGAGTTATTTTAGCAATGGGGTATTGATTTCATTAGCACTATAAACCTGTCCTTGAGTGCTAGATATGACTATGTCCTCATAGCCATAGACTATTTTACCAAGTGGGTGGAAGCCATTCTAGTCAAGCATGCTACTTTAGAAGTGGTATGTAATTTCCTCAAGGAAAATATTATTTTCCAGTTTGGAGTCCCAACTAAGATTGTAATAGACAATGTAGCCTATTTCTCTTCTTATGAGGTTACCCAATTCTACTACTATTATGGGATTATCCTCTTCCACTCTTCTGACTATTACCTATAAGGAAATGGTCAAGTAGAATCAAGCAACAAGAACCTAGTAACCATTATTAAGAAGCTAGTAGATAATAATTAGAGAACCTGACATAAAGCATTGCTTGATGCTTTATGGGAAGCCATGATTACACCCAAAAGGGTGATAGGTATGTCACCATTTCAACTTTTGTATGATTTGAATGCGGAGTTACCAATTACTCTAGAACTACTAACACTAAAGTTGGCAAAGGCAATCAAAGATTTAACTTTTGAAGATTCTATTAACAAAAGAATCATGTGCTTGACTAGACTAAGTAAGCAACAAACTATGGTGGTGGACCATATTGTTACACATCAAATTATGGTAAAGAAACACTTTGACCAAAAAGTGAGGATTCAAGATTTTCAAATTGGAGATCAAGTCTTCTTGTGTGACAAGAGGAGAGAACCAAAAGGAATGCATGGAAAATTGGATTCCTTATGGAGAGGTCCATTTGCTATTCATCAATTAAATGGTGAAAATAGTTTCTTACTAAAATATCAAGATGGAACACCATTTTCACTACCTCATAGTGGGTAGCATCTGAAGCACTTCAATGCTTGAAGTATCATATAAGTCTAAATTATACATTTGTATAGTCTTTATTTATTTCATGTTGTTCATTTGGTTTTTGGCATCCTTATTTTTTGAGTGGCATGACTCCATAGCCCAATGGCATAGATGAAGGCACTTAGAGTCTGGATTCTACTCCCTTTGATTGCCTAAAATTTTAATCGATGGAAGTTCTCCAATTGGAGCCAACTATTGTTTCCAAAATCTGTCACTTGTTTTTGTGGACAACATGTTGACCCTTTTGGCCCTGTAGGCCAAAATGGTCTATTTATTTCTCAAAATGTTTTGAGTAGTTAATTTTTTCAAATACTCAAGCCTTTTTAGCTAAGGAAATTGCAGGTTCAATAGGTGAGCTTTCTCAAAGGGAAGTTTAAAACACTTAAGGCATTTCCTAAAAATTATAAGGATGGTTCAATGCTAAGGTTCAATCAAAAGCATTCAACAATGGGGTTAAATGATTTGGAGTGAACCATTGAACCATTGAACCATTGAAATCCATCTCTGAAAGGTCTAATGAGTTTAAAGGTTCAATGAGTTCAAAGGATCAAAGGGTTCAAAGTTTAAAGTTTGAGAAAATGATTCAAGCAGAAGATTCTAGAGAAAGGATCAACCAAATGGTTCAAACAATTAATTCAATGACACCTTGAACTCATAAAGAAAACAAAGTGAACGTGGCTCTTTACAAAACATTGAGCTATCGAACTACCAAACTGATTGAACTTTGAACTATTAAACCTTGAACCATTGAACTCTGAAAGGGTCAACTATTCAAGGTTCAAATTGGTTCAAGTGACTGGTAACATCCCTATAGACATCAAATTTAGGGTAATGGAATAACCATTGATTTTTAAATAATGTAAACCCAAAGACAAACTCAGCTACTTGCTGAGAAACGAGCTAAAGAAGCCAACAAAAAGTGAGAAGATATCCCTGAGAGTTCAGATCACTAGGAAGAGACAAAATGTAGAAAGGAAAGAGGGAACGATATAGAGAATCCAAAAATATCTGTAGGAGAGTTATTATAGTAGGTAGAATAGTCCACTAGGTGGACCTCAGAGACTACAAGCATTCAATGGCATGGCCTATTTTTCTACATTGAGTAAAGGTGAATGGACAGCCATGTAAGCATCATAAAGAAGACTAGGCAACCCATGCTTGGGAGGAGACATTTGAGATGATTTAGAATGCCAAAGTTAAGGCTGATAACCTATTCTAGCATGGCCCCTTCATAGATTTTCCAATGCATTCAAAGCATTCAATGTAGCATGGGCCATTTCATGAAAACAAGCATCTAAGTCTTTCTTTGGATGCTATATATTGGAATCTCTCATTTTGAATAAAAGGGATCTCTCAGTTATTAAAAGCAAAACCCTACCCAAATTGAAAGGCATTCTTGAGACTTTGAGCTCAGACTGTTAATCATATTTTATCAAGTGAATGAGAAAGCAAGTGATCTTTCAGACTTTGTGTTGAAATATCTTGTGTTATCTAGGAAATCATTCTTGTCTTTTTAAAAAAATACAGTCTTGTCCATTTAATCAAATAAGTAGAACAAGTGAAAATAATCTAGAAGATGTCTTGAAGTCTATTATGGGAGCCTTTGTGCTACCATAATTATCTTTAGTCCATGTGTGTTATGTTCTAAGATATTGGAGAGACTTTGAGCTCCCCTTATCCTTCGTAATCTTTCACTCTATTGTAGTTTTCAGTGCAGACTTTTTGATGCACTTCATACTATTGTGTTATTTCATCCTAAATTAGTAGGAGAAACAATGAAAGACTTTGTGCTTTTGTGGGGTTTCTTGTGGATCTAGTTACTACCCAAGAAGAATGCCTGCTATTTGTTGAACATCATTTCTGAAAGAAGAGAAATGCCTTCAATAATTACATAAGAATTCTCATTTATTTTGTGAACATCATCTCTAAAAAAAGAGAGATAGATGGTATGATTTCACCCCTGAGTCTATTTTCAATTTATATTAGTATATTATAGTTTATAGGGAACCTCCCCTTGCTAAGAGGAGAGATTTATCTCATTATGTTATGGTAACCACACCCATTTTTCTATATAAATCTCATTGTGCTATGGTTGGTATACCCATTTTACCATCAGTTAGTTGATGACAAAATATTTACCCAAAAAGGATAACTAATGAGCTTGGCACATGAAGCTCAGAACTATTCTTTAGGTTAATCAAATCATGCCCAAAAAGGTATTATGGAATTCACCTTTCATGCTAGTTTATGGAATGGAAGCTAAATTATGAACATCCCTCAATTTGCCTTCATTATAACTCACACATCAATTGGAGATATTCGAGAGTGATCTCCTTGAGGTAAGATTATCCAAGCTAATGGAGCTCAAAGAAGATAGAGAGCAAGTTATATGCACTATGGAGCTTTAACATGCATAAACCAAGAAGATCTTTGACAAGAAAACCAATAATAAGATTTTTAAAAAGGGAGACTTAGTGCTCAAATGGGATGTAGATAGAGCAAAGGATGGAATGCACACTAAGTTTGATGTAATATGGAGTGGTCCATATACCATAACTAGCTATGATCCATCTAATGCTTTCCAACTTTCTAGATTAAGTGGAGAAGAGCTACCTATCCCAGTCAATGGGATTCATCTCAAGCATTATCTCTATTAGTCTTTTATGTAATTTGTAAATAAGTAGAGTATGTTGTTCCCAAAATCTATCACTTGTTTTTGGGGACAACATATCGAATATTTTGGTCCTGAAGGCCAAAATGATCTTTTCCCTTCTCAAAAATGTTTTGAGCATTCAAATTCTTCAATTATTCAAGTCTTCTCAACTAAAGAACTTGCAGGTTCAATAGGTAGGATTTCTCAAAAAGAAGTTCCAACACAGGCAATTTCAAGGCTGGTTCAGCACTGAGGTTCAATCAAAGGTCCATTGTTAGGATTCAAACAAATATAATGAACCACTTTGAACCATTGAACCATTGAACCCCACCTCTGCAAGGTTTAAAGGTTTAATGGGTTCAAATGTTCAAAGACTTTAGTGGACTTAAAGAAAAAAGGCTTCAAAGAGTGAAGGTTGAACTGTTGAACCGTTGAACCTTGAACCAAAATGGTTCAATGAGTTCAATAAGATCAAAAAACTTAGAGAATAAAAGGATTCAAAGAAAGATAATGAATTGTTGAACCGTTGAACTTTAAACTAAAATGGTTCAAAGGTTTAAAGGTTAAAAGGGTTCAAAGAAGTTCAAAGTGCAAAAAGGAAGCTTTGAGTGAATGGAAGAAGTAAAATAAGTTCAACAAGGAGTTCAACCAAAGGGTTTGAAGAATGATTGAACCAAAGAGTTGAGTGAATAGACAAGCTGATTGAACTTTTGACCATTGAACCACTTTGAACCATTAAACCGATGCACTCCAAGGTTCAAGGTTCAAAGTAGTTCAAATGACTAAGTAATCATGACATCCCCACGGATGTCAAATTCAAGGTAATGAAATATCCTTTGATTTTCAAATATGGCGTGGACCTGTGAACAAATTTAGTGACTGACCAAGGAAGAAGCTGAAGGAGCTAGCTGAAACTGAGAAGATAGCCTGAGAGCTCAGATCACCAAGGAAGGACAAGAAATGGCAAGAAAAAAGAGAACAACTATAGGAAATCTAGAAATATTTGCATGAAAGTTATTTTTAGTAGGTGGAATAGTCCACCAGGTGGACATTAGAGAGCATGAACATTCAATATCACAGCCTATTTTTTTGCATTAAGTAAAGATGAATGGACAGCCATGTAAGCATCGTAAATAAGACTAGACAACCCATGCTTAGGAAAGGATGTTTGATATGATTTAGAATGCCAAAGTTAAGGTTGATGATCTGTTCTAGCATGGCTCTTTCATGAAAATACATTCAAGGCATTGAATGTAGCATGGGCCATTTCCATAAACAAAGTTCCCAAGTCTTTCTTGGAGAGCTATATATTGTAATCTCTCTTATTGTTTTAGGGGGATCTCTCTGTTATAGAAGCAAAACTCTGCCCAAATTGAAAGGCATTTCCTAAGACTTTGAGCTTAGATTGTTAATCATATTTATTTATTTGGATGAGAAAACAAGTGACCTTTTAGACTTTGTGCTGGAATAGATTGTGTTATTTAGGGAATTGTTCTTATGTCTATTTCCTAGAAGCATTCTTTTCCATTTGATTTAACAAGCAGAACTAGTGGAAGTAATCAGGAAGCTGTCCTGAAGCTGACTGTGGAAAGACTTTGTGCTAGCATAATGGTCTTTAGTGTGTTGTTTTTTTGTATCTATGTAAAGTATCTTGGGATGACTTTGTGCCCCCATTGTCATTCATATATTTCACTCTTTGGCAGTTGAGATGGAGACTCTATGCTACACTTCATCCTGTTGTGTTACTGTGTCTAGTTACTTTTACTACCCAAGAAGGAATCTAGCTGTTGACTGAGTATTACTCATGAAAGAAGAGAAGTACCTCCAGCAATCACCTAGGAATTCTCCTATGTCTGTGAACATCATATTTGTAAAAAGAGAGATGGATGGTGTTATCCTACCCTGAGTGTTATTTTCAGCTTATTTATAGTATATAGTACCTTATAGTTATAGGGAACCTCCCCTTGATGAGAGGAGATACATGTCCCATTTTGATGTGGCAAACCTACACATTTTGGCCGATCAATCTCCCTATGTTGTGGTTGAAACACCTATTTTTACCTTAGTTTTTTGGTGACAAAATATTCACCCAAAAGAGTAGATCATTTTCATTTCCCTAAGCACCTTTCACACCTAGTTTTAGAGTAGTTTCAATTCCTCTAAATGTTTGTACATAATGTTTCTTAGCTAAGGTATTTTTATCTAAGAACTTTTGGTGAAGTTCTTATTTTTCAAGTGAATCTCAACTCATTTCATAGCCAAAGATATATAACTAGTGAATTCATGAGAGAAAGAACAAGAAGTCCCAAGGAAAGGTCACTAGAAGTGTTGACTTTCTAAGTCACCCCTCAGTTGGTGTAAGGCCACCCAAGTCTTGTAAAGAAAGGATGCACCTACAAGGTCCCAAAAATTTCAAGAAGAGAGTGCATAAATGCTTGTTGTCTACACTCAAACCTAAGGTAGAAGAACAAAGTTGCATAAATAAGCTATAATAACCTTTGCCTACTTAAAGATTTCAATATGTACCTATGCATAGGATTTTATGGTGCGTGATGTAGGACCCTAGGTTATAAGTGGCCAAGTGAAGATTTTAGCATAAGAAGTAGTTATAAATCATAAAGAACACACCTAGGATCTTCAATATTTAAGTAAACCCTCATCTAAAAGTCTTCCTTACACCTAGCCAATGTAATCCTGCACCCACACATAGGATCCCATATCTATTCCCTTGAGTTGCATAATTTTCAAACTCCTTTCTATAATTTCCATGTGGTAGTTAGATACTTGCTCAAACATAAAAGGTTCTCTATTGCTACGACAAGTGCCAACTCTCCATGTAGTAGTTTGATGCTCATCTAAGGCTCACACCCTTTGGTAGAATTTCAAATAGTGTCATCCCACCACATGTCATGTCCATTCTACCCCTACCTAAATTTCTAAGAGACTCTTCCAAGAGCCCTCCAAGGTGATGTGCCCCTATAGTGCCACATCTGAGACTGATCAAGAAGTGCCATGTATTAAGTAGATTCTAGCTATAAAGAAAGTAGTTAGAGGTAGTTGAGAGGAGATCAAGGTGTTGTCAAAATAATTAAATGTAGAAGTGACTATCAGACTTTGAGACTTGAGTACATACCACTCTTTGACTCTATTAGGAAAATATTCCATTCCCCTATGCACATGTATCTAGAAATGATCCTACCACTAACTTTAAATCCAATCACTAGACAAAATTCACGAAGCATGGCCAAAACACCATAAAATAATTTAATGTTACATCTATGACCCCCAAGTGGCACATTAATTGTAAAAAAGGCTTGATCAATATAAAATATTGGTTCTTTCACTGTAAAAGGGTCGACACATTTTACTAAACTTTACACTACAAAAATTTCCCTCCATGAGCACTTGTATTAGCTAAGTCTTGCAGATTAATGAGAATTAAGTTCACCTCTTTCTGTTATTATGATCATTTATGTGTTATTTCATGTTTGTTGATCTCTGTCTATGAGTAATTTTTTCTCCTTTCATTATCATTCATTCCCAAAACCTCCTCATTAAACTTAGAACTCACCTAAAGGTCATATTCTGTGTGTACTAAGGGCTATATAGGCTTTGTATATGGATAACCTTAGTCCCTCTCAACACTGCATTATGTTCCCATGCCTCTATATGAAGAATTCATGCATTTGCAGTATCCTTGATAGAATTTTTGTGGAAACATCTTGTTCTCAAGAGTGTGTAGTGTGATTATGATAGTAGGAGCATTCGATCTATTTTGGGTGCATCATCTCTTTTATGTTTACACATCTCTTACCTTGTCCCTCCCTTTTTATCAAAATATCCTAGGTTTAGATCAATGGTAGTTTAACTTTCTAATTTTTAGGCCTATGTGCTAGTCTTAAACTAGGTATGCTTAGAATAGAAGGAATTTGGTTTACTATGGAGGCTTATCCCAATGAGCACAAGGGCCCCATGCCTTGGGGACATTCCGATCATTATGATGAGATAACTGATGCTCATGCACATAGATTCATGATAATACTTATGTGCTTAGTGCTTTAGACTTTTACACCCTACATAAGGCCTTCATTCTCAGCACCTTACTACCAAGCTTCTCCACACCACAAAACATCTATGGGGGCACATTTAGAATGAAAACATATCCCCTATTATCATATTACTTGAGAGTACCACTCCCATGATGTAATAAACACCACTCACTCCTATCAATCAAAATTGGGGCATCATGTCAATTATCTTTTTATCTTATTATTCTATTTTGGAGGCTTAAAATAACACTCTATGTGCCTCTATCTCTGTTCTAATTTTGGGCCTAGATTAAAAACTTATGGGCCTCGTTCTACTTTCTTCTAGCATTATTTATATTTTTTTAACAATCTTTAAATTTAGTAAAATGTTCCTACTATTTTTTAGGGTGATCCTATTGATTATAATGAACCTACCATTTAACAAGTCATTCTTACCATTTGTTAAGGTGATTATGTCGATAATGGAAAAATCACTATTTACCAAGGTCAAATTCATGAAAAATATGGTTTAACCATTTTGATCCATAATCTTACCAAACGGTCAGTGAGATTGGTGATCTTGTGGTATTCCCACCATTTTCATGAGCAAACTCATTATTTTCTAAATTGGGAAAATGGTGGCATCGCCTCAACTACCAATTTTTACATGTAATAAATACATTAAATGACAAATTCAAAAACCCAAAAAGATACCTATCAATGTTTTTCTCTCTAGTGGTCATTAGTACTATCTCATGCACTCCTCAAGATGTTAGTGGTGTAGGATATTGGCCATCTTACTCAGTTCACTCACATGCAAATATTAGATCTCTAAAGTTATTATAGCTAGGGTACAAAATGACTTGTTTTTACCCCCAGGGATCAAAATATAGTAATTTTTTCAAAATTTTCAACCCCTATGCCTATAGTTTCTACATTTTATTTCTCTTGGGCTACTATTTTAGCTTCAATGATCTATTTTTCCTTCTACTTTCTTCTAATTACTCTATTTTAAACTAACTTTATTGAAATTAATGAGATTATAATTTCTTCTGATCGAGGGCCCACCCATCAAATATTTTTATTTTTTTTGTTTTCTCCTTGAGGGGGCATCATGGGCCACCCAAATGATGTTTATGGCATTTATGTAAACCTATTTCTCCATTATTTATGCAAAATTTAAAAATGGAAAGTGGGAACAAAATTTATTTCTTTTGATTATAGTGACCTTTTCATTATTTGAAAAGACATCACTTTGATTGAATGTCTCACCATGCCTTCTCAAATAGGCAAAAAATTAGACATCCAATTCCTATCATTATTATGATAAAATTTTCAATCTAAGAAAAATTCTATGACAACACATAATCTGGGCCAAAATCACTAAGAACACGCTAAATGGTTTGAACTTGTCAGGTATAGGTGCCAATTTAGGCTAATGTATCCCTAAATGGGGCAATGCATTTTATGTGATTATTATATTTTTTGAAGTCACCTCAAGTCCAATTATGACCATGTAAAATGACACTTTAGACCACTTAATTTATCTAATTTGATAGCACATGCCATGTGCATGTGTTATTTCATGCCCATAATGCCTTAATCGGGGTATTATTATGTATGCAACTAACATCTCCTTCTAATTATACTCCAATCAAATTACTTCATAAAATGACATTTTTTACTAGGTTGATTAAGCATACAATAGATTTCCAAAAAATTGCATAAATTTAATCAAATCCAACCTAAGTGAAAATTTCATGAAAGTTATTGAAAATCTATTTATTGGAAATTCATTCCTCAAATTTGCATCATGGATTGGCATTATTAGCAGGGTGACATTTATAAGCTATTAATGAAGAAAATACTAGGATTAAGCCTTCCCATGCCTCATTAATGCCCCATTATTCTAAATATTTATGGGTTGTCCCTCCAAAATTGAATCAGTTTATGGCCACACATCTTGATCTCAAAATGGATGATTATGGCTGATCCTAAACATTTTTAGAAATCTATAAATATAAGACCTCACCATTTATTAAAGAAGCTTCAACTATACAAACTTACTATGCAGAAATTACTATAGAAGAGTTTAAAATTGTGTTAATTTATTACGACAAAGCTTCACCAGTTTATACAAATTGATTAAATTCATGAGCCTATTACATTGGTGCATTAATAAATAATAAATAAGCTTGCTACTCATCATTGATATAGACTTGGAGCACCAAATCTAGGGGAGAACATACTTCTTGGCCACTCTTAGAAGGAGGGATGCTATTTGGAAGGTTTGGTACCATTCCTTCTTTAAATAGCTCTTAGAATTCATTTGGAACACGCCATGAGGGAGTGGGTTTGATGTTTTAGTTTTTATATGCTTATTTATAAGAGATTTTCTTGACTAATGCATGGACTAATACATCTTGTAATCCTATTCTACACTAATCACCTTCTACATTAATCAAATAAATAATATGAATATCAAATTAAATCAACAAACATATACTAACATGATATTAAATAACATATACACATACCACCCACTTCCCTATGAGCCTCTAGCATGACTTATAATATAACTTGGAATATGCATGGCCACTTATGATGAGCTCACCACTGTGTATCCTAATCAATACATCCCACATCATCTACATTCAAGATTTTTAATATCACACATCTTTCATTAGTAGGTAGTAGAGATAACTCATCAGTAATAGTTGAGCTATCCCCCCTCTTATGAAGGGGTCCTAACTAATCATGGCCAAATCATTAGTGCTAGGGGTGCCCCTTGAATCACACCAAATTGATGAGTCACCCACTCTATTTGAAATCACTCATATACTTTAGAAAAATGGCTATTAATCTAAAAACTCACCCCTATCTATTTTAACTCCATGTCATCCTCTTTCCAACCCTCAAAACTAAGGTACGACCAATATACCAGATTAGTTGATGATAATTGATCTAACATATGCTGACAATCCATACTACTAGTGCATGTCACATGCCCCACACTAGTCCATATATATATATATATATATATATATATATATATATATATATATATATATATATATATATATATATATATATATATATATATATATATATATATATATATATATATATATATATATATATATATATATATATATATATATATATATATATATATATATATATATATATATATATATATATATATGGGCCCACCTAGTTAATTGCATCCCCACTGGTTAAATAATTGTTATATGCTCATATGCCAAAAAATGAGGCAATGTCATGGAAAAATACCACTGATATATCTCTCATGAATAAATATTTTTAAATATATACATAAATGAGAAAACATAATCCCACCCCATGAATAATAGTATGATGATATTCAATGTTGTGAATAATGTCCACCCTCTTGTATGAAATAAATACTCCACCATATATTACAATTAAGGCAACTAGTAACCCACATAGAAACATCTATAATAGCCTAACCACTGACATTATAATCTAAAATTAAAAAACTGTAATATATCCTCTCACTCTATCATGTATATATGGGAATCAATAATACTAATTTCAATCTCACCATAACCTAAGTATACACTACATATATATGTATTGGGTTCAAACCCACTAGGCAGCTCATGACATAAAGTTGGAGAGTGTCCAAAACATGACTAAAGGTTTTTTTTATCTTCCACTTTTTCAACCCTTCCCATGTAGGAGGAATCCTCCATAGGTTTACCACTTGGTATGTCAGGAACTCACTCATGGTTCTCTCCCCCTAGACATGAGACTTTGTGGTCTCAGAGAAAACTACTCTTAAAGTCCTAGTTTGGGTTAAATTTCCAAGTATCCCACTTCCCTACTAGAACTTTATTCACCATAAAGCATCTTCTATAGGCCATGTTCTTTGTCATGAATAAATCTAGTTATAATCTAATAAATCATGAAAAAATGTCTATATATAAGTATACCTCTCCTAGAACCTCAAGGATTTTGTGGAGATTCAATTTGGGGATATGGGGCACTCTTAATGAGTCCTATATATCAACTTGCCTAACACTTTATTTCACTACCAATCCATAGACCATAAGATATGAGATTTTCCCATTTAGTTATCTCATAATAATGTTTCCAACTACTCATCCTCTCCCCCAAGCCCTCTCCTCAAGCTAGTAAAAAACTAGCTGAGGATGGATGGACTACTGTAGGGAAGAAGAAAAACCACTCCAAAGCTAAAAAAGTAGATGTTGCTCCCAAAGGAAGCATGCCATCTTCAAGAAATAGCCCATAAGAACAAAATCCTACTAATAAAGAGCCTTATTAGGATAAATCCCAAAAATTGGTATAAAATCTCTAGGTATTTAACACCCATCTGGTTGCTAATATCTTGTCCCAAGGTTTTGATGCTTCAGTGCCTAGTTCTTTTAGTTTTTTAGACTCATAACCAACCACTCTTCCAATTATTACTTGATGGGATACACCCAAATTCTATTTTATCCCTCCTTAGAGGAGTGATTAGGCATAGGAAGGAGATTACTAGGATGACTTAATATGAGGAAGCCATTTGATGATTTTTAAAGTGCCAACAGTGGGCCCTTTCTATAGAATTGGTATGATGCCCTAAAAGCTCTAGACTCGAAGGATATGTCCCTTGAAACCCATAATCTATGAATTATTTTTCACGAAATGTTTAAGGTCTCATATACCCTAAATGTAAGTTTTTAATGCATGATTTCAGAAGGATGTTTCTTGAGATGGACATTCTTTCTCAACAAGAAGTCAAGGTGTCAGATTTTTTATTAACAACTATCAGTAATTCCATCTGGCATGATATTATCATTATTCATATCAATCATGATGTAGGATGTGGAGAGGTGATCACATTCATTTCTCCAAGGTGGTAACCAAACTTAGTACAATGACACATACCCCACCAACCACTTAGTATGGGTTCTTTCTAGCATTAAAAGCCACTCTTTTGGCTTTATTAATATTTATGCCTTGAATGACACCTTAAAGCGTACCCATTTATGATGGTGGATATTGGATGATATCCCCAATGCCCATTGGGTATTATATGGTGACTTTAATATGGTGGTATCTCTCAAGGACAAAGTAGGCCACTTGACTATGAGGTGGGCAGTTGGTGAAAGGGAGGCATGGTTTTAAATGTGTACTAAATGGGGCCTTTATGACCCCAATTTAACCAATTGCCCTGTAGATGGAGTTTGGTACACCTGTATTAATTTTAGGGAAGTCCACACTTGGGTTTTAAAGCTTTTAGATAGTGCATTGATGTTTACCCAACCATACTTCTCCTTTGATAAAAAATTTTTCCCTCTAGTGTAGGCACTACTAGATTTTGGTATTTTTGAACATTCCCCTATTTGGTTTAGAGTGACATGGTAGTTTATGAAACCCAAAGTTCATAAAAGATAATTCTTCATAGACACCTCTGTGATCAAACATGGGCCCATAGTGGTGCACATTAGGAGAGTTTGGAATTTGGATCCACATCCTTCCAAAGAATATGATTGGATTCTTTGGTGGGATGATCCCATCAAAAGGATTTATTAGTTTTATGAATCTATGGCCACCAACTTCCTAAAATTTAGAGACACTCTTACTCTACTAATTATTCATAGATGAGCCAAATGGATTTAGCCCTAAAAAAGGATCCCTTCAATGAGATCTTGTAGGTTAGATTTGCCTCCTTGTAATACCACATTTAGATTATACACAAACACAATGCTTTGGGAGCCCAAGTCAAAGCCATGCTTCATTGACTTAAGATAGGGAACAAAACTTCAAAATATTTATTTCAAATTCTATGAGCCAAGAACTTGAAACAACAAATTTAAATCATCTCTAAGGATGGAAATAAACTTACAAATACCCCACATATTATTCAAGTCTTTGTTCACCATTATCAATAAGTGTTTAAATCTCAAGCATCTTTAGCTAAGCATGAAATTTACCTCCAGTAATTCCTCTTAGTGGTGTCATGCAAACTCACTCCTACCTAGTAGGTGGCTTGAGATAAGCCCCTCACTATTGATGATTTACATGAGGTAGTGTCTCATATAGCTAATGACAAATCCCCTAACATTGATGGCTTTGCCTATGAATTCTATAAAAACCTTTGAGACATTGTGGGTAGTGACATGTATAAGGTTTATCAAGAATCATTTCACTTCAATTCACTAGGTAAAAATATAAATAAAGAAAATATTAAATTCATGCCTAAGTAGGGAGGTCCTGAGTTGATCTATAACTAATAGCCCATCACCCTCCTAAATGTCTCTTATAACATCATTACCAAGGATCTAGTGATCCATCTACATAATATGCTACCTCTCATCAGGCATCTGGAACAAATGATTTCATTTGAAGCCATTATTTATTAGATAACATCATTACCATTTGGGAAGGGATGGATTGGGCTAGATAGTCTATGAAACAAGATATGTTCATTAAAATTGACTTTGAAGAAGATTATGACTACATCAAATGGCCATTCATTCTATCCATGCTTCAAGTGTTAGGCTTTAGGCCCATCTACATCCAAACTATCTAGATGCCTTTTACAGATACCTCAGCCATCATTTCCATTAATGGATTCACCTCTAAGTAGTTTGGCTTGTTCTAATCCATTCAATAAGGGTGCCCACTAGCTCCCACTTTTTATATGATTACAACTAAGGTTTTTAGATATCCTCTTATCAATGCCCATGTTAGGGGCCTTGTTAAGGGAATTTATGTTGCTTTAGATGCCATGAACCCATAAGAAGATATGAAATTTATTAATGGTCATTTTGTAGATGACTCCTTCATTAATCTCATTGAGGATTAATCCAAAGTGTATAACACCTTGTAATGTCTTGACACCTTCCACCCAACCTATAGCTCTATAATCCAATGGTAGAAAACTTGTTATAGACAATCTTACTTCCCTCTACCAGTATGGGATACTAAATTCAATTAGAAGTGGATCTAACATGATAAAGTCTTTAAATTTATTGGCATCCCATTTGATTTTGATGCTTCACGACCTTTGTTGTTGTAGTATGTTGTTGATAGAGTTATTAAGAAGCTATAATACTGGGTGACCAAGTCTCTTTCATTAGTAGGAAAATTTCAAATCTACTCAAAAATTCTTGTGACCACTTATGTGTACTACTCATCATGTTGGGTACCTTGTAGGAAATCTTACCAAAAGTTGGAAAAATTACTCAGAGATTTCCTTTGGGCCACTTCCCCCCAAGATAAAGGATTTCATAGGGTAGCTTGGGAATATTGCTACCTCACACATAATGCTAGAGGGATGGGGATAATTGACATAACCTAACAAAGAACTACCTTATGTTCCAAATGGATTATGTAGGCCATTGAGGGCCAAAAAGCTTGGAAGGTGTTATTCATACATTATATCACCTCGAGTAAAGGAAATAAATCCTAAAAAGGGCTTGGCTTCCTCAATTTTCTTTCCATTTAGTCTCTCAAGTAAATCACAAGATCCTTTATGGCTAAAAGCATATGGAAGGCATGGTAAAAGATTAAGCTATAACTTCTCTAGAAAGGTTCTAGATTATGTGATGGGTTATCTGCTAACACCCACTCTCTCTAATGGTCTATCATTTTTAATCTCAAAGAAGTGCCCCTAATATAAGTCCCTTAGATCAATGCTCTCAAGTTTTTATGAAGGGAAATTCATACTATCCAAGATATCTATTACAAGTGAACTCGCTCTTGGCTATCCTAAGAGGAGGTGAAAGCCAAATTTTGATTAGCCAATGTAGATCAAGAATCCTACCAAGAGACAATCAACACCGTGTCACCCTTCATGATCCATAAAATATTAGTCTACTCCACTCAGCCATGGTGGAAGGGTTATAAGTGGTATGTGGAGACCCCTTTTTGTAATTACACTCCTTAGCTTGGCTATGGATGGGTCATACCCCATTTGCCCATGGTCGATAAGCTTAATTCCTATTGGGGGATACACTCATCTATTTTCTCATGGGGATTTATCTTTAACACTATTTGAGGGGCTTGTATGGAGCCCAAGATTATTCATTTTTCTTGGTGTATACTACACCAAGGATTTCCCATTGGCAAAATACTCATCTAGCTAGGAATCCTCCTACCTACTTGCCCTTTTTATGGCCACCTTGAGATGATTCCTCATCTTTTGTGGTACTATTCCAAAGCTCAAAGGGTCTAGACTTAGAACCATGATCTCCTTAGGCCTTTCCATCCCAAATTTTTCCTTTAGTAACACATCCTCCTTGGAGATAAACCCATGATGCCCTTCAAATAGGCACAAGTCTGGCATACTTTCAAAGTAGAGATTCTCTTTTAGAATTGAAAATAAATAAATAATTCTATGTTTAATAATTATTATATTGATTATAATGTTTTTGATTTAAACAAGTCCTCTATCATCTCCAATGTTCTTTTGTAGATTCAATTTAAAGCTAATAAAGTGGCTATGGAGCTTGGGCACCTTCAGGATCTCCTCTCCCATTAGGGATATGATACTTGTAAAATAGATTGGGTTCTACCATCTCTACCTAGGGATACTAGACTAGATGATAGAGTGGATTTTCTTCCTTATGGTGAGCACCATCATATCCATTCCTAATTTTACTCTCATAGTGGCACCCCATACTAGTACATGACCCCTTTTAGGTAGTAGTGAGGGTGGTACATGCCACCTCATTCCCCTATTGGTTAGGATGGATATGATGCTCATCCTCCTCTTTTACACTCTAATTCTTGGGGGGAACCACCTAAAGGATGATAAAACATGTTGGATAAGTTACTTAAGATTTTTTTGGCCATTTCACCCACTCAGACATAGGAAGAAGATGTTGATAGACACTACTCAAGATACTGGGTCAGAGACTACTCTAGATGGAAATGAATTTCAAAGATAAATATGGGGTCTCTATGATAAGGATCTACCACCTTCTAGCCTTAATCTTGTTTCTTAAAGTCACCTTTATTATGTGACTTGTTCCTAGGCTTTGCCTAGTTATTTATGATACTTTTATTTTTGGCTCCTAGTGTGACTGTGTGGCATGCTCTCATATCACCTATATATTTTTTGTATATTTTTTAAAGTTAATATATGTATATTTGAAATCTTTTAGAGGATGGTAATATGTTTTAAGTATAATATTTTTATGCAAAACAAGTCGATGGGGTCAAACTTGTAACAAAATACATAAGATAATATGCATAAATAGATATAAGAATCTGTGTGAGAATTTGAATATTATAGTTAGATGGAAATATATATGATTATAAATAGTCATTTAAATATGATAAACTTACAATTAATATTTTAGGATTATTAATATCTATAGTAGATCATCAATATACTTCGTGAACATGAAAGTTATAATGATTAATGGAATCATATGGAGTTCTTGATAAGAGCCATAAATGACTGTTAGAATATAGTAGTGAAATTTTGTGTGCAATTTATATTATAAGTATATTAATATGTAAAAGTGTTTAGACATATATATCATATATTATTGCATCATGATGTGTGCTTATAAGTTATAGTAGTATGCATTTTAAACATAGGATATATCCTGTTGGTATAAACTATACTTTCTTGCCTATTATTAACATTATGAGACATTTTTTTCTTGAAAATTATAAGTCTAGTTGTTCATAATTGAGTAGTTATGCATGAACAATGAGCTACGATATTATGGGATGTAAGAGTATAGCATATTGGAAACTAATTATAGGAATTAAAAAACTATAGTCTAAATGTATGTTATACATGAGTGGTACAAACTGTAATTATTATGTCTAGATTCATTCATATGATTGACAAACTAAATGTATGTATTTTTATTATTTTTATATTTAGTATGTTTTATGACTACTATTATAAAGTATTATTATTATATTTAGTATACTCGGTTGGTATAATCTGCACTTGTTTGCTTATTATTTATGTGACAAATGATATTGTGGAGATTCATTCATACATTTGATGAATTAAATGTATGCATTTTATTATTCTTATTCTTGTGTATATCATGTTTTATGATTGCTAGCAGTAAGTATTTTTATAAATCTATTAGTTATATTAACCAATTTGCATATTATTGGTATTGAGTAAGTAGTGAGACAGACTTCACTAGCTTACTAGAATCACAATGTCAGATGAAGGTAATTTGATCAAGTGGTGTGTATAAAATTGAATAATCATAGTGATCAATAACTATTTGAAAACTTTGGCCAAATTAATGTTAGTTAGACATTTTCATTTCATGTGTATGATTTATATGTTTGTGTAGACAACAATATAGTGTCAACCCCCCATTGGTCCCCTTCTAAAATGTTAACACTCCTAACCCACACTTGCAAACCTTATTAATTTAAAAAATACTTATTTTAAATTAATTACCTCACTTTGGACACCTCACCTAGACACCTCACCTTAAGACCATTTCTTAGCCTATGAGTCAGCCTGAGACTAATTCCTCTAAATCCTAACTACCCATGACCTATTCTCACTCCATCTTAACTACCTAACCAACTCTCGTGACTCATAAGCCCTTATTTTGACCATTCTCCAATGGAAATGGCATTTGGTGGATGGAGAAATGGGCAAATAGATAAAAATAGCCCTTTTACATATTCTCCCTCTACTAACATCGGTCAACCCTTGGCTGATGCTAGTGGGGTCACCGACATCGGTTATATAAGCCAAGCTCTAAACATTGAGCTCCCCCACCTTCTCAGACATTCACATGCACATTCTAAGATTTCAAGCACAAGAATTCAACTATCTTTCTCCTGGCTATCGAACTTTGCACAAATCATTCTAGAGACTGGATTGAAAGATTGTACAAGGACCTTGAGCTACTGAATTGAAGCAATCTGTGTTCACTTCATTAGCTCACAACACCAGTCATATCAGCCATAATAGGAATCTCCATTCTGACACCTCTAGGTCTTCACCCTATAAAGCTAAGTACTCTGGTCTCCATTTCAAAGTTTTAGAATATATTGTTAACTAGTTTTCATTAATATTTTTAAATACTATTGAGAGGCCCGACTTCTTTCGTGGAGGGGCTAAAAGGCCTTCCCATTATTCTCACCCTCTTTTCACACCTATCCTCTACCTTTACCCTTACTCAGACCTCATTCACCTTCCTGCAACCTTGCACTAACCTCTGAACTTCTAAAAACTCTTTTGTCCATCACAGAAATATTTTAAAAGCCATCCCAGGGCAACAACCCTGATTGACATCAACAACACAACTAATGTCAACACCATTTACTTGATTGACCTCAGTAGATATACCAACATTGGTGACTGTGTTCTAAACTAAAAAACTAGAAAACCTATCCAAACAGCCCATAGACCAAAAAAAACCTTTAAACAACTTTCTGTAACATTTTGAGACACATAGACTACAGAGAACAGGTACACAACATTTTAATTTTCTACTTCTTTAAGTCATTTGTCATTTCTTTCTTTACAACACTTTTACCTTTAAACAATGGACTATCATCCCTCAAGGAGCTTCACGCTTCTGAAACCGAGCACATAGCTTGGTAGTCCACCATATCCTCTTCTAACATTTTCTTGTTTAAGTTTCTTTCTTACTGCAGGGGTTTCCTCCAAAGCCAAATAGGAGCTCCCAAAAAGCTTGGATATGGTGTGCACTAAATCTAGGTAACATCAAACCCACAACCCTTTAACCTTAGTTTCTTCCTCATTTAAATGCAATTAGTGAAAATTTAGAGAAACATTTTGGCACACCCGGTAGGACCCTTGGATTTTTCCTTGGGTTCATTCTTCTTCTTTTAAAAATCAAACTTTCATATAGATGCATTAGAAAAATATTCTCTTCTTGCATCCCCTTCTATCTTTTTGTTTTGAAAGGAAATCATTAGCTAAAGTTAAAATTAACATCTCTTTTACTTCTTGCATGCATCATAGAGTAGTGAAAAACTCATACTCTTTACCTCTTCTCCATTTGTTTGCATTTGAATAGCATATTTTGATTTGGGTTAAAAACTACTGCATTTCATTCTTGCTTGGATGCATACTTAGCCCACTTAGTAATTAAAGCATTATGAATGACTCATAGTGCACAAATGTGACACAACCAAACCACAATCACTTCAAATCAAACACATAAACTTACTTGAGACAAGACCCGTCTAGGATTTCATCACCTAGTGGATACCTTACCACACCTGGTGATCTTACTTGGATTTCACCACCAAGAGGAGGACCCACTCTATTCTCTAGTAGAGTATAAACTATAGGGAAGGTATATTCTAGCTAAGTGGCCTAGCTCAGCTCTAGGTTTGTGAAGTGAAGGGAGCAAGCCCCAGCACTAGGCCACATACTAACCCTAACACAGATATTTTTGAGCACCATAACACAACCTAAAACCAGCCATAGACTTCCTCTCTAAGACTTGTTCTACAAGCCCAACTCCCAACACATTCTCTTAATGCATAAGCCACCACGACTTTAAAACTCATTCCTAGGAATCTAACATTTTAGAGGTTACATTCCTAATCATCTATTCTGCTATTTTTTTCTGAGTGTTTGAGCTAGTAAGGTCATACCATTCTAAAGTCCAAAGCAACTCAAAATATCTTCTTCCAAAAACTATCAATTTTCTATGTTTGTAGAATTACACAAAAATTGACATCAGTTTCTCCACTAACATCAGCAACATTTTATAACCAATATCATTTGAACAACTGACATTGGTCACTATCAATAAATAAATAATTTTTTTTCTTTCCAAACAACAAGCTTAAAACCCAAATTTCTTATTGTTTAACACAAATTCTAGTTTTTTGAAACTAAAACATAGTTTTTAGAACTTGAACCCCTTTCACCTTGCATGGTCTTGGCATGTAGTCAAGCCAAATTCCTTATTGACCATGTGAGTCAACAGCCACTCCCACCTTCTCCCTTTGTGCCAAGTCATCTAATGGAGTATACTTCAGACACCGAGCATACTCCTATCCAACCAACCCTCGATAAACCTCCTATTGTTCCCAAAGGGGATCAAGATTTTGAGAGATTCCTTGACCACAATGTCAAGGCTCTCCAACATTATCTCGCTAGAAGCTAAATGGTAGATCCTTTGAGTAATCCTATTTTTGGGATGCCAACTTCTTTGGTTAAAGTGGCAATGATATCAATAACATCCGCTACCCAACCTATGGTCACTCAGGCCACTACTTCAACTAGTAACCCAACCATGGCCAATGTTCAAGATTTGGCCTCCACTTCTATCCTTTCTTGCCCTACCTCCATCAGGGTTTTTGTACCCCCTCAAATGCAAACAATTCAACCAAGTTTGACACCTTTCCAAAACTTGATTGTCTCTATCCCATCCACTCTTGTGCCTATAAACACGAGAGTGACCACTTATCCTTTAACTAGTGTTGCCACCATTCAACCACCCTTGGCAGCATCTAGTCAAGTTGTGCCCTCCAACTTTGTGGCACAAGCCCCCTTGGCCTCAACATCGGCCCCTATGATGAACTATCAGTATGTTGCTCTTACAAAAATGCAACCAAGTATGTCATATGCCCCTTCCAATGCCTTCTAGGTACCCTATAACTTAGAGGGTGCCCCTCATGCCAATCCATCTACCAATATAATTGAGATGTTGATGGATAAGATGTCCAACCTTGAGACATCTGTTTCAGGTTCAAGAGTGTTCTTTCATAAGAACAAATCTGCAATGAACCTATTCACCCTTTAGTTCTTATTCGACCATACCCTAGCCAGTGGGAACTCCCAAAATTTACTTGATTTCAGAGTAAAGAGGACCCACAAAAACATCTACAACCATTTAGACACGCTTGCTACCTCATAACACATGATGATGCATTATTGCTTCGCACATTCCCTATGTCACTTTTTGGCACCACCCTTGACTGGTATAACTCCATTACCAGTCATTCTCTTTTCACCTTCATTCAACTCACTTAGCTATTCCTTGATTATTTCTCAATCAATATTACCAAGAAGGTCTCTATCACAGACCTTTATTCCATTAGCTAATTTGAGGATGAGTCAATAGTAGACTTTGTCACTCGTTGGAGAGGTTTGATCAACCAACTCTCCTTTTCACTACCTCAACCTGAGCTCATTGAGCTCTTTTCAAGAGCATGTGCCAAGCACATCTCATCCACTTTGTGGGTTCAAACTTTTTTAACATTCGATGAAGCTTTCACTATGGCCTGAAAGCTTGAACTCTATGTAATCAAAGAAGACAGGGTCAAATTGCATAACAAAAATACCAACACAAAACCCAATGACCCTTCTTCTTCCAAACCTTCTTCTTCTCACCCCAAGTCTAAGAGATCAGTGAATTTTATGGTCCTTAGGTCACCATCTTCTACCACAACCATCCAATTCGAGCCCTCCACTTTGCAAAACATCACTAGACAATTCCAACAATTGTATGAATAGCGATGATACACTCCAATAAAAGAATCATATGCTTTCATATTGGATAAATTAGTGAAGCAAGGAGTTCTCAATCTCCCTCAAATCTAACCACCTATCTAATTTGACCCCTCATGAGCCATCCCTGCATGGTATAGGGAAAATGACTTTTGTAACTATCATCGTGTCAAGGGTCATGACATGGATAATTGCAAAACCCTAAAAAACATTATTCAAGATATGTTAGATAAAGGGGACCTTATTTTGGATAACCCTAATGTGCTAGCCAACCAAAACATGGATGTCTTTAGGAAAATATTTCCTAACCATCCCCCAAGTCAAAACAATGTTCAGACCATGGTCGATGACCCTCAAGAACACAACATACGCATGGTCGACATGGTCTTTCCTTTCATTCCTATCCAACCTCTCCCACAAACTGACGAGGTTGGTCAACCCATTTCTCCACCATGGGTAGAAGATCCTATTTTACCCATACCACCCCTATGTAATGAAGAGCTCCCTTTGCCTCACCCTCTTCCTCATGTGGATGAACTTGTATCACCTATATCAGCCCCACAACATCAAGCACCTCCTCTACCCATTCTTCTACCTTGTGAAGATCCCGTATTACCTGTTCCTCTTGCCCCCACCTTCCCTCTTCTTCTACCATTGGAAGAATTTAACATTCATACCCCATGCCTTCATGTAGGAGGGGCCATCATCCCTCTACTTTGCCCTTTAGAGGAGCCTTCCTCTCCTATTTTTTCTCCACCGATAGAGGATAGTCCTCCATCCACCCCTATTTCACATGTATGATAGTCTACTTTAACCTCTCCCATATTGGAGGATGCTTTGATGGTACCAACACTGGTAGCCCTGCCCTCATCTTTCTTATTACCAATGGAGGATCATACTTTCCACACTCCTAGACCACACGTGGAAGGCATGATCATTCCTGCACTCTATCCACTTGAAGAGCCAAATTTTCCAATCCCTTCTCCACCGAGAGAAGAACTTGTCACCTCACCCACTTTAGCTGAGGAAGATCTAGTGATAGTTCTCTCTCACCTTTGGCTCATGATTGCTACATCCAACACATTTCCACTCTCGTAATCACCCAGATCCTCTGAAGGACCGATTGTAAGGCCTTGCACAACATCATCTGAACCCTTCTCTCGATTGGTAAAAAACCTAGGATTCCTCCATTCTAGGAACCTAGAGTATGAGGCATTATGGGAGTGACTTAGGGCTCCTAATCCTACACATCTTGCTTCACCTTATACTGCCAACCCTTCCATGACAACTTACCCCAAAGTCTCTAATGAGGATCAGGTTTCCAATTCTAAATCATTAGAAGCTCATCCTTCCACATCTGAATCCAAACCCTCATAGGTGTCCACCATGCTAAAATAGATTAGATCTCTCGGTGTTCACCTCATATCAAACCTAACTCACCCACAAGTGAAGTTAGATTTGAACCTCACCCTACATAATAGTGGTCCTTACACCATACTAAAGGAGAATGCTAAACCACGTCGGTCTACTCCTCCCCCACCTTCACCATTATCCTCTATCTTGGGTCCACATCCTCCACTTTAATAGGAGTGCTCCCTATTCCAACACCTCACAAAGACAAACTACCTCCATTACTCCCTCTACCTATCAAAAACATATTTTCTCCAAGAAATTTGACACCTCTCATCAAGAAAGTGCCATTTACACATGTGGCCACACCACCAACCAAAAAGGTCATATGAAACACTCCCCCTACAACTCCTAAATAGAAGTTATCAACCCCTACTACAACAATGAGTGCAAACCCATTAGTGGGTTCCTATGCTTCACTATTACGCTAATTGTTTCAGTCTTCTATCATTGTTCTCCCGCCCATTAAGCCATACCAACCTCTCGAATCAAAACCATCTTGGTTCGATAAAAGTCAAATCTACTTGTATCATCACACACCTAGCCATGATACTGAGAGTTGCTATGCTCTTAAGGTTGTCATTTGCCAACACTTGGAAAAGGACACCCTTCTCATTGAGGATTCTCTTGATCACCTTTTTGATAAAATATCGACACCATCCCATGCCTTTCAAACCTCCTCACTTGAATCAGGATCCCAATGCGAGATTATGGTCCCTCTAACACCTTCTCCCCCTTTATTTGAAATCAACACTATTAATGTGGCCACCAGATCCCAAACCCTAAAGGATAAAGGAAAAGAGTAGGTTTCTACCCCTTGGACATATCCATTCACCAAGCCCTCTCCACCACCAAATCCCAAGATTTCTATCTTGGGCACATCTCAACCAACATCTTCGAGGGCAATTCCTCCTGACCTCTCTAACCAACATAATATTTGGTATAAACAACTTGTTGATTACTTGACTTATTCTATCACTCCTCCTAGCCTCTCTAGTAGTGGATGTTGGGCTTTTATCAGGAGTACTACTCAATACACCATGCTAGGGGGTCTTTTCTACAAACAAGGTTTCAACAGCCTCCTTCTTCGATGACTAACCACCATTGAGACATCTCATGCCATTAAACAAGTCCATGATCTGATTCATGGAGGACATTTTAGTGGTAACTCAGTTGCAAAGTGCATCCTCCACCTAGGCTATTATTGGCCCACTCTTAACCAAGACTGTAGTGACTATGTTCGGCATTGTATCAAATGCCAGGAACATGCTAACCTACTTCACATCCATTGCCATGCCACTCTTAATCATCTTCATACTTACCAAGATCACATCAGGCGTGCCTACGAAAAAAATCTAAAAGAGTGAGATTTCAAAATTAGAGATCTTTTCGTTAAAGAAAACCAACACGTGACTAATATGGAAAGAAGAAAATGAGGCAAGTTTGCTCCTAATTAGCTCAGACCTTATATAATAATGCACACATATGGATCAGGCACATATCATCTGTCTTCTCTCAAAGGCTGGCTAGAACCTGAGCCCCTTAATGACTTGCATCTACAACCATTCTATTGTTAACCAATTAATCATTCACTTGATGTTTAACTTGAGCTCATCCCTTGAGCAACCCCTGTCATCCTCATTCCTATTCCTTTCAACCCTTTTTCCTTGCAAACAATTAGTTAACCCTTTTTTAAGCATTTATGCTTTGTCCTAATAAAAGGGAAACCCCTAAACCTCTATAGTCTAGTCCATGACTAAAATTTTAGTTAACAAAAAAAACATAAAATTGGAATGCCTAACAAAATATTAAAAGGTCATAAACTATAAATGTAGACTACTCCCTTGAAGGACAACTGCATTATTGCTGTAATTAATAAACTATTCCCTTGACTGGTATAGCTCCATTACCAGGCATTCTCTTTTCACCTTCATTAAACTTGCTTAGCTATTCCTCGATCATTTCTCAATCAATATTTCCAAGAAGGTCTCCATCATAGAAATCAAAACATACAAAGTAAAATATAGACCACTCCCTCGAAGGATGGCTATGCCAAAATTTTGCTAAAAAAATAACACCCTCTTAGAAGCTTCCCACATCGATTAGCTTCACATGACCACAAAACAAAATAGCATCCCCAAGTAGAATTCTTGCATTGATCAGTCTACCAAAAAAAAAATTGACTGACAAACTATTAAGTCATGGACTTGCCTATAGTCATTCTTAGGGTCACCTATAAAAGGGACAAAGTTATCCCTGCTAAAAAGGGTTACGCTATCCTCACATATCACATAATCACACCTATTATGCTAAAATATCTAAGGGATTTTGAGTTGACTTAACGTCAAGTGATTAGGGTACTTCTCTAACACAAACGAATGGTCAATGATGTAATGCATGAACGGGACTTTTGTTTGCAAAAACCCTATCCATGTTATCATTATGGCTCTTGTCAATGAAAGAACAATGCACCTTTCACTTCTTACACACCTTCATCACATGCCAATTTATCTTTTAGGCTGTAGTGTCTTAAAATTATATGCTTGCATATTGTCATCTCATAATTTTCACTATAAAGTTATGAACCTAACATTCAACTCAATTTTATAATAAATAACATCACATGTTTCTGATAAAATACAACTAAAACATTTTTTAACCACTAACACAACATCATGATTTATTTAATGAAAATACCAATTTGTGTTATATAAATTATCATAGCCCATTCACATTAGTTTCTATGGAAAACAATACACATGGAAACTATCAACCAAACACAATTTATGTCAAGCATATACCATCACCAATATGGAAACCTATTGAAGCATAAATAAACTCATTTCATTTTTAGTATACACCATCACCAATATGGAAAATTGCTAAGGATGAAAAACCACATAACCTATGTTACAACATACACCATCACACAATATGGAAAAGGCTATAACATCATCATACACTCATCATTTCAAGCATGTATCATCAAACATATGGGAAATGCTAAAAACACTAACATAACCAAACCAACTAACAACCTCTTTGACCCTTCTTCCCTTTTAGGAGAACTATATTGGCCTAAGGCCCTTAAAATAGGGGCTATGTAGGTAGCACTCAGTTGACATGGGGTCTTCTGAGGTTAGCTCGGCCATTCGTTCGTTCATCTACCTAATGGACCAACTATCTGACTTAAAAACATAGGTCTTCTCTAAAACTTGCCCAAAATCATGACCAAACAACCAACCCTGACACTATAGAAGTCACCTTAGACTTCTCATGGGGCACATTGGAGATCACATACATCTCCCTAACCACAACAAACAACACTTAAGATCACTTATATCTCAGCCTGACTTGACAAATGACCTCAGAGATCATGACTATCTCCTTAAACCATAACCACTTTCGAGACAACTTTGCCTTGGTTATTTTGATTGCATATTCTACCTCATTAATAGTTAGCAAATTATACGCACCCCTTACACCTATTGTCAAATCAGACCCAAGTTGATCCCCAATATCTATGACATTTTTGTGTTTTCCAGGAGCACTTCTTAGCCTAGATACTTGGAACACGATGCCCATTAGAGCTACATCTTTGATCGATCTAACCTAATCAGCTACCACTAATAAGCTGGGGACTGGTTACTTTGATTTTAGTCCTCCTCAACCATTAGAGCTATAGCTTTGATCATTTTAACCCAATCAGCTACCACTAATAAGTTGGGGACTGATTACTTCAATTTTAGTCCTCCTCGACCTTGTCTGTGACAATTTGACCTGCCTATCAAGTGAAGTGGTATACGTGCAATCTCAACTATTGTAGCATTCACAATCCAACCTCACCCTACCCATCCACTACCTATTAAATTAGCACTTGATTTTAGATTACCTTCTCTTGATTCCTGCTTTGAGGGGGAATACCTCATCCCATACTTGGGGTAACCTACATCTATTTTTGTCTTGTAGTTCATCAGAACAAACCACAAGACAAAAAGGGGCAAATGTAGACACCAATATCATGTTAACCCCCCTTGGCCCCCTTTTAAAACATTAAAACTCCTAACCCACACTTGCACACCTTATTAATTTAAAAACTACTTATTTTATATTAATTACCTCACTTTGGACACCTCACCTTAAGACCATTTCTTAGCTTATGAGTCAGCTTGAGACTAAGTCCTCCAAATCCTAACTACCCATGACCTATTCTCACTCCATCTTAACTCCCTAATGAACTCCTATGCCTCATAAGCCCTTATTTTGACCATTCGGATGGAGAAATGGGCAAAGAGCTAAAAATATCCCTTTTACCTATTCTCCCTCCACCAACATCAGTCAACCCTTGGCTGACATGGATGGGATCACTGACATTGGTTACATAAGCCAAGCTCTAAACATTGAGCTCCCCCTACCTTCTTGAACATTTGCATGCACATCCTAAAATTTCAAGCACAAGAATTTGACTATCATTCTCCTGGCTATTGAATCTCTGCACAAATCATTCCAGAGATTGGATTAAAAGATTATATGAGGACCTTGAGCTACTAAATTGAAGCAATCCAGGTTTGCTTCATTGGCTCACAACACTGGTCATATCATCCACATTGAGAATCACCATTCTGACACCTCTAGGTCTTCATCCTATAAAGCTAATTACTCTGGTCTCCATTTCAAAGTTTTAGAATATATTGTTAATTAGTTTTCATTAATATTTCTAAATACTATTAAGAGGCCTGACTTCTTCTATGGAGGGGCTGAAAGTCCTTCCCCTTATTCTCACCCTCTTTTCACACCTATCCTCTACCTTTACCCTTCTTCAGACCTCATTCACCTTCTCACAACCCTGCACCAACCTCTGAACTTCTAGAAACTCTTTTGTCCATCACAAAAATATTATTAAATCCATCCAAGGCCAACAACCCCGAATAACATTAGCAACACAACTAATGTCAGCACCATTTACCCGACTGACCTCGGTAGATATACTGACATCAGTGACTGTGTTCTAAGCTAACAAACTAGAAAACCTATCCAAACAGCCCATAAACCAAACAAAATCTTCAGCCAGCTTTCTATAACATTTTGAGACACACAGACTGTAGAGAATAGGTACACAACATTCTACTTTTCTATTTCTTTAAGTCATTTGTCATTTCTTTCTTTACAACACTTTTAACTTTAAACAGTGGACTGTCATCCCTCAAGGAGCTTCACACTTTGGAGACTGAGCACATAGCTTAGAAGTCCACCATATCCTCTTCTAACATTTTCTTGTTTAAGTTTCTTTCTTACTACAGGTGTTTCCTCCACAGCCAAAGAGGAGCTCCCACAAAGCTTGGATTTGGTGTGCACTAAAACTGAGTAACATCAAACCCACAACCCCTTAACCTTAGTTTCTTCCTCATTTAAATGCAATTAGTGAAAATTTAGAGAAATAGTTTGTGTGATATCATGTTAGAATGGATTTATTTATGGTACACTACATGTTTTTAGAAATCATATAACACACAGGTACTAGCTTATCTCTATGGATTACTGCACCATCACTATACACTCATCCATGAAATTATGGCCATTCCTTACTGGAAGATTATGTGGGGTATCATTGGTACATGTTTGGTTTGTGTAGAGTAAAAAATACTCTACATGTTATTTTTAAATTTTTAGTTGTGTGCTTCGAGTTTTGCCCTACATGATTCAGTTTTGAGGTAGTGAAGTTTTGACACAGAGTGAGGGTGCGAGTTTCATTTTTGCCTAAATTTTGTCTAAGTGTTAAAGATGCATGGAAGCTACCAAGTGTCATTAGCTAAGACACTTTTTATAATTTCTCTAAGTTACTCAAAATGTGCCATGTGTCTCATAGTAATTCAATGGAGCATGACAAGTGTCGGCATCAACATTTCATGTTTCTTATGCATTGAAAAGCTTATTTCAATAAGCTTCTCTCAAGGTCAAGTGGAAGGCACCAAGTGGAAAATATTGAAGGTCTCAAAATGTTTTTATAAAAGCAATGGAAGCCACCACGTGCCCCTAGCTAAAAGTAGTGGAAGTCACTAAGTGTCAGCATCTGCAGTTTCTTAATTTTGCTTTGTTTATTAAGTAAAGATTGTGGTGGGCCCTGGGTTTTGTTTCTGAGGCAAGTGGAAGCCACCAAGTATCACCGTCTATGTAAATATGAAATAAGGCATGAATTTTTCTATAGTATAGCTAGAGTAACGTGGAGACTGACACATGTCACCTTCCACAAGATTCTCAAAAGGTAGCTAAAGAAAGCAGAGATTACCATGTGTCCCTTGTTAAAGATGCATGAAAAGCACCACTTGTCCTTGTTCCCTTTTTGAAGTTGCTCAGGTGAGAAGTGTTTTGGGTCCCATTCTCTATAAATTGTTAAAGTTTTGAAGAAGTAGACTATGATAGATGTCAAATATGGAATACTCTTGAGCAAAGACATAGTAAAGAGTATAAGTTACGCATAAAGTGCCGTGTGTCTTTTGTAAGTGCTATGAAACATGCCAAGTGTGATTTTTCAGTGCTTCCTAAATAATAAGAAGGTTTTCAAGTAGAGTAAGTAAAGCTGCCAAGTGTCCTCACCCATTTCATAGTGGGAAGCATCTTGTGTATCTATTTTGGCAAATGAACATGCAAGGAGAGGGAATGTTTCAGACCCAATAAATATCCTGTGTTAGACACTTATAGTTTAGTTAGAATTTAGTTAGACTATTGGATTGGGAAAGGCAATCTAGAGCTCGTTTGATGCTATAAATATGAGTGCAAAGATCATCAAAAGGCAAGGAGAAAAATAGAGGGAATTTTCTTGCGAGAGATTGTTATCAAAATTTTAGACTTTATTACTGTGGCTAGTAATATCATTTTCCTTTGTTCTATTTTCTTCAATTAGAAAGTTTGTATAACTGTGCATGTTTCTATGCCTTTTATGTAACTGGAAAATTAATGAAGACTAAATTATGTGCCTTTGTTGATATTTTTTGTGTTACTACAAGAATCGTCTAAGTCATAAACCTTTGATTGCTATGGCCAGTAATATCATTTGCCTTTGTTCTGTTTTCTTGATTTAGAAAGTTTGTATAACTATGCATGTTTTTGTGCCTTTTATGTGACTAGAAAATTGAGAAGATTGAGTTATGTACCTTTTTTGATATTTTTTATGTTATTGCAAGAATCATCTAAAGTTGTGAGCCTTTGATCCTATTATTTTCATCTTTTACATTAATCATGCCTAGTTTTCTCTTTAATGTAATTGAATCTTAAATATAGTTTTCACTATGCTTAGTATTGAGGGTTGAATTAAATTTAGGCACATCGCCATAGTTAGATTTTATTTTATTGCATTTGTGTTTATGTTTAATTCCTATCCTTTTCCCCCAAAATACTTTTGAGATAAAGAAGAGACAGCTTCTTTAAAATCTGGAGGTTGTTTCAGGTAGCAAGTCCCACATTCTTGAAACTTCCAATTGTTGATGTTGGAAATAGTGCAATTCTAATCATTAAATTTTTTTTGGCATGCTTGGTGGGACACCATCTTGAAGTTTCTTTCAAGACCATATGAACCAGAGAGCTATAAGGAGTCAGAGCTGTGGACCAGTAACAAGATCTCAATCTGCTATAAATCTAGGTATTCTTTTATCACCATTGATAACTAGTCCAAGAAGAAGGGTCAATCAGTTTGTAGCAACACCAATGGTAACTCTGAGCTAAATTAGCTAGTTAAGTTATCTTGATGCCATCAAGAAACCAACCATTGGGTATGTATAATTCCATTACCTAGAATCATGAGTATTATGCTCCATATATTTTTGATCAAACTTAGGTTGCTCATGGAATCACCTCAAGCAACAAAGATGCATATGGTTATGAGTTTTTCCCTTCAAAGTTCCAATATGACCAATCTCAGCCCTATCATGAGCTATATCAGTCTTATGCCTAGTCTTTCCAATATGTCATGTCTCATACTTAACCTATTCTCAATTCCACCTTTAAACAAGCACTGTTGGGATATGAAAAGCATGTATTAGAGCTTGAAAATAGAAGGGGATGTAGCCAAGAAATCCCTGATCATGTTATTCATCAAGTAAGAAATGCACTAGATCTAGTTAAAAGTGAATGGGATCCCATTGAAAGAGCAAATTGGCAAAGGCTTACATATGAGATGTTGGATGTGAGTGGCTTGATTGCATCTTTGGAAGAGAAGCTAAAAATTCATGAGAGGAAACCTTACCAAGTCTATTAACCTACATATCTGCTACCCCAAGTTTCATATTAGACATATGCAACCCTTGCTGATGAGCCATGTCGAGCCTGTCAAGGTCCTTTCCCTGATCATGTTGAGGAAAGTTTTGAAATAGTAAATCTAGAATTTAAGGCCAATCTTGATAAACAAATTAAATTGGAAAATCTTCAAAAACAACAATCTATGTTGGTAGCAAGGGAAGTGGAATCCAAACCCTCACTTCCCCCTCACCTTATAGCCCCATCTTCCCAAGGGAATAGTTCTAATCATAAAGTCATGAGTTGGAAACAAACAATGGAATCATGGGGTAGAAAGGAGGAGAAAGACATTGTCCAAGAGTGTGAGGTACAAAATGAGGCTAGTCCCTTTCAAGTCCCTCTCACCCTTCCTCAAGAAGCTTCTTGTTTTTCATATCAACCTTCATGCACTCCCCACTTATCTGATGATTCCTATGAGCTCCAAGAAAGACTCTTACAAGAAAATCTAGCTAAACAAATTGAGGAATTAGAGGAAAAAATGAGATTACTTAGTGAAAGAGAGATAGAGATTTTAGACCTTAGAAGGGAGCCTACACCAAAAGATACATCTTATACTAATCCTCAGGTCTCTCAGCATGATGTCAAGATTCCAAGTTAGAAGAAGGAAAATCATGAACCAGCTGGGGACCTTGAAGAAGATAAATTTGCTAACTCTTTCCAAGGGAAATGTTCTAAACCTAAGCTCATGAGTTGGAAATAAACAATGGAATCATGGGGCAGAAGGGAAGAAGAGAAAAGTTTTGCTCAAAACCTTGAAGAAGTCGAGGCTATTATTACTCATGGTGATGATCAAGCAAAAGATCCTACATTTGAACACACCCCATCTACACCCCTCCAAGAGAGCTATCAAGCCACATCTAATATAGATGAAGTGATGGCCAAATGGAAAGAGGAGAATCATTTGATTCTAGCTCAAGAATTATCTCCTCTTCTGCATATGTATAACCATCAGTCTTCCACTTCATCCCTTTTCAAAGAGGAATATTTTTTAGAGGAACCAAGTAAGGAGGAGTGTGCTCAGTTCATGGCTGGTTAAGAAGATTTCATGAGTGCATATGAGAAAAAAATCACCATAGGTACACTCTTTGATGAACCAGAGGACAAGTCACAAGATTTTGCCTCTATCTTTGATGAAGAAGAGATAAATTTTGATCATGTTTTGAATGACTTTTTTGAAGTCATTGGGGCAGGTTATACTATTCTTCAAGGAGGCTATGAGCTGGCTATAAGTAAAGAGGGTAGCATTGAGACTCAAATAAATATGCAAAATTACTACAAACTGTCAAGCTTATCCTTTCAAGAGGTTGGTAAATTTGAAGATGATATTTTTGAAGTCATCAAGGAGGATGATCATGCAATGGAACTTGAGCATGAGGTAGAAGGAGATAAGCCAAATAATGATGTATATCAAAAGTCTTATGGTGATGAGCCAAAAATCATTGATTTCTTGATGAGACATGACAACATGAAGAACCAACATTCGACAAACTTCTAAAAACAAGATGAGTACGTATATGTTGGGGGCATGTTTGACTCTATTTCACTAAGATGCAGGCCAATCAAGTTGCTATGCAAGAAGAGCAAGTCACTAGAGCTTCATCCCATTCAGCCACTTGTTTGGCATCATAAGTCTTCCCGCCATGAAGGAGACTTCAAAAATTTTCCTTTTGATCTAGGAGGTAGGGAAATATACCTGGGTAGCTGTATCATAGCTAGATAGTTTCCATTTCCTTGTTGCTCTATTTTCCCATTTTTCTTTCCCACTCTTTCTTTTAAATATGTGTTCTTTAAAAACATGGCCATGGCTTAGAGTCTTTTTCAAAATTTTCAAAAATCTCAACACATCAAATATCTCCAAAATCTTTAAATTCCCTAAGGTACCTTGCACAACCACTTTCATGACATGTCTAACTCACTGTCCCATGCAGATTTAGTAGGATTTACTAATGGTTATCCAATTTTAATGCCATTTTAAGACTTGATGGGTCATTAAATACCCCATAACAAGAGTTAAATCTTTACAGTGTCTCAAACATTCCTGTGTCTTTTAGAAAATCCCTGTTACTTGCATTTTCAATTCATAGCAAAATTGCTTAGTGAAAGTGCCTTCCTTTCTACAAAGCTCCATACTTGTTATCATAGTTCACTATTTCCAAGTATAAATATAGATATGGAGGGAGCATAGTCTTTGTAACAAGGGTCTGGGATTTATGAATGCATAGATAATTTTCTCACAAGCAAATCATATGCTTCAGCCCCTGCACAACCCTTAAAGACCTATCCATGGACTAAAGTCCCTGAAGTTGGTTATGTAAATGACCCAGCAAAGGTGAATGATTTTGCAGATGGAATCATGGACCCAATTATTCAAAAGCCTAGAAAAAATCTAAGAGAAGGGGCACATTAAAGGTGTATTCAGAGGGCCAATACTAGACAATATGAAACATTCACAATGAGGATGTGGACTTCCTAGCTGGCACAATTCATTGTCCTAGTTGTGCATCTATGCCCTGACTTGGTTGAAATATGTGCCTAATGGTTTCATGCTCCCTCAAATACCATAAAATAGGGTCCATTCATGGTGTAGATTACACCAAAGGATATTAGGGATATGTTGGCCCTGTATCATGACAAGACAACCACATTTCCCACCATTGCCAAGACATAGAAAATGTGGGCAAATGCCAATAATAAATTAAGGTTTTTGAGATCAAAGTTGCAATTAGGAGATGATGATACCACTGTGCCAGTACTACCAAAAGAAAGAGCACAATTTATGTAGGCCAACCAAGAATCACTTTCCATGATGGATTTCATTTTCAGAATGAAAGATGATATAATTGTCTATGAAGAGCAAATGACCATTCTATTCTGAAAACTATTGACAAGTTCAAGAATATCTGCTAGATTTCTCTAAGTAGATTGCATATTCAATGGTTGAACAACTAGCCTAGTTCAAATCTAAAGGGATTTCAGGTATTCTTCTTATTTGTTTCACCTTATGTGTATCAAAACTCCATCATATTTTCCCAACACATGCATCTAAATATGTATGACCCAAGCTTTGTTCTACATAGGACCATTCCTGTGTCTGCATGGACACATATCTTGTCCAAAACTAGTGACCCATATGAATTTTTGGAAAATTTTGTTACCCCTACTTTTTGTCATCTAAGCCCAGAGCTAGTTGTAAATAGATTGACTCCAATTATCTCAAGCTTTATGAGAAATTGCACTATTCCTTGTGATTACTTTTTTGGATCCCATCATACTATTATTAGAGTTCATGGTTTTAGTGGAGAACCAGTGTTGTTACCTAAGATTTTGACCCTTAGGTTAGCATTCTTAGAGGTCAACAAGCAAGTGTCAAGGTGGATAATGAATATGGCACTGGGAAGAAAAAGAAGAAAATGTATGATGTTCCATGGGTAATAAATAACATGGCCCTAGAGGCTAGAGATGATGAGTTCATGTTGCTGAGAAAGCTAGCCTTCCTAGGTTTATTTCTAATTGAAGATAAATGGGGATATGACCCAAATGGTTTCATAACTTCATGGGTTAAGAATAATAAGGTTGCTGCTAGAATTGTGCATGAGGGCCACCCTTTTTGGGAAAATAGAAGAAATCCTAGGGAAGATATTCTTGATTTTTGTGTAGAATTGATGGATTTGCACCTTAAAGAAGATAGACCATGGGAAACTTTTTTGATCCTAAAATCAGATTGACTTCTAGTTTAAGAAGAGCATCAAAGAACAAAGACTAGAACACTGAGAAAATAGAAGCCTATTGGAAATATAGGCAAGATATTTGTGAGACAACTCACTCTTTTGGAAATGTGGATTCAGATGAGAAATGGGAGGAACTCTGGGATGAATGTCATCTATCTCCTATCTTTAGCCCTGATACAAGCAATTTGTAGACACAGGGTGGAGAGTTAGCCAAAGTAGAATCCAGTTATACATTGTAGACCACAGGACAAACCTCAGCTATAGTCATTGTAACTACCTAGCCCCAACCTCTCAGTGCCATTGAAAAGCAAAAGAGTGTGGTATCATCACCACCAAAAAGTTTTGAACATTTACCACTAGTAATAGTGATAAATGTTGAAGAGAAGGAAACATAGCCAGAAGAAGAAATGCTAAGGAAACATAAGAGGGTGAGCTTTCAACTTGATTTAGAGGAAGAGGTAGAACCCTCACAATACCAACCATAGAGTACTTGGATTTCTCCTTAGGTAAGTGTTGTTTCTCCTTCTTCTCAATCTCTCTCTTCTTCTATTGGGGTGACACTTCCATCTAGCCAATTAATATCCCCTACCACCTCGATTGTGCCCATTTCTCATTTTACCCCACCTATTCATACTCAGGCTATATCATTGCCTCATTTTTCACCCTTTATCCCAAAGAAAGTACCTCCTCAAATTTTCCCTAGCCAACTTTTGGCTATTCTATATGGCTTGCCATAAGGTTATCCTTTTGCAGGTGGGCACATTGCCTCTCCTTCTACCTTCCAAACTCAAGCAGATGATGCTAAGAAGGCTAGGGAAGCCTAAATGGAGAAAAAGAGGATCAAAGATAATAAATCCCTAGCTACACTACATATGAGGTCACAATTTGACCCAATCTAGCAGCAACTAATGGTGACCCATTTGTCACCTAATATAGTCAAGCCAAATGAGCAGATGCAGCCCAAAGATTACATAATGAATGCAGTGGCAATAGATATGTCACTTTTTAGACCTCAAGATAAGGTTGAGCTATTAAATGAATCCACTTCTACAGTAGATGAAGATTATTTTAAAATATCAAAGAAGCTATAGAAGATGGAGGCTGATCTAGCCTAAGAAAAGGCAAACTATAGTAGTTTGACTACAAAAATTAATACCAAGAATAATGAAATAGAGAGTCTCAACAAATAGTTACAAGATACTATTTCTCTTCAGACTCATCAGGTTATTCAAGCCCAAAATGATTCTTTAAAAGAAGGGCTGATGCAGGTGAAAGATGGAATGACAAACTTAAGGAAAGAAAAGGTAGCATTTTAGGAAAAATGTGAGGAAATCTTGTTATAGGTCACTCAACTTCAATAGAAGCTACTGAATGAGTAAAACAATACTGCTGCTATATAGGCCCAACTTTAAGTCGAGCGATAAATGACAGAACAATTGACACTTGAGTTAGCTAATAAGCCAAAGAATACAAGGGTTTTGAATATAGTTAAGGAGCTTTATGTATCAATATGGAAAAGGATCTCTACAAAGATTACTCAGCTCAGACCTTCTCTAACCTTTCTGCTAAATGCATAGAAACTATGTGAAAAGGTGGAGACTTTAGTTAAAGCCACTTTGTCCACTATCTCTTTGAGAATGTTTGACTCTCAAGTGTTGCTACAAAAGCTATATGATGTAACTGATAGAACATTATCAGTAGCAAGGATTAGTGACAAAATGATCTCTACTAAAAGAGTGAATGAAGTTCTTAGTTGCAACTCTATAACAGTTAAATGTGAAGAGCTTCTAGATGTGGTGAAAGAAGAAATCAAAGACATGAAACATCACATTGAAGATATGGTGAAATTGGGTCTTCCCTCCCCTTTTCCTAATAGCAATACAGTGTTGATGGTTGATGAGATTAAACCTTTGTTGTTAGCCAGGCAAAGTGATCAGTCAATTTTCTAGGGTTTAATAGATAATTTATCAGTGCCTGAAATGGAAGCTATTTTGATGCCCATCTCCTAGCTTGAATTTCAATTAAAGGCTACAGTTCATAGTTTGCAAAAAATTTCACACAAGGATATCATCAACCATGATTAGCCTTTCACAAATTGAAAAATAAGTAGGGATTCTCTAATGATGAGTGGTCTATTTATCAGACAGCCTTTCTAAAGTTGTAATTTTTGCCCCATTTGATCAAGCGGGAGATTGTGGATTCTTCTTTTTGAGTAGGCTCAAAAGTCCTCAGGGTCATCAAGAACTGTAGAGTAAAAAATAATCTACATTTTATTTTTAAATTTTTAGTTGTGCGCTTTGATTTTTGCCCTACGCGATTCAGTTTTAAGGCAATGAAATTTTGACGTAGAGTGAGGGTGCAAGTTTCATTTTTTCCTAAATTTTGTCTAAGTGTTAAATATGCATAGAAGCTACCAAGTGTCATCAGTTGAGACACTTTTTATAATTTATCTAAGTTTCTCAAAATGTGCCATGTGTCTTGTAGTAATTTAGTGGAGTGTGATAAGTGTCGGCATCCATGTTTCATGTTCCATATGTGCATTTTGTGTTTCTTATGCATTTAAAAGCTTATTTCAATAAGCTTCTCTTAGGGTCAAGTGGAAGGTGCCAAGTGGCAAATGATGAAGGTCTCAAAATGTTTTTCTAAAAGTAATTGAAGCTACCACGTGCCCCTAGCTAAAAGTAGTGGAAGCTGCCAAGTGTCAGCATCCATAGTTTCTTCATTTTGCTTTGTTGATTAAGTAAAGACTATGGTGGGCCCTGGGTTTTATTTTTGAGGCAAGTAGAAGCTGCCAAGTGTTTCCATCCATGTAAATATGAAATGAGGCCTAAATTTTTCTATAATATAGCCAAAGCAATACGGAGACCGACACATGTCACCTTCCGTAGGATTCTCAAAAGGTAGCTAAAGAAAGTGGAGATTGCCACATGTCCCTTGTTAAAGATGCATGGAAAGTGCCACCTATCCCTATTCCCTTTTTGAAGTTACTTAGGTGAGAAGTGTTGTGGGTCCCATTCTCCATAAATTGTTAAAGTTTTGAAGAAGTGGACTATGACAGATGTCAAAGATGGAACATTCCTAAGCAAAGACATAGTAAAGAGTATAAGTTACGCAAAAAATGTCGTGTGTCTTATATAAGTGCTATGGAAAATGCCAAGTGTCATTTTATGGTGCCTCCTAAATAATAAGAAAGTTTTTAAGTAGAGTAAGTGAAGCTGCCAAGTGTCCTCACCCATTTCACATTGGGAAGCATCTTGTGTATCTATTTCGGCAAATGAACATGTAGGGAGAGGGAACGTTTCAGACCCAAGAAATATCCTGTGTTATACACTTTCAGTTTAGTTAGACCATTGGATTGGGAACGTATGGGTAATCTAGAGCTAGTATGATGCTATAAATATGAGTGTAGAGATCATCAAAAGGCAAGGAGAAAGATAGAGGGAATTTTCTACGAGAGATTGTTATCAAAATTTTAGACTTTATTGCTATGGCCAATAATATCGTTTGCCTTTGTTCTGTTTTCTTCAATTAGAAAGTTTGTATAACTGTGCATGTTTTTTCACCTTTTATGTAACTAAAAAATTAATGAAGACTGAATTATGTGCCTTTATTGATATTTTCTATGTTACTACAAGAATCGTCGAAGTCATGAACCTTTGATTGCTATGGCCAGTAATATCATTTACGTTTGTCCTATTTTCTTGATTTAGAAATTTTATATAACTATGCATGTTTTTGTGCCTTTTATGTGACTAGAAAATTGAGAATAATGAGTTCTGTGCCTTTGTTGATATTTTCTATGTTATTGCAAGAAGCGTCTAAAGTTGTGAGCCTTTGATCCTATTATTTTCATCTTTTACATTAATCATGCCTAGTTTGCTCTTTAATGTAATTGAATCTTAAATACAGTTTTCACTGTGCTTAGTATTGAGGGTTGAATTAAATTCAGGTGCATTCCCATAGATTTTTTTTCATTTTATTTGTGTTTCTATTTAATTCCTATCCTTTTTCCCCAAAATACTTTTGAGATAAAGAAGAGCCAGCTTCTTTAAAATATGGAAGTCATTTCAGGTAGCAAGTCCCACATTCTTGAAACTTCCCATTTTGGATGTTGGAAACAATGCAACTCTAATCATTAATAGTGTGGAAAATCACTTGGATGATGCTCTCCCTCCCCACATCAATACTTACTTGGAGATGACACTTGAGATTTCCAGAGATACTGGAGTTGGGGAACTCATGTTCCATAGAGCTTTGTAGTTTGTATCATATAAATTATATTATATTTATTATTATTGAGATATTAATCTTATGATATGCAATTATTTACTTATTTATACATATAGTGGCTATATCATTGTATCAGTCATGGTTGGGTATTTATATTTACTTTCCATATTTAGCTATGATGTGTTTGATATGTTGATAATAATCATGACTTTTAGATGTCACATGCTTATTTATAGTTAATAGACTTAAAGTGTTATATCTGGATCACTAATTATATTCTCATGGTGAATTATAATGAAGGAAAGCTTTGATTAAATTGATTTTTTTCACATTTTTCTAAGTCAAACCCAGTGGGGTTATTACAACCATGGTGAAATTCTCAAGCTCTAAAATCTCCTTGCAATCATAATGATTATAAAATACATATTAAAAATCATAGTTAATTCTTGTAAAACATTATATTAATTTAATTAAAATTTCAATCATATTTCATCGTACTACATATGACAATAATTTAAACAAAACTAAATTATCTAGGATATCACCAAAAGAAACTATGAGACTCAAAATATATCTAGAGTGAGCCTAGATGGGGCCACAAGAGCCCATAAAAAAATACACAAAACACATTTTTTTAGGTAATTAAAGATTAAAAAATACCATGTTTTTAGTAATCACAAGACTAGGCTCCTTGTTAGCCTTAACAACAACTTATAGTTGCTCAAGGTGTGTCGGCATGGATGGTCTCATCTAAGGCATTTTGGCTAATGTTTTCCCAAATTATTATTTTTGTTTAAAAATTCAAATGAATTGTTAAAACTCTTTTAACCTTAGTATTTATATAATTACCTTCCCTAAAATAAATCCTATGTTCTTACTTCATTCATCCCAACCACTATAGGAAAAATCAAAACAACAATATTTTGAACAATATTCATCCAAATAATTCTATATCATATTAATTAGAATATTGATGATATGGCTATATGTATGATATCACTTATATGGATCGAAATAAGATTTTCAAAAATATTACTATGCACTTATCAAATCTATGTATTCATACTATTAACCAACATTGACCCAAGCTATATCCCAATTATTTTTCTTTCCTTTTAATGTAAACATTTATTTGATCTCATCATTTACATCAAAAGAGGGGGAAAACATAGATAGTTATGCACTAAAATATATAAAATATTTGCACACTAGGTGAAACATGTTAAACAAAGCATACAACTCTTGATAAACATTTCAAGACTTAAATTTAAAAATACATAATCATTTCAATATTAAAAGTTAAAAATTCCACATCTAGAGGGCACCCAATGTTTTATATACTCACTCTACAAAGTTTCAAATCCTTCTATATAAGTAAAAAATGCATGGGGCATGATACTAGTTCATGTTCTCCCCTTTGCTATGTTGCAATTTTTCAAAATACTATTATTTACAATCTCAAGTTACAATTTTTGAAATCACAAGTCTAATGGAATTATATATCAATTCAGTGCAAACATAGTGGCATGACATTCATTCATGTCCATGTTTGTACATTAAAAATTTCAAAATTGCTTTTGTTCAAAGTGTAAAATTAACAAGTTCAAAATTGAATCTAGATCCATATACAGTGGTGTGATTTGTAAAGTGACAAGTGGGCCATATTGGAGTATAGTGACACTTGAAAACTATGGCTTCACTTTTGTGAATCAAATGCATTGTTTCCCCTTTTATGTTATTTCCCATTAGAGTTTATTGACACTTGATGGTTAGGACTTTACTATTTCTCACAACTATGTTCACAAGTGAAAGCATATCATGTCTAATTTAAAAGCTTCACTCAATGAGACTTGATCAATATCACATTTACCATAGGTTTTAACTCCATGAGATGGTATGGTTATGGTATAGTGATGAAAAATGGCCTACTACTCATCTTATTACCACTTTTAAAATTATTTGTTCTCCGTAACAAGAAAGCAAATAAAATTGAAAACACCTTATCTCTACTTGAAGGCTACATGGTAATTAGATTTCATACTCCTTTAGGTGCATTATTTCCTTGATATCTTTTCAAAATTTTCAAGTATCAAGTTTTCAATTTTCAAATATGAAAAATAACTACTTCTAGTGGCATTATTGTAGGTTTTTTCATTAAGGCACCTTGTATAATCAAATTTTGCATCAAAAGGACAAAGTGTGTCTTCACACTCTAGTATATGTATCTATTTTAATCTAGTAATTTCAATTCATTTTATCTCTTGTCATAAAGGGAGGGGTGAAAATTTAGACACCCAAATTTGACATAAGTTTGTCTAAAATATACATTTTTGCACAACCTTGTCTATTAGGACTTTAAATGGTAAATGAAGGGTTTATTGGCATAATTTATCTTGAGTCTCAATATTCTCTCTATGTTTATCACTTTATGGTATTTTATAATTTTTTTTTACATTTTATAATTCTACCAAGGGGATCCTAAATTTCAGTCTATGACTTTATCTTTATGTCTTGTGACTTCTGGATGAGGTTGTACTTTGCATACAAGGCTGAGCTATGTCCCTATCTAGGTAATGTAGAATTATCCCAATGCAACTTTCAGAAGTTTTTCAAATTTCTATGTCCATAAAAGTCATTTTTGTGACCGTTGGTATTTTTATTTTGGTTCCTTTACACACCAATAATCTTTAAATTAGAATTCAATAGTTATATATAAGCAAAGGTCTTGTTAGAGGCCAAGGATGAATATCTTTGGTTATAAAAGCTATACAAAGTTGATATTTTCTTACTTATACTGAATGATTTATTTAATTATCTGTTAAAATAATGGAATACAAAATTTTCATGATTTTATAAAGGGTAATCATAGGTAAAAGATATTTCAGTCTTACATTCTGTAGACTCCAATTCCTAACATCATTTGTGTTGAAATTGTCAATCTTACTCGAATTGCACTCAAATGCACATTTTAGGTCAAAATCCATAAAATGCGCTAAATGGTTCAAACTTGTCACTTACAAGTTCCATTTTAGGTCAAAGTATCCCTAAATAGGGTAATGCATTTTATGGGCTAGCTAACTTTGATCAAATCATTTCAAGTCAAAATGACAAATTTTCCATTTAGTGCTTTGGATCACTCTTTTCTTCTAATTCATTGGTACACATCACACACCTTTGTTATTTGGTGTTGGAAACATCCTAAATGGGAATCCAACTCTAATGCATCTAATATCACCTTTCAATTCCTCTCCAGTCAAATTATGACCTAGTAATATGACTTTCTAACCATTTTGATTAATTGTGCACCAATTTCCAAAGAATTGCACTAAACTCGATTAAACTTACTTAAGCTAATTAATCCAATTTAAAATATTAAGTAAAAATTCCATAGATATTTTTGAATATCTCATTATTGGAAATTGATTTTGAAAATTTGCATCACCTAGTGACATCATCTATGGGGTGGAATCCATCAAGCCATAAGTGCATAAAATACCAAGATTATGGGTCACCCATGCCTAGTTAATGCCTCCCATGCCTCTTTTAATGCTTATTTTACTTAAGCATATTTATGAGTTTAATTCCAAAAATTAAGTATGTCCATGGCCAAAAATTTGAATCTTGAGATGGATGATCATGGTTGATCCTGGCCAATCTCAAAAATCTATAAATAGAGAGGCCATGGACATGAATTTTAAGCTTGAATATTGCAAAGTTATAATGTTAAATTATTTCCACAATGATTTGAATTTGATCATTGATTTTCATTGATAGGCTAGTTTAGTGATCTGGAATCATGAGCCTAGGTTTTATGGAGTTTTCTTGAGACACTGGAGGAGTTTGCCACCTTTGTTGATAAAGACTAGGATGCTTGATCAAGAGAGAACATATTTTTGAGCCACGTGGGTATGGTGAATCCATTTGGGAAAGTAATATGATGTTGCTTTCTTTCATTTGTTTCTTTCTATCCTTTGTAATTCACATATCAATATGTAGGATTAGTTAGTTATTTATTTATTTATGCATTTTTCATGATTTATGGACTAATGTTTGACTAACTTGCTTTTTAATCCTCTTACATCTTGGCATGCCCAGTGGGATAAGACACATTCCACACATGCAGAAAATCATTTTGTAACTTTAAAATCTTCATTTGGATCATTATAAGCTATTGAAATTTGATTTTCTAACTTTGTTTTGCCATTTTTATTTACCATAGGTTTACACAATAACCAAAATTAGTTAGTAAAACCATCATAGATTGGATCGTTGTCATTGGTCACTATAGGTGTAACTGATGTCAATTAGATAACCATCATAGTGAGTGTAACAATTGTCAGTTATATAACTGACATCGGTCACTATGTTTTTAATAAAACACAAACTTGAGAGCTGTTTTTTGAAGTTCATTATTTCAAACCCAAAATAGATTCAAGGCTAAAGGACATGCTAACATTTTTGTTGTAGGACCAAGCTTGACATTTGATAAAAACATGTTTAGATCACCTTTTTCATGATTAAAATTAATTAGGAAAATTATTTTGGTGCTTAAAGTACTATTTAGGTGCTTAAGTGAGTTTTTAGCATTAGTTTTCAAAGTTATAACTAAGACCAAGGGGTCAAATGAACACCACCTCCTTTTCCATTTGGGCTTAAAAATGAACTCACCTTTCCAAGTTTTTGTATTTAATTAGTTGTTTAAGTTATATTTTGTTTGGAAAAAGAAGGAATGATGCATGTATGATCTTCTATTTATCCCCTTTAGGGAACCCTTGGAATCAAAAGTGCCATTCCTATTGCAAAAAGCCTAGTCCAAGGCTTAGAAAGAATGTCATCTAAATTGATCCCTAAAAACTTGTTAAAGTTTGGGCGATATTGAAAATGACCCTAAAGTATTTATATTTTATGATTTCTTTATTTTTATGCAAACATGGCTTAGGGGGGCATCATTACCTCCCACAAGTTTTTTAGGGAAGCTTAGACATGGGGTTTCACTTCCCAACATTGACTTCATTTGGCTCCTAATTAGAGTTGCACATGGGATGTATCTGCATTTGGACATCATACTACACTGAGTAGATAATAGGATGTAGTAGTTGTAAAAAAGACTACACCTTTTTACAACTAGCCAATGTTATGATCACCCAATTTTTATGCTTGTATTTTACATCATTTGATGTGAAAGTCATTATGTAATTGATTCCCCTAGAACAATCAAAACCTTGCTAATTTAATAGACCCCACTTTGCCATACCTTTTTAGTTTAGATTTAAAATGTTTGTTTTTTTATCATTAGTTTACTTGTTCTTGACTTGTGTCTAAATCTACTTGTTAACTCAATAAACTTAACCAAAACACATTGTCCTCAATTTTTTTGAGCAAGGGAAGAGTTACGATGTCCAATTGGAAACTTCACCTTTTCCTTGTTCAAATTGTTATCAAAAACTTTATGTCATGTCATCCACTTTGGCATATTCATGATGCCCAATTGAGTCTAGATCTTTTACCCAATTTGTTTAAATCCTTCATTTATAATCCACATTAAAAATTGAACCTTTTTGAAATCTAAGGGTTGGTGTGTCAAAGTGGGTTCACCATTTGTGCACTAAGCTTGTTCTAACTTGGGTTTAATTTTCCATTTGGATTGAAGTTCATTTATTAAAGACTCAAAATCACATTATCATCTTGGTGGACTCAATTCATCTTGTGTGTCACTCATGATTTAAGTCCTAGAACATATTTTATCCTACTAGAATCATGTGGTGACGTTGTGCTACCTATTTGTTCCTAGCTTTATACATAGTGATTCATGTATTTTTTTACATCTTGAGTTGATTAGTCCATTTTGTCTTCTTCATAATCCAAAGATCTTTCCTCTAAAATTATAGGGTCAACTTGTTGAAGATGAAACTAGCTTTTACAATAAGGGTGTATCACAAAGATCTAGGCTTTGATGTTATAGTTTTCACCTTAGGTCTTTGAGTTACATTACCCTCTTCTAATCTATATGATTTCAAATTTACCAAAGGTTGAGTAAACTCATGAACCAAATCTTCTAAATTGTGCATGGTTTCAAACCACCCTCCCTTATAGTCTCATTGGTACTTTGGTTATTTATTTAAAAAAGAGAGATAAATCATACTTTGTTTGGTTTCCAAGCATTGGTCCAAAGTTAGTCAAACAAACAAACCAAATATTTTAGACATGACCTAAAGGTTCACTCATAGTGGAGCCTCTTATGGCCTTAGTTATGAAGATGAGCAATTTTATGATGGTCAAGATAACCCCATTATTTTTTATTATATCCCTGCAATAGTAGGATCCAAAGATGATTACAATAAATATTATCCCCAAGAAGATCAAGATGAAGCCCTTCTTAGATTAATAGAATCAGGTGTTAGACTACCTTCTAACTTTCCTATAGAACAATTTCATACCTTAGTTTGAGAAGGAGAAAAATGATGGAAAGAGAAAGATTTTGCATGAATAGACATACCTTCTTCCTCTAACGAAGGAAAGGAAATACAAATAGAGTTAAAACCCACAAATCTAGATCTTCTAGTTAAGATCAAGATAATAAGCCAATGATATGCAAATCAACTCATTATAGACTTAACCAACTCCCTAGTTGCCACTTCAATTCACAATGATGCTTTGAAAGAATAAAGAAATGTGGTTGAAATTATGAAACAAATATTGGATGAGGACATTACCATAGTGGATCAAGGTAATCTAAATAAACAGTTAAAGTCACAAGAGAACTTACAAAGTATTCCATTTGACATGGAACATACATTCTTCAATCATCAAGAAATTCTTGTTACTTTACAAACTCAACAACCAAAACATTCAATTCAAATTGAGGAAATACCTCAAGACAATTTGGCTAGTTCTTTTCAATCAACATAAAAATTGATAACTAAACATAAAAATTTCCAAAATCAACAAAGTATGAAATAACCAAATTTAGGGAATGTTTTACAATCCAAGAATCAACAGCCTATGTTCTCAACTCAAGGATAAAATCATAACCAAGTCATGGATTGAAAGGTATACACTCCCTATAGATCCACACAAAAATAGGGGTGCATTCCACCCCTACATCAACAAAACTAGGTGCACATTCCACCCCAATAACAATAAAACTAGGGGCAAATTCCACCCCAACAATAATAAAACTAGGGGCACATTCCACCCCAATATCAATGAAACCAAGGGCACTTTCCACCCTAAAAACATCTTATTCAATCCAAAAATACACCAAACATGAAAGAATGGAATTGTATGAAGGAAATTGTTCAATGATTGGAGACGAATAATAGAGTCAAAAAGTACAAATTTAATGAGATATGCCCATATCCATTTGATTTATCTATTATCCAAAATCCCTTTCCACCTCATTTGAAGGAACCCAAATTTGACAAGTACAAAGGAAAAGGAGATCCACATGAGCACATATAGACATTCTTTATCGTATGTCAAGAGGTTGCTTATATAAGCAAGTATTTAATAAAACTATTTCCATGAAGTTTATCAAGACAAGATCTTGATTGGCTACTTAAATTACCCAAGGGATTAGTTGTAGATTGGAATGACTTATCATAAAAGTTTGTTAACCATTTATCATATAACATAGAACATGAATTAACCATTATTGACTTATCCAAATAGTGTGATGGTCAAAGTTTTGCCACATATTTGCAAAGGTGGAGATGGCAAGCCACTTTCAACATAATTTGCCAGACAAATAGTTGGCAAATATGTTTGCATCTTAAAGTTGCACATAATCTATGGTTAGCTTATGCTAACTAATTTGAAGAAATTATTGACAAAGGAGTGTGTTGTTCCCAAAATGAGCTTTGCTCATTTTTGCAAGCGCCCCCCTACGAAACTTGTCAGTTCCGTCTTCCCTTGTTTTATTTTTTCTGCAAGGGCGGCGATTTTCGCCGCCCCTGCACTTTTTCTGCAAGGACGGCGAAAATCGCCGCCCCTGCATTTTTTCATTTTTCGCGCAGGGCATTAATGGCCCTGCGCACCGGGTGGTTGGGATTGATTTTTCAACCTATATAAACCGTTTTGAGCCTCATTTCTTCTCACTGCCTCCTCCTCTCACCATACCTCTTGCACCTGAGCGATCCAAGCGACTTTGCGACGTGCCGACTCGCGGATTCGACTTCGTAGCGCGTGCGTCCTTCAGGTAGGGTTTGTCTTTTTAAGTTTCGTTTTCATTCTTTTCATTTGTTTTTTGCTTTTTATCTCCCCGCGGCCTCGAGATGGCGGCATTTCCTTGCCGCCGTTCCAACCCTGTTCTCCTCAAGCAAGGGCGGCGATTTTCGCCGCCCCTGCTCCCTTTTAGCAAGGGCGGCGATTTTCGCCGCCCCTGCTCCCTTTTTGCAAGGGCGGCGATTTTCGCCGCCCCTGCTCTTTTTCTTCCTTTTTCTTTTTAACTCCCGGATTCTTTTTTCGGGGTTGTCCTTTTCAAACTTTTTCTTCCTCGTTTTCCGTCTCTTGGCCCATCCTAACCTATTTAAGTGACATCCTTAGCCTTTGTCACTTAAATTGCTCTCCCCGTCTCTCACTCTCCTTTCGACTATGGCTGCAGCTCCTTCAGCAAGCTCCTGCACGCCTGCTTCCGTTCAAACGAGATCGTTCCCCATGACGAAAGCATCTCCTTCAAAGGCCAAGAAGATGAAATACAAATACCAGGGCGTCTTCCCGCTCACAGCGATTACCTCGAATGTCGACGACATTCGAGACACTGAGATCGGTCACGTAGATATGGCCGAGTTCCTGGTACGAACCAAAGCAACCAATCCCAGCACTGAGATAATGAGGATTATCGAGAGCAACATCCACCTGGTGGCCGCCTTCCCAGTGGCAGCTCATCATGCAGAATTCGTCCTTCAATGCGCGCACTTCTACGACAAAGAGACCAGATCAGTCTCAGACGCCAGGGGCAACATGATCATTCGGTTGGACCCCGAATTTATCGACAAAGTCTTTTTATGTCCGCCGGCCACCGAAGTGACCCAGATTGACTTCGAGAATGCGCAGAGGGAATATGACAAAGACCCCGAGAGGGCAAAGAGGGTCATAAACCATAAGTGGTTAAAAACCCCAAGGACCAGCTTATCCAGATGGCTGAAAAGCTTCCCCAGAAGTGACTTCATTGAAGAAGTTGGTGACCTGATCACTCTTCTCAGCAGAGTACGGGGCCTCCCGTCTTCTTCACAATTCCATGAATGGATGTACCCATTCATAAAGATCATTCTGCAAGGCAAACAGGTCATCTTCTGGGGAGAACAGATCAGCAACGCTATTCATGAGCAGCTGACTAGGGTACAAACCTCCTTCAAATTCTATATGACCTCGTACCTGGTCTACATAGCTGCTGCCATGCGATCTTTCCCGGGCCTAACCACAGAAGGGGATAGGAAGACCACCCCGGTCTATTCATACTATCCGCAGCTGACACTTCAGGCCTCGACATGTCATTTCAGGCGAGTGAATGACGCATTCTTTGCCGTATTTCTATGTCTTTTCGATCCTCAGCTGGAGCAGAAGAGGATGTCAGACGAGGCTTGGACAATAGTGAACAGTTTTGGCTGCATGTTCCTCCAGTTCCCTACATTTTCTTATCTACGGGTGGGTTTCTTCCAAGGATACCCTTATATGCTCCCCAGATTCCCTTCAGATAGGTTGGTTCTAATGGAACTTTGCCGACAACTGGCCGTCGTGCACTCAAAACAGATGGAGCTTAAGAGACCCGGTTTCAAGTTTCCTATCCAGATTGGCAGATTTTCCATTGCTACATCAACTAGAGCCAAGGTTATGAAAACAGAGATGCAGATGGTTACCATCAAGCCTTTCAAAAGATGGGAAAAATTTGATTACAGAGGAGTTAGGGAGACGATTCGAAGAAAGACTCAGTTTCACGAGCCTATGATTGAGGACATCTGGGTAGATATAAGGACAGCCGAAGAGATAAGAAAGATGGACTATTGCCGCCTCACGCTAGATCAAATAGAGTACCTCGGGCTTGCAGAGATCCCTTCAGGATTGGTTGACGATGGAAATATAGTGAACAGCAGATATCTGACAGAGGTCGCTGGTTCTCCTCTTCCTACGATCAACTGGTCTCAAAAAGAGCTGACTTCTCTAAGGAAGAGATTCGAACCAGTATTGGCTAACACCAATAGTTGGTTGGCAGCAAATGGAATCACCCTTAAAGAATTCATTACAGGGTCCGAGGCTGAATATCAAGCAGAAATGAAGAGAAAGGCAGAAAGCCGAACCAAGAACAAAGACGATGTCCCTTCATCTTCTAGACCTCACAAGCCTAGGATCGTCTTTGTATCCAAGAAACCTAGGTCAGAACAGAAACCTGAAGCAGCAGTTGAAGGAACCACAGAACGAAGTCCCGGGATACAGGCAGCTCAACCGATAGGGTCAACAGAACAATTTTCAGAATGACCAGGTGTTGGGTCTCCAACTTCAACGGAGCATGTGCGGCCGATCCAGTTTTCCTCTCCTCCTCATCAGTCTCCTTTGGTGCCCACTTCCCCTATCTCTCCCATAAGCGTTCCATCTTCCGGTGCTGCTTCTCCTTCCAAGGTGGTTTTTGGTGATCCACAAGATCCTTCAGCAGGTTCCCCTCGCTCTTCTGCATCCATTCCAAGTTTATCATCTCCATCTTTCAACCTGCCATCAAGCCCGGTGCCTAATCCTGAAACAACAGTTGACACAGTCTCACCGGTCACTCCAACTACCACTACCGTCACCACTAGTAGCGTGGAGGCCGCTACCGTGACACCAGCAGAAGCAACTATTGTTACAACAGGAACTTCTCTCCCGCCATGGATGTCTGCTTTCACACCAAAGAGAAAGAAAAGGGCCATCTCCCCAGAAGAATTCAATTTCGGCAAGATTGTGCCGGCCAAAACCAAGGCTCCCAAGAAACCAAAAATCCTTTCCAAGTTGGTCGAGGAAAAGGGGCAGAAATTTCTGGAAATTGCCAAACCCCCACAGGACGCAACCCTTGAAGGTTTTGAAATGAGCAGTTATTCCTTTTCTCGTGTTGAACTAGGCAAGGTTACACACGAAGGCGCAAAGAGTGACCTTCAGTCAGCAATGGACATTATGGTCCAAAAATTTGACAAAGAAAAGGAGATGAAAGATTTTTATAAAGCCAAGGCTGAGTAGCTAACGGCAGTAATCAGGAGATTCACCATCCCACCTGAGTCAGCAACTCCAGAGGCCTTTTCAGTGGATGATTCAGTTATTCAGAAAGCTGAAAAGACTTATTTAAAGGGAAAAGTAATGGAGGAATACATTGACCGGATACACAATCAAGGAATCTCTCTGCTGTCTGAGGTTGCAGAAAGAACAGGGAAAATGAAGAGATTGAAGGCTCAAGTAGACAGTTTTATTTCTCTCACCTCTCAGGAGATTAATGGCTTGGAAAAAGATCTCGGGAGATGGAAGGAAATGGAGGGTCTAAAGAAGAGTATCCTGATCTCTATCGGAGTTATCCCCAACAAGGATTCATATGTTGAGGTCAAAGAGACGATGACTTTCAGAATCCAGGTACTCAAAGATCTAATTGATGATCTCAAAGCTTTTAAAGAAGCTAGTGATAAAAGTGACCTGAGCTTGTTGAACAAATTAGAAGAGCTACCCTGCGACTTGACCTCTAAGGATCATCAGTTCCTTCCAGCAGATGAAATGATTCAGAATTTTGAAGGGATGATCCATAAGGATTTCAAAGGAGCGTCTTTTTCAATAACTTCGGTTGATAGCATTCTAGATGCTCAGTTAACTCTGGAAAATTTAAGATCCAGGTTAACTGGCCACTATAAAGCCATCACAGCATTAAAAGACGCATTGATCAGAGCAAGGGTCGTCTCCAACCACGCAGTTGCACCTGATAGCATCGGGATCCAGGCATCAATCACTATGTACGAGGCTTATTTGAAGAAGTCTAGTGGCAAGAATTGACACTTTCCCTCTTTCTTCTTCTATCCTTATGCATTTCTGTTTTCTACAGAATGCATGTAATTTTGTTAAATGTAATTACGAATAAAATATTTTGGAAAATATCTAAAAGTCAAAGATGAGTCATCTTTGACCAAGATATTTTATATTTTATTATTTTTTCTGTTTTTGAGGATTTTCTCCCTATATATAGTGGAGACCTCATTTGTAAAATCTTCTTGGAAAAATAGAGAGCAAACACTCCGCTAAAATTGAAGCAACTTTTGAGACTTTGTGCTCAGATTTGTAAATCAGATTTTGTCAAATGAATGAGAAGCAAGTAATTTCAAACTTTGTGTTGAAGTTATCTGTGTCATCTAGGAAATAGTTTCTTATGTACTCTTTCCTGATAACCTCTTGTTTATCTGTCTTAATAAGCAAAGTGAATGTGTTGATATTATCTAAGGGCACTTTTTGAGGGTAGGAGATAGACTTTGTGCTACTTTTACTTTTGAGATTCTTTTATCTTTTGTAGTTTCAGGTGGAGACTTTGTGCTTCACTTCATTCTACGGTTATACTTGTTCCGAATCTGTGGAAAGGCTACGGAAGACTTTGCGCTTGCGTGAGCGTTCTTGTGACCTTGTTACTTCAGGTAATCTCTTGCTCTTCATTTGATATCATTCCTGAAAGAAGAGGAATGCTGTTAGCTTAAAGACAGAGATTTTCCCTCTTTTGTTCCTTGTACATTACCTCTGAAAGAAGAGAGGTAGATGTTGTTATACCACCCTCGTGTGTTATTTTCTGCTTAACTATATATTCAGCACGTAAATATTGATAGGGAACCTCCCCTTGATGAGAGGAGAGATTTACCTCGTCTTGATCTGGTAAAGCCACACTCCTCGTGGTGTAAATCTCCCTTATGCTGTGGCTGATATCCTCATTTTGTCATCAGTCAGTTGACGACAAAATATTCACCCAACAGTTTTTTGGCGACTCCGCTGGGGACTCGGATGTGCAGTCTGAAACCTCAAGTTTCAGATTGAAGCAGTCCTTACCCTTCTCCATTACGTAATCTGGCGACTCCATTTCATGTCTTACCCATTATCATTTTAGCTTTACCAGTTGCCTCCATTATATTATCTGGTCTGCAAAACCAGAGCTGCTGGGAAGAACGCACATCTTGGAGCCTCAAGCTTCAACTTGAAGTAGTTTCGGTCCCATTTTTGTTTTAAAAATCTGGCAACCCCACGCTATACCAGAAGTCAGAGAGCTAAGGGTGTTGTCGACCCTATGTTTGAATTAGCACAACAGAGTAATTTTGATCTGTTTCCTCCATCAGCTCCTCTTCAACGGTCCAAGAGTTTTCCTTCCAGCGTTGTCAGGTCACCAACACAAGGTAGAACTCTTCTTCCCGCTGTCAATCACCGCCTACCTATAAACACTCCACCAAGGTTCATTATCCCACCTTTCCACCCTATTATCACTATGGCTCAAGGCCCGTGGGGTAATTCTTTCGGCCCTCTTAATTTAACCCCACCTCTGCATGAACTACCTCGTAGCTCTAGGAAAAATTTTCCTAAGTTCTTTGGAGATGGCAAGGTTCATCCCAACGAGCATATCGCTGCTTTCTCCATAGCATGTGGCATTATTGGTGTCGATTTTGAAGATGTAGCGGTGAGACTTTTCGTAGAGACCTTGCAAGGTGCGGCTGCAGATTGGTTCTATCACTTGCAGGTTGGGTCGGTGACTGACTGGAATACACTAAAGTCCATATTTGAAGCTAGATTTAAACCCGCTGAAGATGCACATGCTTTTTTAGCTCAGCTAACACAGATGAAAAAAGAATCCCAGGAACCTATGAGGGATTTCATAGCCAAATTCAACAAGTTGAGGAACCGGATTCCGACTGTGGCTCAACCCACACCGGAAAATCTCAAGTGTTTTTTCATCAACTCGCAGCTCCCTGAAGTAAGCTTCCTGTTAAGGCGAGCTGGCCCTATGGACCTAGCATTGACTCAAAATTTGGCTACTGAGATTGAGGATGATCTTATCCTAGCAGGCAAAATCAGGAAAGACTGGTAAAAACAAATGCCCCTCACCTGCTGAAAGTTCCTCCACAGGCACTACTGATCCTATGGTGCAAAAGTTAACAAATGAACTGATTGCTTTAAAGAGACAAATCTCTCAAGGCCCGTCTGCCCCTACTTATCGAGATGCACCCAGGAGGACTTTTCAGAATCAGCCATATCAAAATAATATTGCCCGAACTCAAGGACAATCGAATCGTCTACCTCCCCCTTCAGGGAGATTAGCCATTGAAGCAGCACCTACAAATTCAGCGGTTGGATACTTAGAAACTGAGCACGACCTTTCCTTTCAGCCGCAGCTGGATCAGTCAGGAAGTGCTAACCTCTTTGATGAACAGGATGAGGAATTAGCTGGTGACTCCAGTATCGGTTTCCTAGATTACCAAGATGAAACCGGACAACAAGGGGAAGATTCAAAGGAGGCTTATGCTGTCTTTACTAGGTCTCAAAATCAATCGGCTTCACGCACTGACAAAGGGAAAGTAGTTGACGAGCTTCGGCCAGCAATTTCCATTGCCCAACGTGGAACTCCATTACCTCCGCAATCAAAAGATCATATGACTCATAAAAAGGTAACTGCTCCCTGTCACTTAACATCTTCCCCTCCTACTGCTCAGGCCGGTGAAGAACCTGTCAAGGTCCTTAATGAGGGGATTGCTCCTTTTTCTATTACAACCACCCTTCAATCATTTGATATTATTGATCATGCTAAAAAAACTAAAATTCAAATGACAGAGATTGAGTATTTGAGAGCTAACCCGGAACAGCTTGATAGGTTAGCAGAATATGTTAAAAATAAAGCTGTCCCCACAGGACAAAATCTTTCAAAGGTTGTTCCAGATCTCCCCAAAGACAAACCAGCCCAAAATAATCTGGTTGTGACACCCCTAGTCGCTCCCAAAAAAATTGAACCTTTTTATGTCTCTCTGCTTATAAATGGTTTCAAACTGAGTAACTGCATTATAGACTCCGGGGCTTCAGATAACGTCATGCCTGCAAAAGTGGCGAACTCCCTCGGCCTGACTTTAACCAAAACTTTTGGGAGGTGTTTTTCCATGGAAAACAAGCAGGTTCCCCTCCTTGGCCAAATAAAAGATGCTCAATACGCTTTTGCGGCTTTTCCCGAAAAGCGAATCAAAATGACAGTTCTAGTGGCCGATGTCCCAGCATCTTACGGCATCTTGCTTGGACGGAATTTTTGTAAGGATGTTGGGGGGGAATTGAGCATGGACCTATCAGAGGCCAGAATTCCAGTTCAGGGTGTCATGAAGAAGTTGCTTCCTGAAAAGGAAGCCAGGTACGTAGTTACCCGTTCCACGGCACCTGAAGCGCAAATTTTATTCGAGTCATCAGGTATGGGAACTTATTTCTTATCCACCGACGAAATCCACGGCGCCCCGGAGGAAACCCCTATGGATAATGATTTAGGTTCGGTTTCGCCTAGCGCTAGAGGTGGAATGTCAAAACCAAATGAACACACAAATCAACCCTTTCCCCAGGATGGGGAAGTTTGTGGAGAAAAAGCCATGTCTGATGAGTTATGGACCTTAGAGTTCGATGGCAGTTGCTCTTCTACTGGATCAGGAGCCGGAGTTGTGTTGGTATCCCCTCAGGGAGAGGCTATCCGTTTTGCTTATAAATTACAATTCAACAATACCAACAACACAACTGAGTACGAATCCCTTTTGCTCGGGCTACAGGCTGCCAAAGACAAGGGCATAAAGAAAATCCATGCCAAAGGGGACGCTGAGTTGATAGTGTATCAGATAAGGAACCTCTATCAGACTAAAAATGAGAGGTTGCGCCATTATCGCAATCAAGTATGGGATCAGATCGAGTATTTTGACGCCTTCAATATCTCTGCCGTTCCGAGGGAATTCAATGATCGAGCAGACGCATTGGCTGTCTCTGCAACTCTCCTGATTCCCCATCCTGATTTCAAAGGCGATAAGTATACTATTGAGTTGGTTTTCTGACCGAGTGTACCAGACAATGTTGACCACTGGCAAATATTTAATGACGATGATCAAATCATCACTTTCTTGGAGCAAAAAGACGCTTTCAAACAATTGTGTTTTGAAGGCTCCGAACCTCGGGAGTATGGACCAACCCCTGAAACTCAGACTCATACAGGTGAAGATTGGCTGTAGCTGAAGGGAAATAAAATTCCCAAAGGTTTAGTTTCCCTAGAGAAGCTGTTTGATGACCATGACCGGTTTGTAAAAAAACAACAAACGGATTCAAGTTCTTCTTCAGATTTTGATCAACTCAACTTGGGGACCAAGTATGACCCTAAGATGGTAAACATTGGGAAATGCTGCACTCCCAAGGAAAGATCTGAGCTTGCTAGTTTACTCTGTCAATATAGGGATGTGTTGGCCTATTCTTATGACGACCTGAAATCTCTCAGGCCACATGACATCCGTCATGATATCCCCTTGAAAGCCAATTCTGTGCCTTATAAACAGAAATCCCGACAATATAATCCAAAAATCTCAGATACTATCTTAACCGAGATACAAAAGATGCTGGATGCTCGGATAATTTTTCCAATCCATCATTCAACATGGGTCGCTAACATAGTACCTGTCAGAAAGAAAAATGGTGAGATCCGAATCTGTGTGGATTTCAGGAATTTGAATCAGCTGTCCTTAAAAGATAACTACCCCCTTCCCATTATGGATCAAGTCCTACAGATGGTAACAGGTTCGGAAATGTTATCAATGCTTGACGGTTTTTCGGGTTATAATCAAGTGGAGGTCAGAAAAGCAGATCAACATAAGACAGCATTCACCACACCCTGGGGTACTTTCGCTTATCGCAGGATGCCTTTTGGTCTGATAAATGCAGGGGCTACTTTTCAAAGAGCTATGGATCTTGCTTTCAAAGACATAATGGGAAAATTCATTGTAGTGTACTTGGATGATCTGACGGTATTTTCAAAACAGCGTTCTGAGCATGTTCACCATTTGCAAAGAGTACTAGAGCGCTGCCGTCAAAATGGCATCTCATTAAACCCAAAGAAATCCATCTTCGGAGTAACTGAAGGGAAGCTTCTCGGACACGTAGTGTCCCGAGAAGGTATTAGGATTGATTCAGAAAGAGTTAGATCCATTCAGGAACTGACTCTACCTACCAGCAAGACTGTAGTTCATTCTTTCTTTGGAAAGGTCAATTTTCTTAGGAGATTTGTTCCTGAATTCGCCGAAAAAACCCGTCACATTGTTAACATGATGAAGAACAACGCCACATTTAGATGGACCGTCGAAGGCAAAGTAGCATTCAAAGAAATTAAAAAAGCAATTGCAGGGGCACCAATCTTGGTCTGTCCAGACTATACCAAAGGTTTCAAAATATATAGTTATGCCTCCGAGCATACACTATCAGCTATTTTGGTTCAGCCCAATTCAGAAAATGCAGAATCTCCTATTTCGTTCATGAGCTGCCCACTCAAAAATCACGAGTTGAAATATTCCCTTATGGAGAAACACGCATATGCCGTGGTCAAAGCTGTCAAGCATTTCAGGTTTTATATCCTAAATTCTCACACTGAGGTCCTCGTACCAGATACAACAATAAAATCTATTTTGACTCAGCAGGAGTTCGGCACAAAGAGGGGTAACTGGATTGCCAAAATCCAGGAATTTGATCTGGACATCAAACCAACCAAGCTCATACGGGGACGGGGCCTTTGCCAATTGATCGCCAACAACATTCCAGAGGAATCAGGAAATGAAGATCAAGATATTGAAGACATGCCCACCATTCTCTTTGTTGCTACTACTGATGAGTGGTTTTCTGACATTGCTTATTTCCTAACATATGGTGAATGCCCTCCACATCTTTCTTTTAAAGAAAAGCGGAATATCAAATTAAAAGCAGTTGGTTATGTTCTATGGGACCATGGTCTTTACAAAAGAAACCTGGATGGGGCATTTCTTCGTTGTGTCGATAAAGCTCAACAAGAAAGACTTTTGAAATCCTTTCACAATTTGGCCTGTGGAGGACATTTCTCTGCACCGGTGACGGCACACAAGATTCTATGAGCAAGGTACTTTTGGCCTACGCTTTTTCAGGATGCCTATAAATGGGTACAAAAGTGTGAGCCGTGTCAGCAATTTGTCGGAAAACCTAAGCTACCTGCTTTTCCCCTCCGGCTGGTTGTGATCAATGAACCGTTCCAGCAGTGGGGTGTTGATTTCATCGGTGCAATTAACCCATCTTCAAGCGCCGGACATGATTATGTCCTCACCGCGATAGACTATTTTACTAAGTGGGTGGAGGCCAAACCAACTAAACATGCTACATCCGAAGTAGTATGCGCCTTCCTCAAAGAAGATATCATCACAAGGTTTGGAGTTCCACTAAAGATTGTGACGGATAATGCGGCCTGCTTCTCGTCACATGAAATCACTCAATTTTGTTTCCATTATGGGATCACTTTGTCTCACACTTCAGACTATTTCCCCTAGGGGAACGGACAAGCGGAATCAAGTAACAAGAACCTGGTCACCATCATCAGAAAGTTGGTGGACGACAATCAGAGAACATGGCACAAGGCTTTGTATGATGCTTTATGGGCCGACAGGATAATGCCTAAAAGAGCCATAGGTATGTCACCTTTTCAACTCTTATATGGACGAAATGCTGAAATCCCCATCACCCTTAAACTACCAGCACTCAGGTTAACCAGAGCAATCAAGGATTCGACCTTTGAAGGTTCAGTGGACAAACGTATCATGTATCTGAATGAACAACGAGTTACGGTGGTAGATCGGATCAGAGAGCACCAGAACCGGGTAAAGGCGCTTTTCGATAAAAGAGCTAAGGTGCGTGAGTTCCAAGTCGGAGATCAAGTCTTGTTGTGCGACAAGCGGCGTGAACCAAAAGGGATGCACGGCAAATTTGACTCTCTGTGGAGGGGTCCGTTCACCATTCGACAGCTCTGTGGCGAAGCTAGCTTTTTGCTAGAGTATAAAGATGGAACGCCGTTTACACTACCTCATAATGGGCAGCATCTAAAGCTCTTTCACCCTTGAAGTTGGAGCAGTCCATTTGTAAATATGTGCAGTTCTTTTTTCTTTTTCTTTTCTTTTTTCTTTTTTCTTTCGCTCGACTCCGTAGCCCAGTGGCTTGGATGAAGGCACTTAGAGACTGGTTTCTGCTTCTGCTTATCCTTTTGATAGAGCAGAAGTTCCCCAATAGGAGCCAGCTGTTGTTCCCAAAATGAGCTTTGCTCATTTTTGCAAGCGCCCCCCTACGAAACTTGTCAGTTTCGTCTTCCCTTGTTTTATTTTTTCTGCAAGGGCGGCGATTTTCGCCGCCCCTGCACTTTTTCTGCAAGGACGGCAAAAATCGCCGCCCCTGCATTTTTTCGTTTTTCGCACAGGGCATTAATGGCCCTGCGCGCCGGGTGGTTGGGATTGATTTTTCAACCTATATAAACCATTTTGAGCCTCATTTCTTCTCACTGCCTCCTCCTCTCACCATACCTCTTGCACCTGAGCGATCCAAGCGACTTTGCGACGTGCTGACTCGCGGATTCGACTTCGTAGCGCGTGCGTCCTTCAGGTAGGGTTTGTCTTTTTAAGTTTCGTTTTCATTCTTTTCATTTGTTTTTTGCTTTTTATCTCCCCGCGGCCTCGAGATGGCGGCATTTCCTTGCCGCCGTTCCAACCCTGTTCTCCTCAAGCAAGGGCGGCGATTTTCGCCGCCCCTGCTCCCTTTTAGCAAGGGCGGCGATTTTCGCCGCCCCTGCTCCCTTTTTGCAAGGGCGGCGATTTTCGCCGCCCCTGCTCCCTTTTTGCAAGGGCGGCGATTTTCGCCGCCCCTGCTCTTTTTCTTCCTTTTTCTTTTTAACTCCCGGATTCTTTTTTCGGGGTTGTCCTTTTCAAACTTTTTCTTCCTCGTTTTCCGTCTCTTGGCCCATCCTAACCTATTTAAGTGACATCCTTAGCCTTTGTCACTTAAATTGCTCTCCCCGTCTCTCACTCTCCTTTCGACTATGGCTGCAGCTCCTTCAGCAAGCTCCTGCATGCCTGCTCCCATTCAAACGAGATCGTTCCCCATGACGGAAGCATCTCCTTCAAAGGCCAAGAAGATGAAATACAAATACCAGGGCGTCTTCCCGCTCACAGCGATTACCTCGAATGTCGACGACATTTGAGACACTGAGATCGGTCACGTAGATATGGCCGAGTTCCTGGTACGAACCAAAGCAACCAATCCCAGCACTGAGATAATGAGGATTATCGAGAGCAACATCCACCTGGTGGCCGCCTTCCCAGTGGCAGCTCATCATGCAGAATTCGTCCTTCAATGCGCGCACTTCTACGACAAAGAGACCAGATCAGTCTCAGACGCCAGGGGCAACATGATCATTCGGTTGGACCCCGAATTTATCGACAAAGTCTTTTTATGTCCGCCGGCCACCGAAGTGACCCAGATTGACTTCGAGAATGCGCAGAGGGAATATGACAAAGACCCCGAGAGGGCAAAGAGGGTCATAAACCATAAGTGGTTAAAAACCCCAAGGACCAGCTTATCCAGATGGCTGAAAAGCTTCCCCAGAAGCGACTTCATTGAAGAAGTTGGTGACCTGATCACTCTTCTCAGCAGAGTACGGGGCCTCCCGTCTTCTTCACAATTCCATGAATGGATGTACCCATTCATAAAGATCATTCTGCAAGGCAAACAGGTCATCTTCTGGGGAGAACAGATCAGCAACGCTATTCATGAGCAGCTGACTAGGGTACAAACCTCCTTCAAATTCTATATGACCTCGTACCTGGTCTACATAGCTGCTGCCATGCGATCTTTCCCGGGCCTAACCACAGAAGGGGATAGGAAGACCACCCCGGTCTATTCATACTATCCGCAGCTGACACTTCAGGCCTCGACATGTCATTTCAGGCGAGTGAATGACGCATTCTTTGCCGTATTTCTATGTCTTTTCGATCCTCAGCTGGAGCAGAAGAGGATGTCAGACGAGGCTTGGACAATAGTGAACAGTTTTGGCTGCATGTTCCTCCAGTTCCCTACATTTTCTTATCTACGGGTGGGTTTCTTCCAAGGATACCCTTATATGCTCCCCAGATTCCCTTCAGACAGGTTGGTTCTAATGGAACTTTGCCGACAACTGGCCGTCGTGCACTCAAAACAGATGGAGCTTAAGAGACCCGGTTTCAAGTTTCCTATCCAGATTGGCAGATTTTCCATTGCTACATCAACTAGAGCCAAAGTTATGGAAACAGAGATGTAGATGGTTACCATCAAGCCTTTCAAAAGACGGGAAAAATTTGATTACAGAGGAGTTAGGGAGACGATTCGAAGAAAGACTCAGTTTCACGAGCCTATGATTGAGGACATCTGGGTAGATATAAGGACAGCCGAAGAGATAAGAAAGATGGACTATTACCGCCTCACGCTAGATCAAATAGAGTACCTCGGGCTTGCAGAGATCCCTTCAGGATTGGTTGATGATGGAAATATAGTGAACAACAGATATCTGACAGAGGTCGCTGGTTCTCCTCTTCTTACGATCAACTGGTCTCAAAAAGAGCTGACTTCTCTAAGGAAGAGATTCGAACCAGTATTGGCTAACACCAATAGTTGGTTGGCAGCAAATGGAATCACCCTTAAAGAATTCATTACAGGGTCCGAGGCTGAATATCAAGCAGAAATGAAGAGAAAGGCAGAAAGCCGAACCAAGAACAAAGACGACGTCCCTTCATCTTCTAGACCTCACAAGCCTAGGATCGTCTTTGTATCCAAGAAACCTAGGTCAGAACAGAAACCTGAAGCAGCAGTTAAAGGAACCACAGAACGAAGTCCCGAGATACAGGCAGCTCAACCGATAGGGTCAACAGAACAATTTTCAGAACGACCAGGTGTTGGGTCTCCAACTTCAACGGAGCATGTGCAGCCGATCCAGTTTTCCTCTCCTCCTCATCAGTCTCCTTTGGTGCCCACTTCCCCTATCTCTCCCATAAGCGTTCCATCTTCCGGTGCTGCTTCTCCTTCCAAGGTGGTTTTTGGTGATCCACAAGATCCTTCAGCAGGTTCCCCTCGCTCTTCTGCATCCATTCCAAGTTTATCATCTCCATCTTTCAACCTGCCATCAAGCCCGGTGCCTAATCCTGAAACAATAGTTGACACAGTCTCACCGGTCACTCCAACTACCACTACCGTCACCACTAGTAGCGTGGAGGCCGTTACCGTGACACCAGCAGAAGAAACTATTGTTACAACAGGAACTTCTCTCCCGCCATGGATGTTTGCTTTCACACCAAAGAGAAAGAAAAGGGCCATCTCCCCAGAAGAATTCGATTTCGGCAAGATTGTGCCGGCCAAAACCAAGGCTCCCAAGAAACCAAAAATCCTTTCCAAGTTGGTCGAGGAAAAGGGGCAGAAATTTCTGGAAATTGCCAAACCCCCACAGGACGCAACCCTTGAAGGTTTTGAAATGAGCAGTTATTCCTTTTCTCGTGTTGAACTAGGCAAGGTTACACATGAAGGCGCAAAGAGTGACCTTCAGTCAGCAATGGACATTATGGTCCAAAAATTTGACAAAGAAAAGGAGATGAAAGATTTTTATAAAGCCAAGGCTGAGCAGCTAACGGCAGTAATCAGGAGATTCACCATCCCACCTGAGTCAGCAACTCCAGAGGCCTTTTCAGTGGATGATTCAGTTATTCAGAAAGCTGAAAAGACTTATTTAAAGGGAAAAGTAATGGAGGAATACATTGACCGGATACACAATCAAGGAATCTCTCTGCTGTCTGAGGTTGCAGAAAGAACAGGGAAAATGAAGAGATTGAAGGCTCAAGTAGACAGTTTTATTTCTCTCACCTCTCAGGAGATTAATGGCTTGGAAAAAGATCTCGGGAGATGGAAGGAAATGGAGGGTCTAAAGAAGAGTATCCTGATCTCTATCGGAGTTATCCCCAACAAGGATTCATATGTTGAGGTCAAAGAGACGATGACTTTCAGAATCCAGGTACTCAAAGATCTAATTGATGATCTCAAAGCTTTTAAAGAAGCTAGTGATAAAAGTGACTTGAGCTTGTTGAACAAATTAGAAGAGCTACCCTGCGACTTGACCTCTAAGGATCATCAGTTCCTTCCAGCAGATGAAATGATTCAGAATTTTGAAGGGATGATCCATAAGGATTTCAAAGGAGCGTCTTTTTCAATAACTTCGGTTGATAGCATTCTAGATGCTCAGTTAACTCTGGAAAATTTAAGATCCAGGTTAACTGGCCACTATAAAGCCATCACAGCATTAAAAGACGCATTGATCAGAGCAAGGGTCGTCTCCAACCACGCAGTTGCACCCGATAGCATCGGGATCCAGGCATCAATCACTATGTACGAGGCTTATTTGAAGAAGTCTAGTGGCAAGAATTGACACTTTCCCTCTTTCTTCTTCTATCCTTATGCATTTCTGTTTTCTACAGAATGCATGTAATTTTGTTAAATGTAATTACGAATAAAATATTTTGGAAAATATCTAAAAGTCAAAGATGAGTCATCTTTGACCAAGATATTTTATATTTTATTATTTTTTCTGTTTTTGAGGATTTTCTCCCTATATATAGTGGAGACCTCATTTGTAAAATCTTCTTGGAAAAATAGAGAGCAAACACTCCGCTGAAATTGAAGCAACTTTTGAGACTTTGTGCTCAGATTTGTAAATCAGATTTTGTCAAATGAATGAGAAGCAAGTAATTTCAAACTTTGTGTTGAAGTTATCTGTGTCATCTAGGAAATAGTTTCTTATGTACTCTTTCCTGATAACCTCTTGTTTATCTGTCTTAATAAGCAAAGTGAATGTGTTGATATTATCTAAGGGCACTTTTTGAGGGTAGGAGATAGACTTTGTGCTACTTTTACTTTTGAGATTCTTTTATCTTTTGTAGTTTCAGGTGGAGACTTTGTGCTTCACTTCATTCTACGGTTATACTTGTTCCGAATCTGTGGAAAGGCTACGGAAGACTTTGCGCTTGCATGAGCGTTCTTGTGACCTTGTTACTTCAGGTAATCTCTTGCTCTTCGTTTGATATCATTCCTGAAAGAAGAGGAATGCTGTTAGCTTAAAGACAGAGATTTTCCCTCTTTTGTTCCTTGTGCATTACCTCTGAAAGAAGAGAGGTAGATGCTGTTATACCACCCTCGTGTGTTATTTTCTGCTTAACTATATATTCAGCACGTAAATATTGATAGGGAACCTCCCCTTGATGAGAGGAGAGATTTACCTCGTCTTGATCTGGTAAAGCCACACTCCTCGTGGTGTAAATCTCCCTTATGCTGTGGCTGATATCCTCATTTTGTCATCAGTCAGTTGACGACAAAATATTCACCCAACAGAGTGCAAATTGAGAAGGCTCTTATTGCTAAGGGCCTTGTTAAGATTTTTGCACAAGGTCAAGTGTCTAATCAGACTAAATCACTAGTTCAAATAGTTATATAGGATAAGCCTAAAGGATTTAGAAAAAATAAAAACATGGATGGAAATGGGGTGACTAAAACAAGACATGTACAAAAGGTATAGGTTATGCATCCTCCAAATCTACAATTAACTCCCCTAAATCCACTATCTAATTTTTAGAGACAACTTCCATGAAGGATAATTCATAAAAATTTTAGAATATTTAGCAAGTTAGGAGAATCGATTGAAATAGTGTTACAAAAGCTCATTGCAACTAATTTAATTATATGGCTAGTATCAAGGCCATTTCCTCAATATCAACCAAAACTAGATTATTACAAAGAGAATGAATGGTGTAAATTTTATTGTGTTGCTAATCATGGTGCATATCATTGCATTCAATTATGACATATTATTGAGGACTTTATTGAAAGTGGGAAATTAGAAATTAAGTTGGCCCCTAATCAAGACATAAATTAGGATATGGGATTCTATAAAGACCCCTTTTCTCAACATGATCCACCACCAACATGAAACAATCAAAATGGTCATAATCAAGGATAGAGGTAGAATCAAAACCAACAACAAGGTCAAAATAATAATGAGCATAATCAAGATCATAATGCCCATAATAACAATGTGGCTTATAAAAATGTACCTTAAAACTATAATACTATTGTGGGACATATTTATACAACCCACATTACCACTGTTACTATGAAACTATGTGACCAATCTCATGTTTCTCACAACATGAGACCCATCATCATAGGGTCAACACCCTCTCCCCCTAGTAACACTGTGTTGGGTTCAAATCATTATGTTGTGACTCCATTTACATGGGTTACTAATTCTAAACAATAACACCTTTCTTCTAATTATAAAGGCTCCTTGTTGACCCAAAATTGTAGAAATATAGTTCGTCACCAATAAGTCACCATCTAAGGCCCTTTTCCTTCCTTTTCTAATTATAATAAATCCTTGCCACCTCTAGGTTGTGCAGTCACAACTAGACACCCATGAGTTACCATCTAGGTCCCTTCAACCACTTCTTCCATAAAATCCAATGAGAAATTTGTGCTAATAGTTCCAAAGCCAGATACTATCCCAGCAAAGACTAAAATAGTTCAATCCATAATTCAAAGGCTTTATAGTCTAATAGATCAATTAGATAAAACCCCTACACAAATTTCCATATTAGAAATCTTGCAAACATCTGATGTCCATAAAACCATCTTCAACAAATTTTTTCAAGAGTCTATTATGCCTAATGATATAAACCTTGATCATTTCTAGAAATTAGTTGGAAACTTGTCTTTATTTTGGCAAATCACATTTGATCAAAAAGATATGTCCACCCTCGGCCCTAACCACAATAACCCACTATACATTGAGATAATCATTATGAATCACAAGCTCAAGAAGGTTCTTATAGATAATGGTTTAGGGCTAAACATCATATCTATTAAATTGGTATGATGAATGGGCTACATGGATAAATACATTTATCTAGAAACTATTACAATTAAGATTTATGACAACATCAAGAGGGAGTCATCTAGCACAGTTTGGTTACCAATCATGGTTGGGTCTATTTCTCATCACACATTATTCCATATTATAGATATTGAGCTTCCTTATAACATACTTCTTGTTCATCCTTAGATCCATGAAGTATAGGTATTTCCATATACTCTTCACCAATGCCTTAAGTTTCTCCATATGGGATCAAGGTTACTATTCTCATTGATCAATAGCCATATAAATACTGCAAACATCTTAAAGTAGATTTTCATAATTATAACTATTTACCAAGTTCTAAATTCATTACAAATAAGAACAAAGCCATCATTTCTCATCCATCTCCATCTAATTATATCGACCCTAGTGATTTAGCCTCCACTTTGGTTGATCCATTTCCTATAGCTCTAGACAAGCAGGTTATTATTAAAGATGTAGGCATTTCTATGTATCATTTGAAGGACATCTTCCACATTGTAAAATTACCAAAATACCCTAAAATTTTTGGTAATCTTAAAAATTTCCAAACTCCTAACATACTCGATTAGATTTGGTAACTAAAGAAGAAATAACCAAAACCTCCTATGGTTTTTGTACCTATAATCGCACCAAAGAAAGATAAAAAGGCTCTTCCTAAGGGATATTGGTCATGTTTTAAAGGCCTTAATATTTTTTAATAATCCAAAGTATCCTATCCTTAACAAGATAATATATCATCTTGACTATATAGGGAAAGGCCTTGGCCCATAGGCGTAAGGAATTTTAGAACCCTTATCAGCTAGAGTTTTTAATTAAAATCATGTTATTAGATTTAAACTACCAAAGGATGACCTCATGATATTTGATAGTGACTCTTTCAAAGTGACTAGTAGCAAGACTCCTAGCAACAACACAACATCCAATTATAGCCTTTTTGATGAGATTGTTGACTCAAATTTGATGGATGCAAATGCCATATTGACCATAATACCTATTGGAGCTTCCCATCTTGAAGCAAAAACCCATCCTAATGGTGCTTCCCTTCCTTAAGTAGGACATTATATATTTATAATTGGAACTTCCTATCTTACAACAAACCCTCATTGTAACCTATGCCTTTACCATCCTGGACTTATAGATTAGGATCAAAAAATTCAGTCATATGCCTCAATGAGTTTCAAATGAAGAATCGATTGCAGAATACATGGTCCTATGAGATGCGTTCGCCATTGGTGATCATAAGCAGGGTTTTGATTTTTCATTGGATCCTTCTACCTACTTTGGAGAGTAGGAAAACTTTCTTGGTCATAATAAATAAAAAAACATCAAGATCTTCAAGTGAAAACCTCTTTGAGGCACTTATTGATTAGGGAAAAAGTAAAGAAAAAGATAAGCCTTTGAGTGAAGACCTATTTCAGGCACTTCCAATCAGGAAAGTTTTCTCATCCCCTCAAGATGTTGAAAGTTTATCTAGCCCAATTTTCCTAGCTAGTACAAGCATCTCTTTAGAACAACATCAAATATTTGAATGTCTTGCTCTTGAGTTTATAGAGGTTTTTACTAATTGGACTTTACCTGAGAAGACAAATTTTGATTATTCATATTATCTAGATCTTTATGTAGACACCAAAATTGTGTCGACTCCCCTTGGTCCCTTACACACTTTATTAATTTAAAATAAATTACTTATTTCAAACTAATGACATCACCCTAGACACCTCACCTTGGATACCTTGCCCTTAGACCATTTATCACCCTATGAGTCACCCTATGACTAAGTCCTTCAAATCATAATTACCTAAGACCTATTTCAACTCTCTCACTAACTCTTTTGCCTATTAAACCTACATTTTGACCATTCACCAATGGAAACTAAACTTGGCAGATGGAGGAATGGGCAAAATGCTAAGAATAGCCTTTTTACCCATTCTGTAGCCACTAATGTTGGTTAACCATCGGCCGATGCTGGTGGGATGGCTGACGTCGGTTACTTAAAACTAAATTCTAACCTTGGCTAGACCCCTAGATCTGAATTCTTTCTCTCCTGGACTCTGAAACATCAAGGCAGGCTTTGAGACTAAGCATCAACATTCTATCATCACTCTCTAGGCTACAAAAACTCTAAAAAATTCACTCTAGACATTGGATTGGAAGGTTGTACTAAATGTCTTCTACATCAGCCACATTAGGAACAAGCACCCTGACACTCTTGGTTATTCATCCAAATAGAGCTAAGTATTCTTCTATCTTATTTTAGCAATTTAGAGTACATTAGCAATCATTTTCTAGTTACTATTTCTAAATACTATCAACTAGCCCTGACCTCTTCCATAGAAAGGCTGAAAAGCCTTCCTTCTATTCTTATTCTCTTTTCATACCTGCCCTCTATCTTTTCTCCCTTTCAGACCCTATTCACTATCTTACAACCCTACACAGACCCTTAAAATCCTAGACTCCTCTATCGACCACAGACATAATCCTAAAACCCATCCAAGGGCCATTGCCCCTACTGACATCGGTAACATAACTGACATCGGTATATTGACCAATCGACATTGGCAGATCTATTGACATCAGTGACTGTGTCATACTGATTGTAGAGAACAGGTATGCGTTATCTTTATTTCTCTTTCATTGTCTTTCACCATTTCCTTTATACAACACTCTTTTTTTTGTCAAACAGTGGACTGTCATCCCTCAAGGAAGTTTCTACGCTTTTGGGACCGAGCATATTGCTTGGCAGTCCACCATATATCTCTCTAACATTCTCTTTTTTTGAGTTTCTTTCTTATCTACAGGTGTCTTCCTCCATAGCCAAAGAGGAGCTCCTACAATGTCTGGATATGGTGCACAGCTTAATCTAGGTAACGTACAAACCCCTGACCCTTAAACCTTTAGTTTATTCTTTCTTTTGAATGTAATTAGCAAAAAATGAGTAGAAACATTATGGCACACCCGATGGGACCCTAGAGTTTTCCTTGGGTTCATTTCTTCTAAAAGGCAAACTTTCATATAGGTGCATTAGGAAAATTTCTCTTCTTCTATCTTTTTATTTTGAAAATAAATCATAAGCACAAGTTAAAAAAAACTTCTTTCTTTTTCTTCTTGTCACTTTTTCCCTGCATCTTAGAGTAGTGAAATTCATACTCTTAACCTCTTCTCAATTATTTGCATCCAAACAAAACATTTCAATTTGGGCTAAAATCTATTGCATTTCATTCCTACTTGAATGCATATTTAGCCCTCTCACTTAGTAATTAAAATGAATTATGAATAAATCTTAGTGCACATATGTTACACAACCTGACCACAAACACAATCAAACACCTAAACATACTTGAGACAAGGCCCATCTAGGATTTCATCACCTAGTGGATACCTTACCCTTCCTGGCAATCCTAATTAGACTTCACTACCAAGGGAAGGACCCACTCTATTCTCTAGTAGAGTATAAACTATAGGCAAAGTATATATTGGCTAAGTGGCCTAGCTCGGCTCTGGGTTCATGAAGTGAAGGGAGCAAGCCCCTAGCATCAGGCCAAATATAGAACCTAACACAAATTTTTGAGCACCAAAACATAACCCGAAACCAACCATAGACTTCCACTTTAGGACCCATTCTAAAAGCCCAATTACCAAACATATTCTTCTAAGGCATAAGCCACCACGACTCTAAAATTTATTCTTAGGAATTTAAAGTTTAGAGGTTGCTTCCCATCATCTATTTTTTCTATCTGTATCTAATTTTTGAGCTGGTGAGGTCACATTCTGAGATCCAAAAACAACTCAAAATTTCTCTTTCTTTCAAAAATATCAGTTTCCTATGTTTCTAGAAACACACAGACACTGACATCAGCTTTTCCACTAACATCGGCAACTCATCCTCACCGACATCAGTTATATCATGACCTCAGCAACTCTACATAATCGACATCAGTTATTTAACCGAAGTCATTCACTGTCAAAAATATTTCTTTCAAAACAACAAGTTCAAAACCCAACTTTTTGGCTGTCAAACACACATTCTAGAATTTTGAGACTGGAATATATAGTTTTTAGAACCTAAACAAATTTTTCCTTGAATGGTTTTAACACGTATTCAAGCTAAAACTCTTGTTGACCATGCAAGGCAACAACCACTTCTACCTTCACCCTTCATAACAAGTCCTCTAATGGAGTATCCTTCAGACACTGAGCATACTCCAACTTCGAACCAACCACCTATTGTTCCTGTAGGGGATCAAGACTTTGAGAGATTCTTTGACCTCAACATCAAGGCTCTCTAACACTACCTCATGCGAAGCCAAATGCGAGATCCTTCAAGTAACCCTATTCTTGGGATGCCAACTTCTTTAGTTGAAATGGCAAATATATCAACAGCCTCTATTACTCAACCCATGGTTACTCAGGCCATTACCTCAACCATTAACCCAACTATGGCCAATGTTCAATATTTGGCCTCCCCTTCTATTTCTAGACCTACCTCCATTGGGGTTTCTGTACCCCCTTAACCACAAACAATTCAAACAAGTTCAACACCTTTTCAAAACTTGCTAGTTTCTATCTCACCCACTCTTGCACCCATAAATACAAGAGTAACTACCTATCCTCTAACTAGTGTTGCCACCATCCAACCTACTTTGGCGGCACCTAGTCAATTTGTACCCCCCAACTCCATGGCACAAGTCCCCTTGACCTCAATATTAGTCCTTATGATGAATTACCAATATGTTGTGCCTTAAAAAATGCAACCTAGCACGTCATATGCCCCTCCCAATGTCTTTTAGGTACCCTACAATTTAGGGGGTGCCCCTCCTGCCAATCCATTAGTCGACGTAATCAAGATGCTGATGGATAAGATGTCTAACCTTGAGACATCTATTTCAGGTTCAAAGAATGTTCTTTCATATGAACAAATTTGTAATGAACCTATCCATCCTTCGGTCCCTATTCAACCATATCCTAGGTAGTGGAAACTCCTAAAATTTACTCATTTTCAGAGTAAAGAGGACCCACAAAAACATCTATGAGCGTTTAGACATGCTTGCTACCTTATAACACATGATGATGCGTTGTTACTTCGCACATTCCCCATGTCACTTTCTGGCGCTGCCCTTGATTGGTATAGTTCTATTACCAGTCATTCTCTTTTTACCTTCACTCAACTAGCTCAACTATTTCTTGACCACTTTTCAATCAACATCACTAAAAAGGTCTCCATCACAGACCTATATTCTATTAGACAATTTGACAATGAATCAATAGCTGATTTCATTTCTCGATGGAGAAGTTTAATCAACCAACTCTCCTTTTCTTTACCTCAACCTAAGCTCATTGAGCTCTTTTCACAAGCATGTGCCAAACACATCTCATTTACTTTATGGGTCCAAACATTCCATACATTTGACAAAGCTTTCACCATGGCTAGGAAGCTTGAACTCCATGCTGTCAAAGAAAACAAAGTCAAACTACTTAGTAAAAATACTAATGCAAAATCAAATGACCCTTCATCCAAATCTTCTTCTTCCAATTCCAAATCCAAGGGATTAGCAAATGTTGTGGTACTTAGATCATCTTCTTCTACCACAACTAACCAATCTAAACCCTCTACATCACAAAGCATTACACGACAATTCCAACAATGATATGTATAGTGTCAATATACTCCAATAGGAGAATCATACGCTTCCGTGTTGGATAAACTGGTAAAGCATGGAGTCATTAACCTCCCTCAAATTTGACCACCACCTTGATTTGATCCCTCGTGAGCCATCCCAGCATGGTATAGGGAGAATGACTTTTGTAATTATCATCGTGTCAAAGGTCATGACACAGACAATTGCAAAACCCTCAAGAACGTTATTCAAGACATGTTAGATAAAGGGGATCTTGTCTTAGATAACCCAAACACGCCAGCTAACCAAAACATATATATCTTTAAGAAACCATTCCCTAACCATCCCTCAAGTTAGAATAACATTCAGACCATAGCTGATGACCTTTAAGAGTGCAATATATGCATGGTCGACATGGTGTTTATTCCTAACCAACCTCTCCCATAGTCTGAAGAGGTTAATCAACCTATTTTCCCACCATAGGTAGAAGAGCCTTCTTCTCCTATTTGTCCACCATATGTAGAAGAGCCTTCTTCTCCTATTTGTCCACCATAGGTAAAAGAGCCTTCTTCTCCTATTTTTCCACCACAGGTAGAAGAGCCTTCTTCTCATATTTGTCCACCATAGGTAGAAGATCTTTCTTCTCCTATTTGTCCTCTACAGCTGGAGGATAGTCTTCCATCTAGCCCCCTTCTACACGTGGGAGAGTCTACTCTGACCTCCCCCATACTAGAGGATGCTTTGCCAATACCAACACCACTAGCCTCACCCTCATCCTTCCTATTACCCATGGAAGATCATACTTTTCCCGCTCTTTAACCATAAGTAGAAGGTACAATCATCCCTGCCCTCTATCCTCTTGAGGAGTCACATTCTCCAATTCCTTCTCCACCAAGAAAAGAACTTGTCTCTTCACCTACTTCGACCGAAGATGATCTAGTAATGGCTCTCTCATGCCTTTGGCCCGAGATCACTACGTCTAACACATTTCTGGTCTCACAACCACCCACATCTTCTAAAAAATCAAAGCCTCATCCAACATCTTCTAAAACATTCTCTCAATTGGCTGAGAACTTAGGATGTCTCCATTCAAGTAACTTAGAGCATGAGGCATTATGGGAGTGACTTAAAGCTCCTTATCTTACACATCCCACTTCATCTCATACTGTCAACCCTTTTGCAAAAAATTATCCCAAAGTCTCTGATAAGGATTGGACTTCTACTTCCCAATCTTCAAAAGCTCAACCATCCACATCTAAACCTAAACCCTCATAAGTGTCCACCATGCTGAAACAGGTTAAATCTCTCAGTGTTCACCCCGTATTAAACCTCACTCACCCATAAGTGAAGGTAGATTTGAACCTCACCCCTCATAGTAGTGGTCCTCACAACATATTAAAGAAGGCTACTAAACCACGTCGGAGAACTTCTCCCCCACCATCACCATTGCCCTCTATTTTGGGACCACACCCTTCTACCTTAATAGGAGTACTCCCTACTCCAACACCTAACAAAAACAAATTACCTCCATTACTACCTTTACCCATCAAAAACATACTTCCTTCAAAAAACTTGGCACCTCTCACCAATAAATCCCCATCTACGCAAGTGACCACACCACCAACTAAAAAGATGGTACGGAAAACTCCCTCTATAACTCCTAAACAAAAGTTGTCAACCTCTACAACAACAACAAGCACAGACCCATTAGTGGGTTCCTATGCTCTATTACTATGCCGATTATTACAATCCTCTAGCATCACTCTCCCACCTATTAAACCATTTCAACCTCTTGGATCAAAACCATCTTGGTTTGATGACACCCAAATCTACCTCTATCATTGCACACCTGGGCATGATACCGAGAACTGTTGTGCCCTTAAGGTTGTCATTCACCAATAATTGGAAAAATACACCCTTATTCTTGAGGATTCTTTCAACAAATCTCTGACACCATCCCATGTCTCTCAAACCTCCTCACCTTCATCAGAATCCCATCATCAGACTATGGTCTCTCTACCACCTTTTCCCCCTTTATTCAAAATTAACACCATTAATGTGGCCACCAAGTCACAAACTTTAAAGGATAAAAGAAAAGAGAAGGTTTCCATCCCTTGGACATATCCATTCATCAAGCCTCCTCAACCACCAAAACCCAAGATTTTAATATTGGGCACCTCCCAACAAACATCTTTAGAGGTAATTCGTGACTCAATGGTGAAACAACTTCACCAAACTCCAGTAAAGATGTCTTTATATGACCTCATTCAAAGCTCTCCAAACCATCACCAAGCTTTAATTAAAGTTTTACAGGTGGTGGAGGTCCAACCTGAAGACCCTCAACCATTGGCTGCCTTAGTTCAATCATTACCCACCATCGCCTCCATTGCCTTTAGTGATTTTGAAATTCCTACCTCCAACTTGGAAGACCAAGATGCTGCCTCTTTTATCACAGCTTACGTTGATCGAATTCATGTTAAGTAGGTTATGATTGATGGGGGTGCTAGCATCAATATCATTTCCACCCATGCTTATGACCAATTAGCTCTCCCTAAGAATTGTTGTCAAAAACTGATGCAATTCTTTGATCTTTCAATGATTTTACTGCCACTACCATTGGCACCATCATCTTGTATATTCGTGTTGGTCCACGAACAATCCTAGAGCTCTTCTATATCATTGAGGGGGAGTTCTAATACAACATGCTATTGGGATGACCTTGGATACGTGCCATGGCCTGCATCCCTTCCACGTTACATCATTGCATCAAATTTGAACATGAGGGTCAAGTTCACATCATTCCTGCTGACCCTTCCCCTTTCAAAACATGTAACACAACTTATCAACCCAATGATGTTCTCATCCCTTTGAAAACATCAACCCAAACACATCCACCACCTGCAAAAGCCTCAATGAGTTCACAAACAATGATTATACCTACCCCTCCTCAACTGACTATAAAAGATCCTATAGAAGATACCTTCCAGCGGCTTTCACTTGGGGAGTATTTTTTGCTTACCCTAGACATGTTCCAAACTCCTCAGGAATATGGACAACTTCATCACAACCCAAATTATGACCATCACATTGGAATGGTCGTTCCATATGGTCCTCCTATTCTTCAAACAAATCTCATCTATGGAGGGCTAGATCGAGCTCCTACTAATGGGAATCCTCTTTCATCACCCCAATTATTCATTTCTGATTTCTCCTTTCTTGGCAACCCTATTTTTGCCTGCACCTATCTTTATAGGTGTGCGTGGAAGGGTTTTAGCTTTGGGTGCTATGAACAAGGTTCCCACTAGCCTGTTGAGCCTCCAAATGACAAGGCAATAAAAAATGCCAAGAAATGACATGGCCTGGGTTTTGAAGAACCTAAAAAAACCTCTAAAAACCCTTGCCATGAGACTATCATAGAACAATCTCCTCCAACCTCACCTATTCACCCATCCTCACTTATGGAGTCAGTGGTCTCCATCCCTCCTATTTTTTTTCCATAAATGCCATTCACTTGGAACCCTTGACCTATCAACTAGGTGGGGTATCAAGGTCCCTTCCTCTCATTTATCCAGACATGATAAACGATGAATCTTCTACCATTAACATTGTCAAATGTGTGAATAATGACACCATACTCACCTACATGGGTGCGGATAATTCCTTCATTCAACGATTCCTTCCTTTGGAAACACAGGTTATGTTAAATGAATCAACCATTGACATTAACCTCCCATCTTCTGATATTCCCCACATTTTAAAGATTGGTCAATCTTTGGATGCCCAGGAACAAATCAACTATACCAAATTCCTTACAGATCATAGCAAAGCCTTTGCTTGGATCTATAGCGATATGCCCGGCATCGACCCTAACATTGTCATTCATAACATCATTGCAAACCTAGAGGCTAAGCTTTTCAGGAAAAATCTTCACAAAATGCATCCTCACATTGCACTCCTTGTCAAAGAGGAGCTTCAACGTCTTCTCTCCATTTCATTTATCCAACCCATTAATTATCTGCAATGGGTGTCAAACATCATCCCTGTCACAAAAGCAATTGGGGGAATCTAAATTTGTACTGATTATCAAGATCTCAACCTAGCTTGCCCAAAAGATGACTTTCCTTTACCTAACATCGACCAACTTGTTGATCTTACAGTTGGTCATGAGATGCTATCACTCATGGATGGGTTTTCAGGATATAATCAAATCTTGATTGCACCAGAAGATCAACATAAAACAACCTTTATCACCCCATGGGGGACATTTTGCTATAGGGTCATGCCTTTTGGTCTTAAAGGCATAGGTGCCACATATCAACATGCCATGACCCATATTTTTCATGATCTCCTCCATAAAATCATGGAGGATTATGTGGATGACCTGCTTGGGAAATCCAAACTCCACCGTGACCATTTAACTATTCTCAAAATCATATTCACTCGCCTCCTCCAATACAACGTTTAACTAAACCCCAATAAATGTGTCTTTGGGTTTCTCTCAAGGAAGCTTTTAGGCTTCATCATTTCTCTTCATGGCATTGAGATTGATCCCACTAAGATTCAAGCTATACTTGAGATGCCACCACCTATCAATCTAAAACAACTTCGCATCTTGTAAGGGAAGCTTCAATCTATTCATCACTTCATCTCATAGATTTTCGACCGATGTCAACCCTTTCATCACCTCCTTAAGAAGAACATCTCCTTTAATTGGGATAAGGATTGCTAAGAGGCTTTTGAAGCTCTTAAATGCTATCTTATTTCTCCACCAGTCCTTATTCCACCTAAAGATGACCAACCCTTCTATCTGTACATTTCAGCAACAAATCATTCCTTAGGTGTTATGATCGCACATCAAGATGAACAATATCATGAGCAAGCGGTATATTATATAAGCCAAACACTCATTGAATACGAAACTCAGTATACTCATACCAAAAAACTTTTCTTGGCATTAGTCTTTGCCACCTCCAAACTTCGTCATTATCTCCTCAATCACAAAACTTACGTCATCACCCACACCGACCCTCTCAAATACATGCATTCCAAGCCATACCAAAACCAACGTATGGCTCATTGGCTCATGCTTCTTGCTGAGTTCAATTTGGAATTCATCCAATAAAAATCTATAAAGGGGCAAACAACTGCTGACCAACTAGTGGATGCCCCTTTACCTGAAAACCAACCCTCTCATTGTGAATTCTCCGATGAATCTATCACCACACTTTCCACTGATGACATATTCTATCAAATGACAATGTTCTTTGACAAATCCAAATGTCAACTCAATGGAGGTGTGGGGGTCATTCTCATTCCTCACAAGGGTGAGCCCATGCCTCTCTCTTTTAAACTTGACTTTGAATGTACCAATAATATGGCTGAATATGAAGCCTTAATTTTTGGGACTTCAAACTACCATTTCCTTAGGCATCAAGACAATTAACATCTTTGGCAACTCACAACTAGTTGTTAATCAGATTAACGGTTCATACCTTTGAAAAAAAGAAGTTTTGCAATGGTATAAACACTGTGTTGACACATTACTAGAGTCTTTCGACCATTATCTCTTCCAAATTGTTCCTCGTTCTACAAATAAGTTTGCCACCACTATGGCCTCTCTCGCCTCACGCATACTATCTTCATCTTCTTCTTTGAGAATTTATGTCACGGTACATCATTTGACATTGCCTTAATATATTTCCATTGACATCAACTTTGTTGGCAATACAGACTCTAGTCCACATGATGTTTGGTATAAATAACTTATTGACTACTTAACTTTTTCTATCATTCTTCCTGATCTCTCTAGCAATGCACAGTGGGATTTTATCAAGAGTACTGCTCGATATACCATGCTAGGGGGTCTTCTCTACAAAAGAGGTTTTGATGCCTCCTTCTTCGATGTCTAACCTCCACTGAAACATCTCATGCCATTAAACAAGTTCATGATGGGATTTGTGGAGGACATTTTAGTGGTAACTCGGTCACAAAATGCATCCTTCACCTAGGCTATTATTGGCCCACTCTTCACTGAGACTGCAGTGACTATGTTTGGCATTGTATCAAATGCTAACAACATGCTAACTTACTTCACGTCCCTAGCCATCTTTTACAAGTTGCTAAGGATTTTTGGCCCTTTTCACAATGGGGCTTAGATCTAATCAGCAAGATTAACCCTCATTCATCTCTCTGACATTAGTATATTATCACCGTGACCAAATATTTCACTAAATGGGTGAAAGTTATTCCCCTCATCTCCACTAAAGCTGACAAAATCATCGAATTCATCAACCACCACATCATCTGTCATTTTAGTGTACTTCACAAAATCATCACCGATAATGGCAAATCTTTCAAAAACAGAACCGTCCAAAAACTTTGTGACTCTTTTGGCATCAAACTCAGCTTCTCCTCACCTTATTACCCACAAGCTAATGGACAGGCAGAGGCTTCTAACAAAATCTTAACCAAAATCCTAATGGAGGTGGTCAATGACACTAGAAGGGATTAGCACATTCACATTTCCTTCACTTTGTGGGCCTACCACACTAGCATTTGAACCCCTACAGGTGCTACACCTTTTTCTTTAGTGTATGGAACTGAGGTCATCTTGCCTCTTGAAGTACAAATACCTTCTCTACACATCTCTTTACATGACATACGTTCTAATAATGACTTTTGTCAAGACCGATTAGCTCAACTCGATTTACTTGACGAACGTCATCTTGCCACTCTTAATCATCTTCATATCTACCAAAAACGCATCAAACATGCCTATAACAAAAATTTGAAAGAGTGAGATTTCAAAATTGGGGATCTCATCCTTAAATAAAAGCAACATGTGACCAATATGGAAAGAAGTAAATGAGGCAAGTTTGCTCCTAATTGGCTCGGACCTTATATCATAACCCACAAGTATGGATCAGGGACTTATTGTCTATCTTCTCTTGAAGGCCAACCAGAACCTAAGCCCTTTAATGCCTTGCATCTGTGACCATTCTACTGTTAATCAAGTACTCATTCACTTGATATTTAACTTGAGCTTGTCTCTTGAGCAAACCTTGTCATCCTCATTCCTATTCCTCTCAACCCTTTTTTCCTACAAACATTAGTTAATCCTTTTTGCATTAATACTTTGTCCTACTAAGAGGGAAACCCTTAAACCTATATAGGCTAGCCCATGACTAAAACTTCAGTCAACAAAACACATAAAATTGGGATGCTTAACAAAACATACAAAGGTCATAAATTATAAATGTAGACTGCTCCCTTGAAGGACAGCTACATTATTGTTGTAATTATTAGACTACTCCCTTGAAGGACACCTATTCAAAGACATCAAAACATACAAAGTATAATATAGACCAATCCCTCAAAGGATGGCTATGCCCAACTTTTGCTACAAACAACACTCTCTCAGAAGCTTCCTGCATCGATTAGCTTCACATGACCACAAAACAAAACAACATCCCCACGTAGACTTCCCGCATTGATCAGTCTACCAAAAAAAATTGACTGACAAGCTATTAAGTCATGGACTTGCCTATAGTTGTTCTCAGGGTCACCTATAAAAGGGGCAAAGTTATCCTTGCTAAAAAGGGTTACGCTATCCTCACATCTCACATAATCAAACCTATTACCCCAACATACCCAAGGGATTTTGAGCTCACTTAACATCAAGTGATTTGAATACTTTTCTAACACAAGCAATGGTCAATGACATAATGCATGAATGGGGCTTTTGTTTGCAACAACCCTACCTATGCTATCATTATGGTCCTTGTCAATGAAAGAGAAAAACACCTTTCACTTATTTTGTCACATACAACCAAATCATTTTCTAACCAAACCAAACCAAACCCAAACATTTTTAACCATTAGCATAACCTCATGATTTATTTAATGCAAATATCAATTTGTGTTATGTAAATTATCATAGCCCATTCACACTAGTTTCTATGGAAAACAATACACATGGAAACTAACACGAAACACAATTTATGTCAAGCATATATCATCATTAATATAAACAATGCTGAAGCATAAATAAACTCATTTCATTTTTAGCATACATCCATCACCAATACGGAAAATTGCTAGGGATGAAAAACCACATAACCTATGTTACATAATACACCATCACATAATATGGAAAAGGCTGTAACATCATCATACACTCATCATTTCAAGCATGTACCGTCAGACATATGGGAAGTGCTAAATAATTAACATGACCAAACCAATTATCGACCTCTTTGACTCTTCTTCCCTTTTGGGGAGAACTACATTGGCCTGAGGCCCTTAAAATAGGGGCTATGTAGGCATCACTCAGTTGACATGGGGTCTTCTAAGGTTAGCTCGGCCATTCTTTTATCTATCCATCTAATGGACCAACTATCTATACCAACCCAAAATCATAACCAAACAATCAGCCCTAACACTAAATGAGTTACCTAAACTTCTCATGGGGCACATTGGACATCACATACATTTTCCTGACCACAACACACACCACTTGAGATGACTTATATCTCAGCCTGACTCGATTAATGACCTTGGAGATCACGACTATCTCCTCAGACCATGACCACTTTTGAGACAACTATGCCTTGGTTGTTTTGATTACATATACTACCTCACGAATAGTTAGCAAATTTTACGCACCCCATATTATGCCCCTCACACCTATTGATAGATCGTGCCCAAGTTGATCCCCAATATGTGTGACATTTTTATGTTTTCTAGGAGCACTTCTTGAGCCTGGGATACTTGGAACATGACGACCATTGGAACTACAGCTTTGATCAAATAATCTAATCAGCTATGACCAAAAAGCCAGGGACCAGTTATTTTGATTTTAGTCTGCTTCGACCATTGGAGCTATAGCTTTGATTTTTTAACCCAATCAGCTACGACTAAATTCTAGGGACTAGTTATTTAAATTTTAACACTCCTCAACCTTTGACTATGATAATTTGACCTATCTATCATGTGAAGTGTTATACATGCAATCTCAAATATTGTAGCATTCACACTCCAACTTCATCATACCCCTCCACTGCCTATCAAATCAGCACTCAATTTTGGGTTCCCTTCTCTTGATTCCTGCTTTGAGGGGGAACACCTTATCCCATACTTGGGGAAACTTACTCTTATTTTTGTCTTGCAGTTCGTCAGAACAACTAACAAAACAAAAAGGGGCAAATGTAGACACCAAAATTGTGTCGACTCCCCTTGGTCCCTTACACACTTTATTAATTTAAAATAAATTACTTATTTTAAATTAATGACATCACCCTAGACACCTCACCTTAGACACCTCACCCTTAGACCATTTATCACCCTATGAGTCACTCTATGACTAAGTCCTTCAAATCATAATTACTTAAGACCTATTTCAACTCTCTCACTAACTCTTGCACCTATTAAACCCACCTTTTGACCATTCACCAATGGCAACTAAACTTGGCAGATGGAAGAACAAGCAAAAGGCTAAAAATAGCCTTTTTACCCATTTTATAGCTACTGACACCGGTTAACCATCGGCCGATGCTGACAGGATCACTGACGTCGGTTACTTAAAACTAAATTCTAACCTTGAATGGACCCCCAGATCTGAATTCTTTCTCTCCCAGACTCTGAAACATCAAGGCAGGCCTTGAGACTAAGCATCAACATTCTATCATCACTCTACAGGCTACAAAAACTCTATAAAATTTACTCCAAACATTGGATTGGAAGGTTGTACAAAGACTTCTACATCAGCCACATCAGGAACAAGCACCCTGACACTCTTGGTTATTCATCCAAATAGAGCTAAGTATTCTTCTATCTTATTTCAGCAATTTAGAGTACATTAGCAATCATTTTCTAATTACTATTTCTAAATACTATCAACTAGCCCTGACCTCTTCCATAGAAAGGCTGAAAAGCCTTCCTTCTATTCTTATTCTCTTTTCATACCTGCCCTCTATCTTTGCCCCCTGTTAGAACTTATTCACTGTCTTGTAACCCTGCATAGACCCTTAAACTCCTAGACTCCTCTATCGACCACAGACATAATCTTGAGACCCGTCCAAGGGCCATTTCCCCTACTGACATCAGTAACATAACCAACATCAGCATATTGACCAACTGATGCCAGTAGATCTACCGACATCGATGACTGTGTCATACTGATTGTAGAGAATAGGTATGCATTATCTTTATTTCTCTTTCATAGTCTTTCCCCATTTCTTTTATACAACACTCTTTTTTTTGTCAAACAGTGGACTGTCATCCCTCAAGGAAGTTTCTACACTTCTGGGACTAAGCATATTGCTTGGCAGTCCACCATATATCTCTCTAACATTCTCCTTGTTTGAGTTTCTTTTTTATCTATAGGTGTCTTCCTCCACAGCCAAAGAGGAGCTCTTACAACGTCTAGATATGGTGCGAAACTTAATCTGGTTAACGTACAAACCCCTGACCCTTAAACCTTCATTTTCTTCTTTCTTCTGAATGTAATTAGCAAAAAATGAGTAGAACACTTTACAAGAAATAAAAAGAAGATATAGAAGAGGAAATGATCATGACCATACATTACCTACAATTCTAGAGGATGGATCCAAACTCATTGTGGATAACACAATATAAGTGAATTTGGGAACCCATGAGAACCCTAAAATTATTTATCTTGGAGCTTCCCTTATTGAAGTAGAATGTGAACATATTATATCCATTCTTAAGTATTATATAGACATATTTGTATGGGTATACTCTAACATGTTAGGATTGGACCTAGATTTAGTTGTGCATCATCTTGTTGTTCACCCTAATGTTAAACTAGTCAAGCAAAAATTAAGAAAGATGCATCCATGCATCACCCTTTTGGTTAAAACTGAGTTGGAAAAGTTATTAGGAGATAATTTTATCAAACCACTAGACTACTCTGAATGGATTTCCAACATAGTACCAGTGATTAAAAAAACCCTAGGCATACATATTTGTACTAATTTCTATGATATCAACAAAACATGCCTCAAATATGATTTTCCTCTGCCTAACATCAACATGATCATCAACTCAACTATTGTGTATGAGATGTTATCCTTAATGGATGGATTTTCCAATTATAATCAAATCAAGATAGCCCCTAAAGATTAGCATAAAACCATATTCACCACTCCATGGGGGACATTCTGTTACCAAGTCATGACATTTGGCTTGAAGAATGCTAGAGCCACATATTAATGTGTAATGACTATCATTTTTCATGAAATGATACATGGAATTGTTGAGGACTATGTTGATGATATACTAGAAAAATCAAGAACAAGAGCTGGACATCTTAACATTATATGAAGAATATTTGAGAGGTTTCATGAATATAAAGTCCACTTGAATCCTAAGAAATGTGTCTTTAGATTCACATCAAGAAAATTACTAGGGTTCATTGTATCATAATGAGGGATCAAAGTTGACCCTACAAAGGTCAACGCTATTATGGAAATGCCTCCACCAAACAATCTTAAATAGATGTGAGGTATACAAGGAAAGATCTAGTATATATACAGGTTCATTTCTCAATTGGTAGATAAGTGCCACCAATTTACTCATCTCTTAAAGAAAGGGATAACATTTCAGTGGGATGAATATTGTTAGATAGCATTTGTAAAGCTTAAAACATACTTGGCCAATCCACCAGTCTTAGGGCCTCTAACACAAGGTTACCCACTGCTTCTTTATATATCAGCCATATAACATGTACTGGGGGAACTTTTAGCTCAACAAGATGATCATGGTAAGGAACACACTATTTATTATATAATCCACACATTGGAAGCCTACGAACATAATTATATCTCTATTAAGAAGGCATGTTTAGCTATGGTGTTTGCCACTCAGAAATTGTGATAGTATATGCTAAATAACAAAACTATTGTTATTGCCAAGGTAGATCCTCTTAAGTTCCTCTTATCTAAAGCAACTCTTCATGGATGCATGGCTAAATGGATTATGCTCCTCAGTGAGTTTGGTATTGAGTACCAAAATCAAAAGGCAATCAAAGGATAAGTTCTTGCTAACTAACTTGTAGAAGCTCCTATTAAGACCACTCAACCTCTCAACTTTGACCTTCTAGATGATTTTATCATGATGATAGAATAAGCATCACAATAACCTAAAGAGTGGATGACCTATCTTGATGGATCCTTCATATCTTGAGAGTCTAGAGCTGGCATATTATTGATCACACCATAGCGAGATCTAATCCCTAAAGCATTCCATATACAATTTCATTATACAAACAATATGGTTGAATATGAGGCATTGGTTACAGGGCTCCATCTTGCTATACAATGGGATATTCAAAGCTTAAAGGTCTATGGAGATTCATAGCTAATCATAAATCAGATAACTAACCAATATCAAACAAAGGATGATAAGCTTGTTCCTTACAAGAAAATTATCGATAACATTAAAACACATTTTAAATCTCTACAATTTGAGCAAGTTCCATGACTCAACAAAAGATCTATCGATGTCATGAAAATAATTGGTTCCATGATTCAAATGCATGATAGTGCTAAAGAGTATCAGTTCTTGATTGAAAATCTTCTTTAGCCAACATATATTATATCATATTTAGAGAGGATATGCACCATTGCTGATCCGAATCCCTCACCTGAGCTACCCTAGTACCAAGATTTTTATAACTATTTCCATAGTCATGTATTTCTCATTGACCTTTCCAACAACCAACAAAAACTATTCCTCCATTGCTTAGCACATTATATCCTCCTTGGAAACATGTTTTTATCATAAAGGATATGATGGCACACTTCTTTGTTATTTATCTTTGTGGGGAATCTAAGCTAGTACTAAAGGAGGTTCATGAAGGAATGTTTGGGGCCCATACCAATGGTGTAGTCCTAGCAAAGAAACTCTTTAGAATAGGCTATTATTGGTCCATAATAGAGATAGATGCTTGTAATTATGTAAATAAATGTGTTCCTTATTAGTATCAAGGCAACTTGATACATGCACCTTCCTTACCATTGCAACCAATCACAACACCATGGCCATTCTCAACATGGGGTCTCGATCTCATTGGGAAAATTAGCCCAACATCTTCAGATGGCCATAAGCACATTTTGACTACAATTAAGTAATTTACCAAGTGGATTGAGGCCATTCCTCTCACTTATGTTACCAAGAAATAAATAACCAAATTCATTCATTATCATATCATCTATCAATATGGCATCCCAGCCTATATTATATCTGATAATGGTGGATCCTTTGTAAACCAAGATATGAAATCTCTTTATGAAAAATTCAAGATCAAGAACAAGAAATCCACTCCATATAAACCATAGGTAATGGAGAAGATGAGGCATCAAATAAAACCATTCTATCCATCTTAAAGAATATTGTCAATGATGCTGGACATAATTGGCACTTACAACTATTTCTTGACCTTTGGGCTTATAAAACCAATCATTGCACCCCAACTAGTGCTACTCCATCCTCCCTTATTTTTGGCATTGAATCTATCATCTTGGTCAAGATTGAGATCCCATCATTAAGAATATCACTGGAGTAGATTGAAGATGATGAAGACTATAGAGCCTCATGACTGCAAAAAATAGAGCTTCTTGATGGTAAGCATTTGGATGCCCTATAAAACTTGTAGGCCTATCAGAATAGATTATGGAGAAGCTACAACAGACACATTCTCCCTCAAAAATTTGAGATTGGTGACTTAGTTTTGAAAGAGAACCAAAAGAACATGAATGTTGAACCCAAAAATAAATGCAAGTTTTAGCTTAATTGGTTAAGACCATATATTATCACAACAAACTATGAATTAGGAGCATATCAACTAGCTAAACCTAATGGTGAAAAAATTTTAGATCCCATGAACATCATACACCTTCAGAGGTTCTATGCATGAACAAATTTGAACCATTGTCTACAAGACCCCTGACTTGGGGGCAACTTGTGATGATGTAATTTTGTCCCACCCTTTTATCTTATCTTGAACGCATTTTATACTACCCTAGTCCACTTTTCATGATTCCAAATAGTAAAGGCTTTGAATCCTTGACACTTTGAACACATTCTTCATCCCATTCGAGATTTCTCTCTTTGAAAGCATATTCTTTGTTATGTCTAGGGCATGTTATAAGCTTGAACACTTTTTATCCCTTAACCAATTATGATCTTTATTATGTCTCATGAATATTATGAACATCCTTAGTAGTAGTTCTATAAAGCATTTCATCCATGATATTATTCACTTGTCTTATAAATATGTAGGCAGTGTTCACTTGTCTTATAAATATGGAGTCAGCTCGGCTAACCCCTTCCTATTCTTCTCTTCCCCCATTTCTTTTTTCATTTTTCCTCTTTAATTAGGGAATAATTTTCATGTCATTGTTCTTTGTTATGATGTGGTGGAAATAAATGATTCTACTGCACATGCATGAACATTTGTATTTAAACCACACTTTACAAAACTTAGACTCATGATATGAAATTAGGCTTCTAGGTAACATGAATTTTAGGATTCTTTTGTAGACATCAAAATCGTGTCTACCCCTTGGTCCTTTCTCCCCCCCTTAGTCTCCTTTGGTCCACTTAACCACTCCTAACCTATGTCTTATTAATTTGAAATAATTATCTTATTTTAAGTTAATAATTCCCTCTCCCTTGCCACCTCACCACCCTAGGATGCCCTTCTTTGGATTCCCTTCATCCCCCCATGACCCATTTATGACCTATTCCTCATCCTCGCACCCATTTAACCCCTCTCGACCATCTCTTACCCCGCCACTTAAACCTGGCAGTTGAGAAAATAGACGAAAGGCTATTTTTAGCCTTTTTCCTGCCTTCCAGCTGCTGATGTCGATCGATGTCAGTGGTATTACCGGCATCAGTTTCCTTCATAAAATTTTTCTGTGTCTATTATTCTCCCTTCACCCCTACTCTTCATCTGACTCTGGAATCTTACAATCTGATCAATCAATCAGCCAATCTTTTTACCAGACCTCTCACTCTCTTTCTCAGGTACACACAGTAGGCTTCTACACTAGCAAGCACAACAAGTATCAGGAGCCTCACCTTGCAACAGTCTTTTGCATCAACAATAGGTACATCAGCAACCTGGCCTCCTACACTTCTTCTTTGGCAAGCAAGAGGTAAATACTCTTCTGTTATGTCATTTTCAATAGCTTAGAATGTCTCTGTAATCAGTTTTCTATTTATTGCTTCTAAGCCATACTATCACTAGACCAAACCTGAATCCTTATCTCCCTATCTCCCTATTTCCTCTATCTTTTGTTTGGTCCCTCTTTCAGACCATTCTTTCTGCCTGCAAAGACCCTGTACAGAGCATTTAACCAAACTCTCAAACTCAGACCCCCAAACCATTCAACTAGACCCATAGCCTTTCTCAGACCCATCCACAGACTAAAAACTCGTCCAGACCTCCTCCACAGACTACTTCCCCAACTGACACCAACCGCAGAAACCACTGCCCCCACCAACATCGGTAGACTAACCGACGTCGACAGACCTTGATAACCAATGCTAGTAAGACCACCGACATTAGCGACTGTGACCAGGCTGACAACAACATTCAGGTAAACATTTACTTCCATTTCCTTTTCATTCTTCAATCATTTCAGTCTTTTATCATTCTGCCTTTTATCAAACATTACTTTTATCAATCAGTGGGTTGACATCCCTCAGGATTTTACTTGGCAACCCACCATCTCCTCATCTAACGCCTTCTTTGTCTTAGTCTCTTTCTTTTGCAAGTGTCATCCTCCACAACCAAAGAGGAGTTCTCACGACATTTAGATAATGGTGCGCACAACTTCATCCAGGTACATACAAGCCTTAGACCATTTCTCTTAGTTTCTTAATTCTCCTTTGAATGTAGAAAGAAAAAATCTAGCATAGAAACATTCTGGCACGCCCGATGGGACCTTAGGGTCTTCCTTGGGTTCTTTTTCTTTCTGTTCATATAGTGCACTAGGTTTCTCCCTTTTCACCTCTTTCTTCTCTTCTAAATGACACCATTAGCGGGATTAAAAAGAACTTTTCTTTCTTTTCTTGCATTTCAAACTAGCCAAAAGTCATATTCTTCAACCCTTTCTCAACTTGTTTTCATTCAAACTCACATTTTGACTTGGGCTTAAAACACATTGCATTCCATTTCTACTTGCTTATATTTCTTAGTCCACACCTAGTAATTAATAACTGCATCATGAATTAATCGTAGTCCACTTTATGTTACACAACCAAACCACTTACACCAAATCAAACATCAAAACTTACTTGAGACAAGGCCCAACTGGGATTTCATCACCCAACAGATACCTTACCCATCCCAGCAATCACACTTGGATTTCATCACTAAGGGGAAAGCCCACTCTGTTCTCTGGCAGAGTCTAATCTTTAGGGAAAGTATATTTTGGCTAAGCAAGACCAGCTTATCACTGGGCTTGTGAAGTGAGGGGAGCTTGCTCCTTAGCACTAGGCCATGTACAGAACCTAACCCAGACTCTTGAGCACCTAAACAAACCTGAAACCATCCATAGACTACTTCTTCTAGGACCCATTCTAACAGCCAACCTTCCCAAACATCACTTTAAGGCATAAGCCAACAGGATTCTAAAAGTTGATTCTTAGGATTTAACACTTAGGACCTGCTTGTGTTCTTCTATTTTTCTATTCCCATCTACTTTTTTGAGCTAGTGAAGATGTTCTTCTTCCTTTTTTTCCAAGAATATTTAAATTTTCTAAGTTTTTGGAAACCACAGTCACCGGCATCGGCTTTACCACTGACATCAGCCATCTTACCTCTCTGGCATCAGTTATATAACTGACGTCGGCCATCTTTACCACCAACATCAGTTTTACAACCGATGTTAGTCACTGTCACAGTACCTTTTTTTTCAAAATAGCAGCCTTAAAACACCTGACCCTTTTTCTACCAAAACCACATTTTGAGTTTCTAAAACTAAAAAAACACAGTTTCTGAAACTTGACACCTGACCCTTTTTCTACCAAAACCACATTTTGAGTTTCTAAAACTAAAAAAACACAGTTTCTAAAACTTGACCCTTTCTTGCCTTGAATGGTTTTGACACGCAGTCAAACCAAGGCTCTTCTTGACCACACTAGCCATTAATTGCTTCCACCTTCCCCATCCATAACCAGTCCTATAATGGAGTTCCACTCACAGACTGAAAGAACTCCTACTCGACTGACCCCAACTCAGTCTCTCATTATTCCTAAAGGGGACCAATATTTTGAGAAATTATTGGATCTCAATGTCAAAGCCCTCTAAAACTATCTCGCAAGAAACCCAATGCGAGACTTTTTGGGTGAAGCAGCGATGACACTAACACCGACCGCTACCTAGCCTTTTGCCTCAACCATTAATTTGACTATGGCTAATATGCAAAGTTTGGCCTCCCCATCTATTTTTAGACCAACCTCCATTGGGGTTCCATTACCCCTTCAACCACACGCAATTCAACCAAGTTCTACACCATACCAGAACTTGATTGTCTCAACCCCTCACACTCTTGCGCCCATAAATGTAGGAGTGTCTATCTCCCCTTTTGCTAATGCCACCATGCAACCACCTTTGGTGATATCCAGTCAACTTATGCCTTCTACCTTCATGACCCAACCACCCTTGGCCTCCACTTCTGTCCCTGTGACTAGTTACACATATGTTGTGCCCCTACAAGTGCAACTGACTACGTCGTATGCCCCTTCTAGCACCTTTCAAGTGCCCTAAAATCGAGGGGGCACCCCATCTACCAATCCATTAGCAGATCTCATCAAAATGCTGATAGACAAAATGTCCAGTCTTGAGACCTCTATTTCTAGTTTACGTAATGCTCTCTCGTATGAGCAAATTTGCAATGAACCTATCCATCCTTTTGTCCTAATCTGACCATACCCCAACCAATGGGAGCTTCCTAAATTTACTCACTTCCAAAATAAGGAAGACCCACAACATCTATGGGCATTCAGACATGCCTGCTATCTCATAGCCCACGATGATGCATTACTTCTACGCATGTTCCCCATGTCGCTTTTTGGCCCTGCCCTTGACTGGTATAGCTCTCTTACCAGACATTATATATTTTCATTCATTCAACTTGCCCAATTATTTCTTGACCATTTTTCTATCAATATCACCAAAAAAGTCTCAATCACATACCTCTACTCCATCAGGCAATTTGACGACGAATCAATAGTCAATTTTGTTGCCCATTGGAGAGGCCTGATTAACCAACTCTCCTTCTCCTTGCCTCAACCTGAGCTCATCAAGCTCTTTCTTTGAGCATGTGCCAGGCACATCTCTTCCACCTTATGGATTCAGACATTCTACACTTTCGATGAAGCTTTCACCATGGCCCGAAAGCTCAAACTCTATGCCATTGAAGAGGATAAGGTCAAATTGCATAATAATAACGTAAAAAATACTGACCCTTCTTCTTCCCACTCCAAACCCAAAGGAGTGGCCAACACTGTGGTCATTAGATCACCATCCTCGATAACAACTAATCAATCTCAACCTTCTACATCTTTAAGCATCACCAAACAATTTCAATAATGGTACATCCAGCGTTCATACACTCTGCTTGGAGAATCATATGCTTCCATTTTGGAAAACCTCGTCAAGCAGGGGGTCCTCAATCTCCCTCCAATCTGACCACCCCAATTTAACCCTTCAAAATCCCTCCCTACATGGTATAGGGAGGCCAACTTCTATCACTATCATCGCATCCATGGCCATGACATCGACAATTACCGAACCTTCAAAAACATAGTCCAAGACATGATCGACAAGGGAGATCTTGTTTTGGATAACCCAAACACCCCACCCAACCAACACATCGACATCTTCAAACAACCATTCCCAAACCATCTTCTTAATCAAAACAATGTCCAGACCATGATCAATGACCCCCAAGACCATAATATTCACATAGTCAACACTATCTTGCCTCTTATCCCTGGCCAACCTCCTTCACAGGTGGAAGAGTCTTCTTCCCCTCTTTCTTCTCCACAGGTAGAAGAATATTCTTCCCCTATTAGTCCTCCATCGACCTCTCTTATATTGGAGGATGCCTTGACCATACCTATGCCATTAGCCACACCTTCACCTTTCCTCCTTTCAATGGAAGACCCTACCTTGCCTACTCCTCAAGCACAAGTAGAAGGCACCATCATCCCTGCCCCTTGCCCTCTACCCTCTTGAGGAGTCACACTCTCCTATTTCTTCTCCACCTAGAGAAGACCCAGTCTCTCCACCCATTTCAATCGAAGAAGACCCAGTCAAGGTTTTCTCTTGCCTTTTGCCTGAGATTGCTACATCTCACTCACCTCTATCCACATCTGAACCCAAACTTGCATCTAACCTTGCCTCACACAATGGTGGTCCTCAACCCAAACCAAATAAGGCCACTAAACCACACTGGAGGACTCATCCCCCACCTTTGTCATTACCTTCAATTTTGGGCCCGCATCCATCTACTTTCATAGGAGTGCTTCCCACTCCCATACTTCACAGAGGCAAGTCACCTCCATTACTCTCTCAACCCATCAGACATATATCTCCTCCAATCCATCGACCAATGCCTCTTACACCTCTCAAACCAAAGTCATCAACCCCCACTGCAATAAGACACACAAACCCATTATCAGGTTCTTATGCCTTACTATTATGGCAATTATTGCAGCCCTCTCGCATCAATCTCCTACCTCTTAAACCATATCAATCTCTCTGATCAAAACCACCCTAGTTTAATGACACTCACATTTGTGCATATCATCGCATGCCTAGGCATGCCACTGAGCATTGTTGTGCCCTCAAGGATGTCAATCGCCAATGTCTGGGGAATGGTACCCTTTTTCATGACCATATCAGCAACAAACCTTCAACATTATCCCTTGCCTCTCAGACCTCCTCATCTTCCTCACCTTCATCAACCCTCAAATCAAGACCATCTTGGTTTGATAACTCTAAATTCTATCACTATCATCACACATTCAAACATGACACTGAGCATTATTGGGCTCTCAAAGCTATCACTCGTCAACATCGAAAAAAGGATACCCTTCTCATCAAGGATTCTCTTGACCACCCCTTCGCCAAATCATCAATACCGACCCATACTTCTCCAACTTCATCACCTAAATCGAGATCTCCATGCCAAACTATGGTCCCTTTGCCACCTTTGACCCCCTTATTTGACATCAACACAGTCAATCTGACCACCAAGCCTCAACCAACCTCGACCAATCTGTCAAACATTCTTCCTAGCCACTGGGGGAATCCAACATTCATCCAAGCCTTGACTAACCTTTCAACCCAGTCTCGACCAAATATCAATCACTCTTTTAATCCTAAACCTCGGTTGGGCCTCAACCAAGCATCGATCCGACCTCGACCCAAACGTTTAACCCAACCATTAACCAATCATTAACCAAATACCAATCTTGACCAACCATTCAACCAACCTTTTAATCATGACCTCAACCATGCATCAACTAGTCTCAACCAATTTCAACCAATCATCGACCAAATACCAATTTCAACCCAACCTTTGACCAAATATCAACAAACATCAACTAGACATCGACCAATCATCAATCTAGACCTCAACGAGACCTCGATCATAACATTGACCAAGACCTCAACCAAATCTCGACCAAGACGTTGACCAGACATTCACCCAGACATTGACCATGACCAAACATTGACCATGACATTGACCAGACCATCGACCAGACCATTGACCAGACACTAACCAATCATCAATCATGACCTCAATCAATCTTTGACCAAACATTCAACCCAACCTCTTAATCATCAACCCATCTAGCATCAATCGACACGTGGCCCATCTCAAAGAGGCAAATGGGGCAAGTCCGCTCCTAATTGACTCAAACCTTATCATAACACACAAGCATGGCCCAGGGACTTATCAAAACTTGAGCCCTTAAATACCTTGCATCTGTGACCATTTTGTTGTTAGTCACATACTCGATCACTTGACGTTTTACTTGAGCTCATCCCTTGAGCAACTCCCTGTCATTGTCAATCCTCATTCCTTTCAACCCTATTTCCCAACATTCATCAACCCTTTTTGTCAAGCATGAATGCTTTGTCCTAATAAAAGGGAACCCTTAAACCTCTAGAGGCTCATCCATGGCTAAAAACTTTAGTCAACAAAACATATCAAAAATGGGATACCTATCATATCAAAGGTCATAAAACTCTAAATATAGACTGCTCCCTCAAAGGACAGCTACATAATTGTTGTACTACTAGGCCAAATTCATATCTAGGCCAAAGTCATATCAAAAGCATGCAAAGCAAAAATATAGACCACTCCCTCGAAGGATGGCTATGACTAAATATTGCTACAGACAACACTCTTTCTAAAGCTTCCCGCATCGATTAGCTTCACATATATGACCACCAAGCAAAGCAACATCCCTATGTGGACTTCCCGCATCAATCAGTCCACCCAAAAATAAAAAAGACTGACAAGCTCTCAAGCCATGGACATACCTATAGTCATTCTTGGGTCACCCATAAAAGTGGAAAGGTTATTCCTGCCACAAAGGGTTACCCCATCCTCTCATATCACAATCCAACCTATCACCCCAACATACTCAAGGGACTTTGAGCTCACTTAACGTCAAGTGATTCGATTACTTCTCTAGCACAACCATGGTCAATGATGTAATGCATAAACAAGGCTTTTGTTCTAACAAGCCCTATCCATGCTGTCATTCTGGTCCTTGTTAATGAAAGAGATTTGCCTTTCACTTATCTTTCACACTTTGGTCACATTCAACCAAACCTTTTTCTACCCAACCAAGCCAACCCAAACATTTTCAGACCTCACACATCATCATAGTCCATTTCACATTAGTTTCTATGGACACCAATACACATGGAAACTATCGACCAGACACAATTTATGTTAAGCATAAACCATTACTTGCTGAAGCATAAATAGACCTCAATTCATTTTTAGCATACATCCATCACGAATATGGAAAATTGCTAGGGATGAAAGACCCTCGACCAATGTTATAGAATACACCATTTGGAAAAGGCTATAACATCTTTTTCTCCTCATCATTTCGACACATGACCAAACCAATCATCGACCCCTTTGACTCCTAGTCTGAACTACATTGGTCTGAGGCCCCTTTCAATCTAGGCTATGTAGGCAACACTCAGATGACACGACGTCCTCTAGGGTTAGCTCAACCACCCTCATTTGTTTGTCTCCCTGATGGACAAACCCTATCCTTCTTTTGACCATGACCTTAACCTCGACCAGACTAATTCCATCACTTTGACCTCTTCCTCCCTTTTTGGGAGAACTACATTGGCCTGAGGCCCTTCACACCTGGGCTATGTAGGTAGCACTCAGATGACACAACGTCTTCTGAGGTTAGCTCGGCCACATTCCTTTGTCTATCCATCCACCTTGACCATGACCTTGGAGATCATGACTATCTCCATAGACCCTGACCACTTCTAAGACCACTTTGCCTTGGTTGTTTTTGCATGTATGCTACCTCACGACTGGTTAGCAAAATTATGCACAGACTATTTATGACCCTCACAAGTATAGAATCGCAAGCCAGTTGATCCCCACTACTTGTGACATTTTCATGTTTTTGGGAGCACTTCCTGAGCCCAAAATACCTAAAACATGATGACCATTAGAGCTTCAACTTAGATTGAATAACCTGATCAGCTACGACCAAATGATGGGGCTCAGTTATTTCAATTTTGGCACTCCTCGACCCTCGACCTGCGACAATTTAACCTGACCATCTCGTGAAGTGGTATACGTACAATCATGACTTTTGCAGCATTCACACTCTATCTTCACCATTTTCATCCACTCTCTGTCAAATTAGCACCCAATTCTAGGTTCCCTCCCCTCGACTCTTACTTTTAGGGGGAATACCTCATCCATAATCAGGGCAACCAACCCTCCTATTTTTGTCTTGTAGTTCACTTGAACAACCAATAAGATGAAATCTACCTTATCCTACACCTGGGGTAATCAACTCTTATTTTTGTCTTGCAGTTCGTCCAGAACAACCAACAAGACAAAAAGGGGCAAATGTAGACACCAAAATCGTGTCTACCCCTTGGTCCTTTCTCCCCCCTTAGTCTCCTTTGGTCCACTTAACCACTCCTAACCTATGTCTTATTAATTTGAAATAATTATCTTATTTTAAGTTAATAATTCCCTCTCCCTTGCCACCTCACCACCCTAAGATGCCCTTATTTGGATTCCCTTCATCCCCCCATGACCCATTTATGACCTATCCCTCATCCTCACACCCATTTAACCCCTCTCAACCATTTCTTACTCCGCCACTTAAACCCGACAGTTGGGAAAATAGATAAAAGGCTATTTTTAGCCTTTTTCTTGCCTTCTACCCACCGACATTAGTCAACTATCGACCAATGTCGGTGGTATTGCCGGCGTCAGTTTCCTTCATAACAATTTTCTACATCCATTATTCTCCCTTCACCCCTACTCTTCATCCGACTCTGGAATCTTACAATCTGATCAATCAATCAGCTAATCTTTCTACTAGACCTCTCACTCTCTCTCTTAGGTACACACAGCAGGCTTCTACACCAATAAGCACAATAGGTATTAGGAGCCTCACCTTGTAATAGTCTTTTACATCAATAATAGGTACATCAGTAACCTGGCCTCCTACACTTCTTCTTCAGCAAGCAAGAGGTAAGTACTCTTCTGTTATGTCATTTTCAATAGCTTAGAATGTCTCTATAATTAGTTTTTTGTTTATTGCTTCTAAGCCATACTATCACTAGACCAAACCTGAATCCTTATCTCCCTATCTCCTTGTTGCCTCTATCTTCTATTTGGCCCCTCTTTCAAACCATTCTTTCTACCTACAAAGACCCTATACAGAGCATTTAACTAGACTCTCAGACCCAGACCCCCAGACCATTCAACCAGACCCATAGCCTTTCTTAGACCCATCCACAGACTAAAAACTCATCTAGACCTCCCCCACAGACTACTTCCCTGACCGACACTAGCCGCAGAAACCACTGCCCCCACTGACGTCGACAGACTAACCAACATCGATAGACCTTGAAAACTGATGCCAGTAGGACCACCGACATCGGTGACTGTGACCAGGCTGACAGTAACATTCAAGTAAGTATTTGCTTCCATTTCCTTTTCAATCTTCAATCATTTTAGTCTTTTATCATTCTACCTTTTATCAAACATTAATTTTATCAATCAGTGGGTTGACATCCCTCAAGCTTTTACTTCTGGGATCAAGCTTTTGCTTGGCAACCCACCATCTCCTCATCTAGCACCTTCTTTGTCTTAGTCTCTTTTTTTTGTAAGTGTCATCCTCCACAACCAAAGAGGAGTTCTCATGATGTCTAGATAATGGTGCACACTGTTTCTATGCTAAATTGCTTTCTACATTTAAAAGATAGAAATGAGAAACTAAGAGATGGTCTAGGGTTAGAAGATACCCGAATGTAGTCATGCGCACCGAAATCAGACATTGGAAGGTACTCCTCTTTGGCTATGGAGGAATGACACCTGCGAAGAAAAAGAGACTAAACACAAAAAATGTTAGACAAGGAGACGGTGGGCTGTCAAGCAAACACTTGATCCCCAAAGTATGAAGACTTCCTTAAGGGATATCAACCCACTAATAAAAAGTAGAATATTTGATGAAAACAGAAATAGTGAAAGACAGAATGAAAGAAATAAAAGACAAAAAGCAGAATGCATACCTGATATATAGCAAACTATTTTGCACAGTCACCGGTGTCAGTCTCTATGCCAGTGTCAGTCAGGGAAGGGTGTCGACGTCGGTTAAAGTGCCAACGTCAGTTGGGGTAATGGCCAGCGTCAGTCAGGGCAATAGCTTTTGGACAGGGTCTAGTCAGGTCTGGACAGGGTCTTAGGATTTGCAGAAAGGTTTGATGTTTTTGTTTGAGGGTTTGAGAAGCCAGTTTAGGAGTCAGAGAGATTTATTTGAGGGTTTGTATAAGGATCTAGACAGAGTTATAGGTTGTATATTCTATAGAGGGTGGATAGAGGTGATACGGGAGGAAGTCAGGTCGGGTCTGTGGTCTAAATCTAAGTCTGGGAAATGATAGCAAATAATAACCAGAGAGTAAAAAAAAAACATAGAGCAAATGCTTACCTGTTATATGTTGAAGATAAAGTTGGAGACATGATTGATGTTGTCATTATGTCATAGAAGTTTGATGTAGCAGACCTCCAACAAGATGATCGAAGTAGAATACCTGTATTAGAGAGAGAGGATACGAGAGATCGATTGTAGATTGGTTGAATGCAAGAGTTGGTTGATCATTCGAATGAAGAGGTTGTTGATTGATACGAAGGAAGGTCTAATAACCGATCGAGAAACGGATTGGCAACCGAATGGATAACAGATAATGGATAATGGTTCCTATGTTTAGGTTAAGAATGCAGTGTTAAGGATAACTGATGCCAGTAGGACTGTCGATGTCGGCTGATAAGTGACCGTCATCAACAGATGCAGAATGGGACATAGGCTAGCTTTAGCTTTCTTCTCATTTTTACATGCTGCGAGGGTCAAGGCTCATGGGAAAATGGTCGACAGGGGTTAAATAGGTGTGGGAGACTAAAATGGGGGTTAAGGGGAGGACAACAAGGGTTAGACACAATTACAGTGTCTACATTTGCCCCTTTTTGTCTTGTTGGTTGTTCTGGATGAACTGCAAGACAAAAATAGGAGTTGGTTGCCCCAGGTGTGGGATAAGGTCAATTTTGTCTTGTTGGTTGTTTGAATGAACTGCAAGACAAAAATAGGAGGTGGATTTCCCTAAAATGGATGAGGTATTCCCCCTTAAAGCAGGAGTCAAGGGAAGGGAACCAAGAATCGAGTGCTAATTTGACAAAGAGTGGATGAAAAAGGGGTGAGGGTGAATGCTGCAAAAGTCATGATTGCATGTGTACCACTTCACGAGATGGTTAGGTCAAATTGTCACAGGTCAAGAGTCGAGGAGTGCCAAAATTGAAATAACTAGGCCCCAACATTTAGTCGTCTACTGATTGGGTTATTCAATCTAAGCTATAACTCTAATGGGTCATCATGTTCCAGGTATCTCAAGCTCAGGAAGTGCTCCTAGAAACACAAAAAAGTCACAAGTAGTGTGGATCAACCAGCTTGCGATCTTATACTTGTGAGGGTCCAAAAATAGTCTGCACACAATTTTGCTAACTAGTCATGAGGTAGCATACAGGCAAAAAACAACCAAGGCAACATTGTCTTGGAAGTGGTCAAAGTCAGAGGAGATAGGCATGATCTCCAATGGTCATTAGTCGAGGTGGATGGATGAAAGAAAGGATGTGGCCAAGCTAACCTCAGAGGACATTATGTGATCTGAGTGTTGCCTACATAGCCCTTGTGTGAAGGGCCTCAGGCCAATGTAGTTCTCCCTAAAAGGGAGGAAGGGTCAAAGGGATGAAATTGGTCTTGGTCGAGGGTAAGGTCATGGTCAAAAGGAGGAAAGAAGGTTTGTCCATCAGAGAGATGAACAAATGAGGGTGGTCGAGCTAACCCCAAAAGACGTCGTATCATCTGAGTGCTGCCTACATAGCCCCGGTCATAGGGCCTTAGACCAATGTAGTTCAGAATAAGAGTCTGAGTGGTAGACAGGTGATGAAAGTGGTCGATAGACTGGTCTTGGTCATGTGTCGAAATGATGAGGAAAAAAAGATGTTACAGCCTTTTCCAAATGGTGTATTCTGTAACATTGGTCAAGGGTCTTTCATCCCTAGCAATTGTCCATAGTCATGATGGATGCATGCTAAAAATGAATTGAAGTCTATTTATGCTTCAACAAGTATTGGTTTATGCTTAACATAAATTACGTCTGGTCGATAGTTTCCATGTGTATTGATGTCCATAGAAACTAGTGGGAATAGGCTATGGGAGTGGCCTAAAAAGAGAGTTGAGTTGAGTTGATTAGGTTTGACAAGTGATAAAGTTAAACGTGACCAAAGTGTAGAAGAAGTGAAAGGCATATTGCTCTTTCATTGACAAGGACTAGAAGGAAAGCATAGATAGGGGTTATTAGAACCAAGATCCCCATTCATGCATGACGTCATTGGCCATATGTGTTAGAGAGGTAATCGAATCACTTTGACATTAAAGTGAGCTCGAAGTCCCTTGAGCAGGTGATAGGAAGAGGATAGGGTAACCCATTTTAGAGCAGAGACAACTTTGCCCCTTTTTATAGGAGACCCTAAGACAACTACAAGCCAAGTCCATGACCCATTTTTTTTATTTTAAGTGCAGACTGATCAATGCAGGAAGTCTACTTAGAGATGTCATTTGCTTGGTGGTCATTTGCAAAGCTGATCAATGCGGGAAGCTTCTAAGAAAGATTGTTGTTTGTAACAAGAGTTAGTCATAGCCATCCTTTGAGGGAGTGGTCTATATTTTTCTTTATATATAAGGGCTTTGAATAGCTATCTTTTGAGGGAGTAGTCTATTAGCTACAACAATGATAGTACAGCTGTCCTTCGAGGGAGCAGTCTACCTTTTAATTCTAATTTGGTGATTTTGGATATGTTTTGACATCTTGATTTATTTTGACAAAAATGTGAGTCATGGACAAGACTATAGAAGGTCAAGGGCTCCCTTTTATTAGGACAAAGCATCCATATTATATAAAAGGGTTATATAGGATTTGTTAAGGGGAGTAGGGTTGAAAGGAATGAGGACTAAGAGGATGGGGATTGCTCAAGGGACGAGCTCAAGGTAATTTCAAGTGGACGAGTACTTGACAAATAGTAGAATGGTCATAGATGTAACGCATTAAGAGGCTCAGGTTCTCATCGTCCATTGAGAGAAGATAAATGATACGTCCCTGATCCATACTTGTGCATGATAATGAAAGGTCTGAGCCAATTAGGAGAAAACTTGCCTCATTTACTTCACTCCATATTGGTCATGTGCTGATTTTCTTTGAGGACGAGGTCTTCGATATTGAAATCTCATTCTCACAAATTTTTGTCATAGGCTTGCTTGATGCGATGTTGATAGACATGGAGATGGTTGAGGGCAGCAAGGCAGTGCTCGTCAAGTAACTCAAGTTGAGCTAAGCGATCTTGACAAAAGTCATCGTTAGAAAGAATGTCATGCAGAGAGATGTAGAGAGATAGGATTTGTACTTCGAGAGGTAGGACAGCCTCTATTTCATACACTAGAGAGAAAGGGGTAGCACCTGTGGAGGTTTGAATGCTAGTGCGGTAGGCCCACAAAGCGAAGGGAATGTGAATATGCCAATCCCTTCTAGTGTCGCTGACCACCTTCATGAGAATTTTAGTCAAGATTTTGTTGGAAGCCTCAGCTTGCCCATTTACTTGTGGATAATAAGGCAAAGAGAAACTGAGTTTGATGCCAAATGAGTCGCAGAGTTTTTGGACAGTCTTGTTTTTGAAGGACTTGCCATTGTCAGTGATGATTTTGTGAGGGACACTGAAATGATAGATGATATGGGTGCTGATGAAGTCGATTATCTTGTCATCTTTTGTGGAGATGAGAGGAATGGCTTCCACCCACTTGGTGAAATACTCGGTGGCGGTGATGATGGATTGATGATGAAGCAACGAATGAGGGTTAATCTCACCGATGAGATCTAAGCCCCACTGAGAAAAAGGCCAAAAATCTTGAGTGACTTGTAAGGCGTGAATAGGAAGATGAAGCAAGTTAGAGTGCTACTGACACTTGATGCAATGCCGAACATAGTTGCTACAGTCTTGATGAAGGGTGGGCCAATAATAGCCCAGACGAAGGATGCGCTTGGCAATCGAATTCCCACTGAAATGTCTACCACAAATCCCATCATGGACTTGCTTAATGGCTTGAGATGCTTTAGTGGAGGTGAGACAGTGAAGAAGGAGGCCGTCGAAGCCTTGCTTATAGAGAAGACCCCCTAGCATGGTATAGCGAGTGGTACGCTTGATAAAAGCTTGCTGCACATTGTTAGAGAGGTTAGGAGGAATGACAGACAAAGATAAGAAGTCCACAAGTTGTTTATACCAAAAATCTCGTGGGCTAGAGTCTATAGTGTTGACGTGGTTAATGTTAGGAGAGATATAAGAAGGCAACAACACATGATGCACCGTGACAAAAAGTCTAGATGTAGATGAGGAAGATGGGATATGAGAAGCGAGAGAAGCCATGGTGTCAGCAAACTTATTCGTGGATCGAAGAATAGTCTGCAGGAGGTAATGGTCAAAAGATGCAAGGAGAATGTCAGCACAGTTTTTGTACCTTTGCAAAATTTCATTTTTATAGAGGTATGAACCGTTGACCTAATTGATGACGAGCTATGAGTCACCAAAGATGTTGATGGACTTGATGCTGAGAGAAAGGGCGGTCTGAAGTCCCAAAATTAAGGCCTCGTATTCAGCCATATTATTGGTATAATTAAAGTCAAGCTTGAAAGACAAAGACATGGGCTCACCATCGAGTGGGATGAGAATGACTCCCACACCCCCACCAAGTTGACATTTGGAGCTATCAAAGAACATGGTCATTTGGTAGACAGTGTCATCGATGGAAAGCACGATGATAGACTCATCAGGGAACTCGCATTGCGAAGGTTGATTGTTGGGAAGAGGGGCATCTGTCAGTTGATCAGTGATGGTTTGCCCCTTGATAGATTTTTGTTGGATGAATTCGAGATCGAACTTAGCAAGCAGCATGAGCCACCGAGCCATACATTGATGTTGATATGGCTTGGAGTGCATAAAATTAAGAGGGTTAATGTGAGTGATGACAAAGGTTTTGTGATTAAGAAGATAGTGGCAGAGCTTGGTAGCAGCAAAGACTAATGCCAAATAGAGTTTCTTAGTATGAGTATACTGAGTTTTATAGTCGACCAATGTTTGGCTAATATAGTAGACTACTTACTCATGGTGATGCTCGTCTTGGTGCGCGATCATGGCACCTAATGAATGGTTGGTGACAGAGATGTAAATGTAGAAGGGTTGATCGTCTTTAGGTGGAATGAGAACTGATGGAGAGACTAGATAGCATTTGAGGGCTTCAAAAGCCTCTTGACAGTCCTTATCCCATGTAAAAGAGACATCCTTCTTAAGGAGATGATGAAAAGGTTGGCAGTGGTTAGAAAGCTACGAGATGAAATGGCAAATGGACTGGAGCTTCCCTTGTAGACTGTGAAGCTGCTTGAGATTGGTCGAGGGTGGCATTTTGAGGATAGCATGGATCTTGGTGGGATCTATCTTGATGCCACGGAAAGAAATGATAAAACTGAGAAGCTTGCTGGAGAAGACCCCAAAGACACATTTTTTGGGGTTAAGGCAGACATTGTATTGAAGAAGGCGAGAGAAAATGATTTTGAGAATGGTCAAATGGTCACGGCAAAGCTTAGACTTGCCGAGCAGGTCATCCACATAGTCTTCCATGATTTTGTGGAGGAGATCATGGAAAATGTAAGTCATGGCATGCTGATAAGTGGTGCCTGCATTCTTCAAGCTAAAAGGCATGACTCGATAGCAGAAAGTCCCCCATGGGGTAATGAAAGTAGTCTTGTGCTGATCTTCTGGAGCAATCAAGATTTGATTGTATCCTGAAAACCTATCGATGAGAGATAGCATCTCATGGCTGGCCGTGAGATCAACAAGCTGGTCAATGTTAGGAAGAGGAAAGTCATCTTTGGGATAGGCTAAGTTGAGGTTGAGATAGTCTGTGCAGATTTGGATCCCCCAGTTGCCTTGGTGACTGGGACGATGTTAGAGACCCACTACAGATAATTGATGGGCTGGATGAAGGAGACAGAAAGGAGGTGCTGAAGCTCCTCTTTAACAAGGAGGGCAATGTGAGGATGCATCTTTTGAAGATTTTGCCTGACAGGCTTAGCCTCTGGTTTGGTGACAATGTTATGGGTAGTGATGGTGGGGTCGATGCCAGGCATGTCACAGTCAGTCCAGGCGAAGGCCTTGCTATGGTCTAAGAGGAATTGGGTATAGTCAAGCTGCTCCTGAGTGTCTAAAGATTGACCAATCTTTAAGACGTGAGAAACATTAGAAGAAGGGAGGTTGATGTCAATGGTTGATTCATTTAACATAACCTGGGTCTCAAAAGGGAGAGAGCGCTGGATAAAAGAGTCATTGGCACCCATGTAAGAAAGAATGGCATCGTCATCAATGCAGTGGACAGTGTGAATGGTCACTGACTCAGCTTCTATCATGCTAGGAAAAATGAGAGGGAGAGACTTGGACACCCCATTGAGCTGATAAGTTAAGGGTTCCAGGCAGATGGTGTTTATGAAAAAAAAACCAGGAGGGATGGAAACCACTGACTCCATAGGTGAAGGAGGAAGGATGGGTGAACCTGGAGGAGATTGGTCAATGGTTGGTTCAAGATAAAGGTCTGCAAGGTCCTGATATCCCAGGCCATACCATTTCTTGGCATCGTCATCATTGAGCAGTTTGATGGGTTGATGGGAGCCCTACTCATAGCATCTGAAACCAAAACCCTTCCATGCACACTTGTAAAGGTAAGTGTGTGCAAAGGTGGAGTTGCCAAAAAATGAGAAGTCTGATGTGAAAGGTTGAGGTGAAGAAAGAGGATTGCAATCAGTAGGAGCTTGATCAAGCCCCCCATAGACAAGGTTGGTTCGGAGGTGAGGAGGACCATAAGGCATGATCATCCTGATCTGATGGTCATAACTAGGGTTGTGATGAAGTCGTCCATACTCTTATGGAGTTTGGAACATATCTAAGGCTAGAAAATGATATTCCCCCAATGAAAGTCTTTGGAAGATGTCTTCCATGGGGTCTGTGGTCATCGCTTGAAGGGGAGGTGTGAGGGTGACTGCCTGTTGCGAACTGGTTGAAGCTTTCACAGATGGAGGCAGTGTTGGGGTTGATGGATTGATAGGAATGAGGACATCATTTGGATGGTAGGTGGTGTTACAAGTTTTGAAGGGTGAAGGGTCAGTAGGAATGATATGGACTTGCCCATCGTGCTCAAATTTCACACAACAGTGGAGGGTGGAGGGGACACAGGCCATGGCGCAGATTCAGGGTCGGCCCAGTAAGATGTTATATTGAAACTCTCCTTCGATGATATAGAAGAGCTCTGAGACTGTGCATGGACCAACATGGATGTGAAGGATGACTGTGCCAATGGTCGTGGCAGTGGTGTCATTAAAGGAGCGCAAGATTGTGTCAGTTTTGGAGACGCAATTCTTGGGAAGAGTTAACTGTTCAAAGGCATCGGTGGATATAATGTTGATGCTAGCACATCTGTCAATCATAATGCGTTTAATGCATGTCTGATCAACATAGGTAGTAATGAAGAGGGTGGCATCTTGATCTTCTATGTTGGATGTGTGAATCTTAGAATCACTGAATGTGATGGAGGTAACAGGGGCTAAAGAGTGGACAAGGGCAACAAGTGGCTAGGGGTCCTCGGGTTGGACCTCCACTGCCTGCAGGGCTCTGATGAGGGCTTGATGATGTTAGGGTGAGGTTTGGATGAGGTCATAAAGGGACATCTTCACAGGTGTCTGGTGAAGTTGTTTCAACATGGAGTCATGGATTGGTCCAGAAGAAGAAGAAGAAGAGGAGGGTTGAGGTGTGCCAAGGATAGAAATCTTAGGCTTGGGCAGTTGAGGTGGTTGGATGAAAGGGTAGGTCTAAGGAATGGCAGCTTTTTCTTTCGCCTTATCTTTTTGTGACCTGGTGGTTATGTGAATGGCATTGATTTCGAAGATAGGGGGTGAAGGAGATGAAGGGGTCGTGGTTTGCTGATGAGATGTTGATGGGTTTGAAGAGGTTGGAGGGTTATGAGAAGGAGTCAAGGGTCGTTCAAGAGTGTCCTTAAAGAGAAGAGTGTCTTTCTCCAAATAGTGGTGAATGATGGTCTTGAGAGCACAACAAGTCTCAGTATCGTGTCTTGGCGTATGATGATATAAGCAAATCTTCATGTCGTCGAACCAGGAGGGCTTAGACCTGAGAGGTTGGAAAGGTCTGATGGGTGGAAGGGTTATGTTGGAAGTCTACAAAAGTCGGTGCAAGATCAATGAGTATGATCCCACTAAAGGATCTGTGCTTGTTGATGTGTATGATACTGGTGACTTTTACTTGGGCAGAGTCAGAGGGGGCTTTCGTACCAACTTTTGGGTTGACAGTGTGGCGACATGCAGAGACGGTACTTTCTTCATGAGAGGTACCACCTTTTTGAGATAGGGTAGACTGGAGGTAGGTAAAGGAAGCAAAGGAGGCAACTGATTTTGATTAAAGGTCAGAGTGGGAAAGACTCTGGTCAGGGTTGAAGGATGGGGGCCCAAAATGGAGGGCAATAATGACAGAGGAGGAGGCATTCATCTCTATGGTTTGGCAGTCTTTTGTGACCTGGGTTAAAGACTACTATTGGTCGAGGTCTGGTCTAAGTCCACCTTCACTTGCGGATGAGTGAGGTTGGAGACAGGGTGAACGCCAAGTGACTTGATAGGTTTAGATGGGGTAGATGCAGGTTTTGGTTTTGACAGGGTCAGTTGAGGTTTAGAAATGGGAGTGTATTTTTTGTTAAGGGTCTTGGGAGATTTTGCCATGGGAGGATTGGCTGCATGAGATGAGAGGGCACAGGCATGTTGAAGAGCTGTGAGATGCTCCCACAATACATGATGCTCCACTTTCCTTGAAGGGAGAAGTTTAAGTTTCTCCACTAATCAGGATAATGGCTGAGAAGACGTTGGATGGGGTTTAGGTTCTTGAAAAGATGTGGACGGTTGTGGGGTTGAAGATGAGACTGGTGTAACGGTCTCAGACCCAAGGCATGATGGAGTCATGATAGGTTCGTCTGTGGTTAGAGATGAAGGAGAGGCAGGTTCTTCCTTGGGTGGAGAAGAAACCAGAGAATGAGGCTCCTCAAGTGGGTAAAGGGCAGGGATGATTGCGCCCTCTACTTGCGGTCAAGGAGTAGGAAGGGTTGGGTCCTCCATGGGCAGCAAGAAGGAGGATGGTGAAATTAGCAGTGCTGGTAAGGTTGAGGCATCCTCCAAGATGAGAGAGGTTGACAGAGAACTAACCAGAGAAAGAGGTTCATCCACATGTGATGGACTGATGGATGGACTCACCTCTTGAGGTTGGTCAGAAATGAAGGGTGAGACTGTATTGACTGTTCGTATATTGTGTTCATGAATGTTGCCAGTCAAGGTTTGGACATTATTTTGAGTTGGTGGATGATTGGGGAATGGTTGTTTGAAGATGTCGATGCCCTGATTAGGTGGTGCATTGGGATTGTTGAGGACAAGGTCACCCTTTTCTAGCATGTCTTGGATGATGTTTTTAAGGGTTTTATAGTTACCCGTGTCATGTCCCTTAACATGGTGGTAGTTACAAAAGTCATTTTCCCTATACCACGCAGGGCTGGCATGTGAGGGATCAAATTGTGGAGGTGGTCGGATCTGGGGGAGATTGAGGACCCCCTATTTGATGATTTTTTCTAGCATAGATGTGTATGATTCTCTGAGTGGAGTATATTGTCACTGTATGTATCTCTGTTGGAATAGGCGAGTGGTGCTTTGAGACGTAGATGGCTCAGGCTGGTTAGTTGAAGGCAAAGAGGAGGAAGATCTAACAACCACAGTGTTTGTTGAAGCTTTAGATTTAGGATTGGATGAGGAAGGCTTAGAAGAGGGGTCATTGGTCTTGGAGTTGGGATTCTTGCTCTGCAACTTGACTTTATTCTCCTCGATGGCACGTAACTCAAGTTTACAGGCCATCATGAAGGCTTCATCAAAAGTGTGAAAGGTCTGAACCCTTAAGGTGGAAGAAATATGTCTGGCATAGGCTTGGGAAAAAAGTTCAATAAGTTCAGGTTGGGGTAAAGAAAAGGAGAGCTGATTGATAAGGCCCCTCCAATGAGCAATGAAATCAGCAATGGATTCATCCTCAAATTGGTGGATATAATAAAGGTCTGTGATTGAGACCTTCTTGGTGATGTTGATAGAGAAATGGTCAAGGAAGAACTGGGCCAGCTGAGTGAACGTGAAGAGGGAACAGTTGGCAAGGGAGCCGTACCAATCAAGCGCAGCACCTAAGAGAGACATAGGAAACATGTGTAAAAGCAACGCATCGTCATGGGTGATAAGGTAACAGGCATGTCTGAATGCCCGTAAGTGCTATTGTGGGCCTTCCTTGCTTTGAAAATGAGAAAACTTAAGAATTTCCCACTGGCTGGGATATGGCTTGATTGGGATGGAAGGATGAATGGGCTCATTGCAAATTTGTTCGTATGAGAGAGTATTGCGTGAGCTAGAAATGGAGGTCTCTAGGCTGGACATCTTGTCCATCAGCATTTTGATGATATCTACTGACGAATTGGTGGGTGGAGCACCCCCTAGATTGTAAGGCACTTGAATGAGGCTAGAAGAGGTGTACGATGTAGTTAGTTATACCAGTAAGGGTGCAACGTATGGATGACTAGTCGTAAGGATAGAAGAGGAGACTAAGGATGGTTGGGTAGAAGGCACGGCTAGGTTCGATGTTGCCATGGGAGGTTGGTTAGTGGTAACATGGGCCAATGGATAGGTAGCCACCCTAGTGTTGATAGGAGTAAGGGTAGGCAGAATAGAGATGACCAGATTCTAAAAGGGAGTAGAAAGTGGTTGAGTGGACTGAGGTTGATAGGGGCCAAAACCCTGGTGGAAGTGGGCTCAAAGATGGAGGGAGAGGCCACACTTGGATGGTTGGTCAAAGGCTGGTCATGGGTCGAGGTAATAGCCTGGGTGTCTAAAGGTTAAACTACGAACGATGTTGATACGGCCGCAGTCTCGAGAAGAGAGGTCGACATTCCGTAGATTGGATTGCCCAAGGAGTCTCGCGTTCATCTATTCGTGAGATAGTGCTGCAAGGATTTGACGTTGAGGTCCAAGAATCATGTAAAATCTTGGTCCCCTTCTAGGACAATAGGCATCTAGGTCGAGGATGGTCTAGTAGGATTTATTTTAGTCTCTGAGTGGAACTCCATTATAGGACTGGTTATGGACGGGGTAGACAGAAGCGGGTGATGCCTCACGTGATCGACTAGAGCCTTGGCTTGACTACGAGTCAGAACCATTCAAGGCAAGAAAGAACATCCTCACAAGCTCAAACAAGTAGATAAGAACTAAAAAGATGAAGAACACAAGCAGATCCTAAAACCCTAAGAGTGAATTATTAGGATTATAGTGGCTTATGCCTTAGAATGTGTGTAGAGGAAGATTGGATTTTGAGTCAGGTCCTAGAAGAAGTAGTCTATGGATGGTTTTGGGTTAGTTATGGTGCTCAAGAAGTCTGTGTTAGGTTTCGTACAAGGCCTGGTGCTAAGGAGCAAGCTCCCCTCACTTCACGAGTTTAGTGATAAGCTGGGCTCGCTTAGCCAAAATATACTTCCCCTAGAGATTAGACTCTGCTAGAGAACATAGTGGGCTTTCCCCTTGGTGATGAAATCCAAGTAAGATCGCCAGGATAGGTAAGGTATCCACTGGGGGATGAAATCCCAGTCGGGCCTTATCTCAGGTTAGTTAAGATGTTTGTTTTGTGTAAGTGGTTTGGTCGTGTAACATCAAGTGATCTAGATAAATTCAATATGTGTTTTGTTAATTACTAAGTGTGGTCTAAGAAATGCAATGCAATGTGTTTTAAGCCCAAGTCAAAATGTTTGTTCGTATGAAGACGAATGGAGAAAGAGTCGAAGAGTATGAGTTTTGACTAGTCTAGAAGTGCAAGAAAGAAAAGAAAAGTTCTTTTTAGTCCTGCTTATGATGTCGTTTAGAAGAGACGAAAGAGGTGAAAAGGAAGGAACCTAATGCACCTATATGAACGAAAGAAAGAAAGAACCCAAGGAAGGCCCTAGGGTCCCACCGAGCGTGCCAAAATGTTTCTACGCTAAATTGCTTTCTACATTCAAAAGATAGAAATGAGAAACTAAGAGATGGTCTAGGGTTAGAAGATACCTGGATGTAGTCGTGCGCACTGAAATCAGACGTTGGAAGGTACTCCTCTTTGGCTGTGGAGGAATGACACCTACGAAGAAAAAGAGACTAAACACAAAAAATGTTAGACGAGGAGACGATGGGCTGTCAAACAAACACTTGATCCCCGAAGTACGAAGACTTCCTTAAGGGATATCAACCCACTAATAAAAAGCAAAATATTTGATGAAAACAAAAATAGTGAAAGACATAATGAAAGAAATAAAAGACAAAAAGCAGAATGCATACCTGATATGCAGAAAACTATTCTACACAGTCACCGATGTCGGTCTCTGTGCTGGTGTCAGTCAGGGAAGGGTGCTGACGTCAGTTAAAGTGTCGGCATCGATCGGGGTGATGACCAGCGTCGGTCAGGGCAATAACTTTTGGATGGGGTCTGGTCGGGTCTAGACAGGGTCTTAAGATTTGCAGAAAAGTCTGATGTTTTTGTCTGAGGGTTCGAGAAGCCAGTTTAGGAGTCAGAGGGATTTGTTTGAGGGTTTGTATAAGGATCTGGATAGAGTTATAGGTTGTATATTCTGTAGAGGGTGGATAGAGGTGATACGGGAGGAAGTCAAGTCGGGTCTATGGTCTAAATCTAAGTCTGGTAAATGATAGCAAATAATAACCAGAGAGTAAAATAAAAACACAGAGCAAACACTTACCTATTATACGCTGAAGATAAAGTCAGAGACATGATTGATGTTGTCACTGTGTTGTAGAAGTTTGATGTAGCAGACCTCCAGCAAGATGATCGAAGTAGAATACCTATACCAGAGAGAGAGGATACGAGAGATCGATTGCAGATTGGTTGAATGCAAGAGTTGGTTGATCATTTGAATGAAGAGGTTGTTGATTGATACGAAGGAAGGTTTGATAACTGATCGAGAAATGGATTGGCAACCAAATGGATAATGGATAACGGATAACGATTCTTGCATTTGGGTTGAGAACGTAGTGTTAAGGATAATCGATGCCAGTAGGACTGTCGACGTCGGTAGATGCAGAATGGGGATAGAGGCTAGCTTTAGCTTTTTGCTCATTTTTACATGCTGCCAGGGTCAAGACTCGTGGGAAAATGGTCGATAGGGGTTAAATAGGCATGGGAGACTAAAATGGGGGTTAAGGGGAGGACGACAAGGGTTAGACACAATTACGGTGTCTACACGCACAACTTCATCTAGGTACATACAAGCTTTAGACCATTTCTCTTAGTTTCTTAATTCTCCTTTAAATGTAGAAAGCAAAAATCTAGCATAGAAACGTCTTTATCTATGATTCGATGTGAATCTCTTTGCATACATTATCAGTCTAATAAATTATTGGTCATTTTTCATCATTCCTCATTCCAATCTCTCCCAAACCTGGGTGAATTATATTGGCCAGAAGTTCATGTTAGAACATGAGTCCATGGAACTATGTAGGCAATGCTTAATTTCTATTGAGGTTAGCTCAACTATTGACATTCTTATTTTCATCTCTCTCATCACTTTGTGCATTCTCATATGCTTGGTTTTATATGGATTTCTAAGCCATTACACCATTGCATGTACATTTGCACCTGCTCACTTTAACCTATCTTTTTTGGTTATATGCTTGAGCTATATTACTTGCCATTTTCCCATGCTAGGGAATAAAATTTGAACCACATTTGAATCAAATCAGCTCTATAGGGGAAAAATCATTATTTATTCTTTATTAATGATCAAAATTTCCCCTTATGGGGTAAAACTATTTTATCATGATCAAATTTTCTCTACTAGAGTACTTCTTATTATATTCTCTTTGGAGACCCCATTCCAGTGGTGCTTCCCTTCCTAGAGTAGAAAGATCTCTCTTTTCCTATAATTCTAATCTCTCCACACTAATGCCTATGATGGCAATATTTTAGTGTGTAACTTATCTCAAGATTGATCAATGCCATAAGCATGAAAATTGTACTCTCAAATTGGGGACATTTAAAGTGTGTCTATTACATTTATGGATTATATCTTTCCCATCCCCCTATCTTTGGGTCCTATTATACTCCTACTTGTATTTTGATCATTGATGGTAATCACATGTGTAAGCATTAGCTCATCTGGATGTGATCTATTCCATGGGTTAATATCTGACTTTCTCTCTCTTTTCGAGAGTCCATCCTTTTCTTCCATCCTAGTATGTCCTCTTGAGGGAGCATCATGGGTCTATTCCAATTTTTTTATTGAAAACTCTTTTATTTGAAAAGACATTGCTTCACCTAAATGTCTCACTACACCTTCTCAAATAAGGGAAAAATGTAGACATCTAATTCCTAACACCATTTGTGTTAGAATTATCAATATTACTCGAATTGTACTCAAATTCACATTTTAGGTCAAAATCCATAAAACTCCCTAAATGGTTCAAAATTCTCACTTACAAGTGCTAGTTTAGGTCAAAGTATTCCTAAATAGGGTAATGAATCTTATGGGCTAGCTAACTTTGATCAGATCATTTTGAGTCAAAATGACAAATTCACCATTTAGTGCTTTGGATCACTCTTTTCTTCTAATTCATTGGTACACATCATGTACCTTTATAATTTGGTGTTGGTAACATCCTAAATGGGAATACAACTCTAATGTATCTAGCATCACCTTCTAGTTCCTCTACAGTCAAATTATCACCCCATAATATAAATTTCTAACCATTTTGATTAATTATGCACCAATTTCTAAATAATTGCATTAAAATTGATTAAAATTAAGATAATTAATCCAATTTAAGAGCTTAAGTAAAAATTCCATATATTTTTTTGAATATCTCATTATTAAAAATTAATTTTGAAAATCTACATCACATAGTGACATCATATATGGGGTGGCATCCATCAAGCCATAAGTGCATAAAATATTAGTATTATGGGTCACCCATGCCTAGTTAATGTCTTCCATGCCTCTTTAATGCTTATTTATCTTGAGGATGTTTATGAGTTTAATTACAAAAATTAGGATTATCTATGGCCACACATCTCAATATTGAGATGGACTATCATGGTTGATCCTGACCAATCTCAAAAATATATAAAAGAGAGGCCATGGACATGAATTTTAAGATTGAATATTATAAGTTTATAATGTTAAATTGTTTCCACAATCCTTTGCATTCGATCATTGATTTTGTTTGAAAGCTTCATTGATAGGCTAGTTTAGTTATTTGGAATCATGAGCCTAGGTTTTATGGAGTGTTCTTGAGACATTAGAGTAGTTTTCCACATTTTTTGACAATGACAAGGATGCCTGATCAGGGGAGAACATGTTTTTGAGCCACATGGGTATGGTGAATCCATTTAGGAAGGTAATATGATGTTTCTTTCTTTCACTCGTTTCTTGCTATCCTTTATAATTCCTATAGGAATAGATAGGATTAGTTAGTTAGTTATTTATGCATTTTCATGATTTATAAACTAATGTATAACTAACTTGATTTGTAATCCTCTCTACACATTTCACTATTATGCATATACACTTAGGAGGGAGAATTAAATTAGCTTGAGACATTTTTAGGATATGTAGATAATACTAAAATTATGTGGGGTTTTCTGAGTATAGCTCGGTCATTCCCATTGACCAATTATTCACTTTGCATTTTATACTATGAGGATCTAGGATTTTGCATTTTTTAGGTCTTCCATGCTATAAATCAGGACACATAGTTAAATAGTAAACCATCATAAAGAGGGATTGTTGAGTATTGTCATTAGTGTTATAGGTGTATCTTGTGAAGGTTAATGTCAAAGGTGATTAAGGATAGTTGGTAGTGTGTGATGTGACAAGGTGCATATAATAATGTTGTAATGAAAGGGTTTTGTCTTGAGTGAAAGAGAAAGAGAGAATTTGAAGGCAACTAATGTCTTATGTTTACATATAAGGTACATGCCATTGATGTCAAGTGCATATGAATCCTATTCATGACATGAAGAGGTATGTGCATGGTTAAATGAGAGAAAATAGGGAAACAAATGTTTTATGGCATTGTTTTAGCATGTGAATAAGGTATAGAAGCATTCATGAGAGTTTTAAGGTGAGCCTATAAAGGTAGAACCTTTAGTCTAGGTCTACGCCCATATCACTCTTAGACCTTGCCTGGACTAATGAGGTATGAAGATCAGATTTCAAGGAAAATATGCACATGTGAGCATGGTTATAGTTAAGATATGTCTTTTTAGGTATTATCATAAATTTTGAGGTCAAGATTTGAATGAAAAGTGCATGATTCACTATTTTAGGCCTTCTCAAAATCATAGAATGAGGTCTCAAACCCAAGAAGCACTTTTAGACATTCATTGGCATGTGTAACCTCTAAATGGGAGTCTAAGATATTAAAGAGAGATGGGGAAGGGTCTTAGATAAGATCTCCAATAATTATTTAGATTCAAGTGGTAGTCCTTTATGAACAATCATTAACACCAAGACCTGTGTTAAACCTCCCTAAAATCATAATAAGGACCTAATATGAAAGATTTTGTTTAAAATAGCTCAAGATGGATTCAAATTCCTAGATAAGATATTGAAGCATGTATTAAAATCTCCTAGGCACCTCCAGGTGGTGGTGGTTAGTTAAATGAGATAAAAATGCATATATTAGGCTTATTTGTTAAGAAGTTATTGTAGCTCTCAAAATTTGGATTGATTAAGAAATGAAAATCGATTGTAAAAGAATATAGACTCATTTTATAGGTATTTGATGATTTATAAATAGTTTATATCCTTCAAATATTGGAATTTGGTCATCAAAGTAAGCCATTCATAGATAAATCTAATGGTGTGAATAGTGTAAAACCCAAGAAAAGATGAAGAGATAGATTTGAGGGTATATGTAAGATATATTGATGTAATCAAGTGCATGAAGAATTCATTTATGAATTGTGTGAACATAGGATTACAATAGGGGGAGATTAGTATGGTGTTAGTGAATGAAATAAAATCCAAACAAATAACACACTAAGCTAACACCCTAAGCCTATCTCAAGGGGGAGCATATTAACAAAACCAAATGAGAAACACAACTAAAATCCAAAGACAAAGAAATCCTTCACCTTCCTTAGATTCTCTAAATATATTTTTAAAGTGGCTTTCTTATCTTGTGCTTAATGAGTCTTCATCAAAGGAGGCTTGGCTATCTCCTCTTCTCCTTGGCACCTTTGTGATGGATTTGGCTTTTGGCTTGGCTCAAAAATTTCGAATTATAACACTAATTGCAATGTATTTTGGAATAATTTGTGCATTATAACTTTACATTATCCAATATTTAAATTCAATAGGAAAGGCCTCCTATTTATAGATTTTTCAAAATGATTAGAATGAACCTGAACCATCCATCTCAAGATGAAGATGTGTGGCTAAGAATCCATTCAACTTTTTAGGTAGAAATCAATAAATTCTTTCATAAATATTTGGGATAGAGAGTAAATAAAGAGGCATGGAGGGTCTTAATAAGGCATGGGGTGGCTTGATGAGATATTTTATGTATTTATGGCCTAGGGATGTCTTTCAAAAAAATGATGTCATTTGATGATGCAGTTATTCAATATTCATTTCCAAAAAGAAATATTCAAAAAGATCCATGAAATTCTCAATTAGGATCATGATTTGAATTAATTAGCTTTAAGAATGATTAGTCAATTTGGTGAAAATTTTGGCCTTTTGGTACATAAATTAATAAAATTGGTCAAAATGTTTCATTGTTGGCTCAAAATTTGATTAGATTGGAATTAGGATCCAATATAAAATGTGTTGGATTCATTATCTCATTTAGGATGTTTCCAACATAAAATAATAAAAGTATGTGTCTTGTGTAAGAAATTTGGTAGAAAAGGGGAATCTAGAGCACCTAGGTGTGAAAATGCCATTTTAACTCAAAATAATTTGATCAAAGTTAGCTGTCTCATAAATTGCATTATCCTATTTAATGATACCCTATCCAAAATTGGCACTTGAATATATCAATTTCAACTGATTTAATGTGTTTTAGTCCAAATTATGCACTTTAGTATAAATTGGTCAAAAGCCTAATTAGAGGTTATCAGTGGCTAATTTTAGGTGTTTAAAAATTTTATGTCATGATAATTCTTTAGAAAAGCTTTGGAGGTCAGTGTATATGGTGAAAAAGTTACAAAATGGTCTGTGTAGTTCAGATAAGACTGTGAGATATAAGGTCAAGAAATTGGTCTACAAGACCAATATTTACCTTTAAACCATATGAATTTTCTATTTGAGGATGTTAAGGATATCTTAGAGGACCATTTTTATGCATCAAGAGTCATGAAAAGTGTATGCACAGGCATTGGAGTTCTAATTCATCATGACTGGTTTGAGGTGAATTGGTAGTTTTGTATAAGCAAGTTGCAAAGATGTTCTTGAGCCTTTATCTCTTAATTGAAGGTATTCCAAGAATTTATTTATGACCATAAGGTCATGGATAATATGTTTACATTTTTAATTTTTCATAATTGAGTAGTTTAATGGTGTTTAATCTTATTTGTTGTAAGATAGACTTTTGAGATACACATGCCTAATAGGCCAATTTGTCTAAAAAGAGCTTTCATGGTATGAACAAAGGAAGTAAGTATAATAAATAATGGAAGATGTCAAAAGAGTTCATTATATAAGTGTTTGAATGATTATTGATTACTGGGGAGAGCCATCTTGGCCCAATAAGATCAAGTTTTGGCATTAAGAGGACAAACCTAATACAATTAGGTCTCCATGTGACCTAAATGAGGAGTAAGGCCTAATTGAGTTATGGAAGACAAAAAATGGTTAAAATTATGTTTGAATAATGTTTATAATATGTATTAATACCTATTATGTCTCTGATCTAAGAGGTTGAAGGTGTGTGGTTGCCCAAGTGGTGTGTGACCATGAGACTAATATATATACAAGGTAGTTTAGGCCTAATTTGATATATAAATTTATAAGTGAATAAAACCATACATATTTGAGCATAAAGTGGTATTTAAATGATACCATAATATAAGAGTAGAGGTGTGGTGATTAAAATTATTGAGGTGGTTGATTTTGTGCTGAGTCACTTAAGGAGTTGGTGCTTCCTTGGAAGTAGGTGCTTGTTAAAGCCTAGTCATGTGGGTGCTTGACTTTATTGGGGTTGGTGATCCAAGTTGAGTTAATGGTCAACTAAATTTAATATTTTATTATATAGGATAGTATTACATTTATTGAGATCATAGTGGTTTTTCTTCCCCTTGAGGTTTTCCTACTCATATATGTGTTATCTTATTTTATACTCATTTGAATGGTTCATTATATATCACTATGTTGCTTTCATGCTTCATGAATGATTAAGTATAAGTGAAATAAAGTTTTAATACACTTATTCAACCCCTCTTATTAATTGTAATTATAATAATAGGTATAATATCATGCTCCTTTAAATTAGGCCTAACAACTTAAAGGAGATCCGAGAAGCATAAACATGTCTAGTCATCAAGTATAAGGATGTTTCTTAAACAATAAGATGCCACTCTTTAGTGGGATTAACTATGAATTTTAGACCATAAAAATTAATACCTATCTAATTTCCTTGGGATATGACATATGATAATCTATTTTTGATGGATTCACTCCACCTCCTACACCATTAATTGATGTAGTAGGCAAGAAGGCAAGTGAAAAAAAATCTAAGGAAATGAAAGCCATCCTATGTGGTCTTTCAAATGTAGACTTTATAAATGTCATGCATTGTGATATATCTAAATGGATTTTGTAAAAGTTAAAAACCATCTATGAAGGAGACACCAAAGTGAAATTAGTAATATTGTGGACCCATTGCAAATAGTTTGAAAGTAAAGGATGATGAAAACATTGCATCTTATCTATTAAGAGTAGATGAATTAGTAAATGTCATAAGAGGTCTAGGAGAGAAGTTAGAAGAATTTACAATAGTATAAAAATTATTAATATCCCTAACATCTAAGTTTGATTCAAAAGTCTCTGTTGTGGAGAAGATCAAATATCTCAATATACTATAGATGGATGAGTTTCATGGCATATTTATTACTTATGAAATGAGAACATGTGATGGAAGAGCTTCTAAGAAGGAATATGCATTCAAATCTAAGAAAATGTCATAAGGTAAAAAGGTTAAGGATGATGTTTTTATAGATATTTATGATGACAAGATAGATCCATGTTTTTTAGAAAACTAAGGAAAGGATCATGTAAGTATAAGGGAAAGTTACCATTTAAGTGTTTTAACTATGGTAATATTGGTCGCTTTATATCCAAGTTACCTAGCAAGGATAAGAAGGAGCATGACGAACATCATGGTGATGATAATAAGTTCTATAATCCTAACAAAAGAAAAAAAGAGTTTCAGGAAGTATGAAAGCAAGAAAGGGCCATTCAAGAAGAAGATAAGTTTTTATACCAAATAATACAATAGTTCATCTGATATAAGTGACAAGTATATTTGATACTGATGATGATAGTAATTATCATGATAGAAATAAAAATCTATTCATGGCCATAGAAATAGACAATGAAGGTTGTTTAGGAGGGAAAAGTCTTATGGAAGATGAAGAATCAAATGAAGAAGAGGTTGAAGTGAACCTTGAGGTAGAATTGGTGAGTGCTAGAGAAGATTTGAAGTTACAAAGAAGGAAGAATTAGAAACTAAGATCATTGGTTAAGAGTTATGATGGACAAATAAATATCTTTGAAGAGAGACTAAGTAACAACACCAATGAACATGATGAGATCATTATATAATTGGAAACTTAGATTGAGATTGTCACTGCAAGTCTTAAGACCAAGGAGGAATAATGTACCAAGTTTATAATATAAATTGAGTCCTTAAAGGGAGAATTGGATTAGGAAATAATCAAATTGAAGACACATCAAAAATTTAAAAAGAGAACTGAAGTCTTTGGTGATATTTTGAATATTCAAAGGCATCCAAATGACAAGATAGGTCTTCAGTTCAAATAAAAATAAAAGGAAAACAAGGAGAGTCAAACCTCAAAGGATAATGGACCATCAAGAAGTTATGGTACTGATAGAGTAAAGTGTTATAAAGAAAATCTTAAATCTAAGACTCAACTGATCATCAAAAAGTCAAGAGGAATGTGACTCCTTCAAGAGACAATAAAAGTAGAGTTGCATCATTCAACATCAGATATACAAGGTATGTGAATTATTTCAATGGTTACTATTTCTCATGTAATCAATATGGACATCTAGATGTGGATTGTATACATCATGCTAGAATCAATTCCTCATGGAGGAATATGATGAATACTAATTTAAATAATAGAAGTAGAATTATTTTTTATAATTATGATCAGAGAGGACATATTTTATGAGATTAAAATATGAGGCATATGAGGAATGTTATTCAAAACAAAAGGGTATATAGTCATATCACTGAGAATTGGATCAAGAACTCAAACCCTATGGACAAGGTGAAGTAGGAGTAGAAGGGTAAAAGAGAGCAATCTATGCTAGCTCAAAATGCCTTTCAAATTTAATATGAAGGCATGAAATGGGTTACAGATAGTGGTTTCTCAAGACACATTATAGGGGATAAGAGCAAGTTCATTTCATTGAAGAAAAATGTTGTAGGGATAATTATATCTAGAGATAACACAACTACCAATATTTTTGGCAAGGGTATCTTGAGTTTGTATAATGAAAATACCAAGACAAAAAATGTGATGTATGTGGAAGGTTTGAAACATAAATTTCTTAGTGTAATTCAAATATGAAGTCAAGGACACACACTGACCTTTCATGATAGAGGGTGTGATATAAGGGGAGCCAATTCAGGAAGGCTAATTGCCAATGCTAAGAGGACTGAGAACAATCTATATGTCTTGAATGAGATCAAGAAGGAAAGATGATTTATGAGTAAGGTGGATGAATGTTGGCTATGAAAAATAAGGTTGGGTCACCAAAACTTTGATAATATGGTTGAGATAAGCTCTAAGAATCCATGAAGAATATGCCTAAAATCACCAAACCTACAAACACACTTTGCAAGGCATGTTAGCATGGTAAGGTAATTAGAAGGAGGTTCAAGTATAAGGATTATTATACTAAAATACCTTTATAATTAATACACATTAATCTCTATGGACCTATAAGAATACAAAGCATTCAAAGAGATAGATATCTCATGTTACTCATAAATGACTACAAAAGAATGACTTGGGTAGCATTCTTGAAAGAAAAGTCAGAAGCTCTTGATAAGTTAAAAGTATTTGAGGATCTAATTAAGAATGAAAATAATGTAAACATCAAATGCCTAAGATCTAATAGAGGAAGAGAGTTTTGTTCTAATGAATTTGATGACTTCTATGAGGTCTATGGGATAAGGAAATAGTTCTTAATAGCTAGGACACCTCAGCAAAATGGGGTGGTGGAAAGAAAGAATATGATAGATCAAGAAATGTCAAGGACTATGCTATATGAATCAATATTATATGATGGATATTAGAGAGGTAGTGAGTACTATAGTCTACATTTTTAATAGAGAATAAATAAGAATTAATGGTAACAAATCACCCTATGAACTATGGAAAGGTAGACCTACTAATGTGGAACACTTTAATGTGTTTGGAAGCAAATGATTCATGAAAAGAGATGAGGAAGACTTAGGTAAGTTTGATTCTAGGTCTGATGAAGGAATATTCTTGAGATACTCATCAATAATACCTATAGATCCTATAATAAGAGGTTGTAGAATATAGTGAAAAGCACCAATGTGAAGATTGATGAGATAAGTTATAAGAAGTCACACTCTTAGTGAAAGGATGCATTAGAGAATTTGGAATTCAAGAATGAAGAAAAATAAATAGAGATAGATGAGGAAGAAGTTGAGGAAAGACAAGATTAAAAAGGTCCTTCAATATAGATTCAGAGAGACCATCTTGAATCACAAATCATTGACAACAAGGATCCATGTATGCAAATAAGGAGAAAATTGATAAGTAACCTAAATCAAGATAATGTTGATATATTGTCTAAAATTGAACCTAAGAACCTTGTAGAAATAATAAGATACAAGTTTTAGATAGGTACTATGAATGAGGAGTTAGACCAAATAGAAAAGAGTGAGACTCAAGAACTAGTTCCTACGCCTAAAGATAATCATGTCATTGACACAAATGGGTGTTTGGGAATAAGTTGAATGAACATGGATAATTTACTAGGAATAAGGATAAATTGGTATGCAAGGGGTATGCACAAGTAGAAGGGGTAAAATTTGAGAATACCTTTACTCCAGTATCAATATTGGAGGCTATCAAATTATTTCTATCATATTTAAGATTCAAAGGTTCAAGGTGTACCACATGGATGCCAAATCAAAATTTATAAATGAGAACTTAGAAGAGGAGGTGTACATATAGAATAACCTGAGGGTTTCTCATTATCAAGTAACAAATACTTTGTACATAGATTTTAAAAGTATTTTTATGGTTTAAATCAAGCTCATAGAGCTTTTTACACCATATTATACAAGTACCTATTGGACCAAAGATTCAACAAAGGATTTCCAGACAATAATCTATACATAAAGATAAAAAAATGATCATTAGTTGATAGTGGTTGTCTATGTGGATGACATCATATTTGGTGGAAATAGTGAGTATGACTAAGGCCTTTGTAGATGTAATGAAAAAGGAGTTTGAGATGTCCATGCTATGATAAATATCATTCTTCCTTGGGTTACAAATCACTCAATCAGAAAGAGGTATATTCATTTCACAAGTTAATTACATAAAAGAGATGCTGAAGAAATTTGAAATGGAAGATTGCAAGGCACTTATCACACCTATGATCACATGATGTAAATTAAGAAAGGAAGATTAATATCTAAAGGTTAGTTAAACATAGTACAAGTCAATGATTATAATTTTGCTATACCCTAATGAATCTAAACTTGACATCATGAAAGTGGTAGGTGTTGTGGGAAGATTTCAAGTATATCCAAAGGAAAATCATTTCAAATAAGTCAAAAGGATACTTAGTTATCTCAAGGGGACTATGGAGTTTGGGTTGTGGTATCCAAGAAACAAGGATTTTAACTTGACAACTTATACAGATGTAGATTGGGTAGGGAGTCTAGATGATAAGAAGATCATGAGTAGATGAGATTTCTTCTGAGGAGAGTGCCTAGTATCATGGATAAGTAAGAAATAGCCATCAATGGCATTATCTACTTGTGAGGCTGAGTACATTATAGAAGCTTCATATTGTACTCAAGTCTTATGGATGAGGTAGACCTTAAAGGACTATAAAGTGGAGTATGATATTCCTAATCCTATATTTTATGAGAATACAAGTGCAACAAGATTATTAAAGAACCTAGTTATGAACTCAAATACTAAGCACATTCCCATTAGGTATCATTTCCTAAGAGAACATGTAAGTGAAAAAAATTTCAAGATTGAGTATGTATCTACTAAGGATTAGATTGTAGATATTCTAACCAAGCCACTTTCAAAGATAAAATTTGAACATCTAAGATATGAGTTGGGTGTAATTTCTACCCCTAGAATTCATTTAGTAATTCAAGTGCTTAGGGTGAGCTAATCAGGTGGTTCATTATCTCCAAGAGTAGATGAGTAGTGATAATAAAGTATTCATTGAGTTAGGGGGATCATGTTTGTATGATGCTTCATTAACTCATAATCTCATGTGTTTCATTTTTTGGTTATAAGAGGTGTGATCTAAGAAGTTATAGGTATCTCTTTGTCATTAATGTCAAAGGGGGAGAAATTTTAGAATTGGGGAGAAATATCTTGTTGAGAGAATTTTCTAAGAGTGGTTACCATCAATGATAAAGGGGGAGATTGTTGAGTATTGTCATTGATGTCAAAGGTGCATCTTGTGAAGGTTAATGTCAAAGGTGATTAAGGATAGTTGGTAGTGTGTGATGTGACAAGGTGTATGCAATAATGTTTTAATGAAAGAGTGTTTCCATGGGAGAAAGAGAAAGAGAGAATTTGAAGGTAACTAATGTCTTATGTTTACATATAAGGTACATGTCATTGATGTCAAATGCAAAGGAATCCTAGTCATGATAAAAAGAGGTACGTGCATGGTGAAATGAATGAAAAAATGCATGTAAAGGTTGTATGGCATTGTTTTATCATGTGAATAAGGCATAAAATTATTCAAGAGAGTTTCAAGGTAAACTTATAGGGGTAGAACCTTTAGTCTAAGTCTACACCCAAATCACTCTTAGACCCTATTTGGCTTAATGAGGTATGAAGATCATATTTCAAGGAAAGTATGAACATGTGAGCATGGTCATAGGTAAAATAAGTCTTTTTAGGCATGATCAAAAAATTTGAGGTTAATATTTGAAGTAAAAGTGCATGAATCATTGTTTTAGGCCTTCTCGAGCTCACAAAATGAGGTTTCAAACCTAAAAAGCACTTTCAACATTTTTGGCATGTGTAACCTCTACATGGGATTATAAGATATTAAGGAGAGATGGGGAAGCATCCTAGCTAATATATTTAGACATTATTTTTGGATTCAAGTGGTAGTCCTTTACAAACAATTGTTAACACTAAAACCTATGTTAAACCTCCCTAAAACCCTAATAAGGACTGATATGAAATATTTTGTTCAAAATAGATCAGTATGGATTAAAATTCATATGTAAGATATTTAATAATGTAATCAACTCTCACAGGTACCTTCATGTGGTAGAGGTTAGTCAGATGAGAGAGAAAATGCATAGATAAAGGCTTATTTATTAAGAAGTTTTTGTAGATATCAAAATTTGAATTGGTTAAGAAAATAAAATGGATGGTAGAATAAAATAGAGACTAATTTTACATGTCCATGATTATTTATAGATAGGTTATATCCTTCAAGTGTTATAATTTGGTCATCCAAGTAAGCCAGTCGTAGACAAACCTAATGGTATGAATAGTGTAAAACCTAGGCAAAGATGAAGAGATAGATTTGAAGGTTTATGCATGATAGAATGATGTAATAAAGTGCATGAAGAATTAATTTATGAATTTTATGTCATGATCATGCTTTGTATAAGATTTTTAGGTCAGTGTATATGGTGAAAAAGTTTCTCACAAAATGGCCTATCTAGTTTAGATAAGATTGTGAGATATAAGGTCAAGAAATTGGTCTACAAGACTAATATTTTCCATTAGACCATATGAATTTTATATCTTAGTATGTTTTATATCTCTCATAGGAACATTTTTATGTATAATTAGTCATGAAAAGTGTCTATATAGGAATTAGAGGTCTAATTCATCATGACTAGTTTGAGGTGAATTGGTAGTTCTATGTAAGCGAGTTGTAAAGATGTTCTTGAGCCTTTATATCCTAAGTGAAGGTGTTCCAAAAATTTTGTGATGACCCTAAGGTCATGTATAAACTTTTTAAATTTTTCATATATCATAGTTTATTATCTTAAGGTTGTTTAATCTTCTTTGTTGTAAGATAAACTTTTGAGGTACACAAGCCTAATAGGGCAGTTTGTCCTAAAAGAGATTTCATGGTAAGAATGAAGCATGGAGGAGGTTATAAGAGTTTTTAAATGGTTTTTTATTATTAGAGAGATCCATATAGGTATAATAATATCAAATTTTGGCATTAAGAGGACATACCTAATACAATTAGGTCTCCATGTGACCTAAAGGAGGAGTAAGGCCTAATTGAGTTATGGTAGACCAAAATAGGTTAAATTTTTTTTAATCATGTTCATAATATGTATTAATACATATTTTTTGGTTGACATAATAGGTTGAAGGTGTGTGGCCAACTAAGTGGTGTGTGACCATGAGACTAGTATATATACAAGGTAGTTTAGGCCTAATTTGATATATAAAGAACTAAGTAAATAAAATCATGCATTTTTGAGTAGAAAGAGGTATTTAAATGACACCATAATAGAATATCATAGGTGTGGTGATCAAAATTCATGAGGTGGTTGAGTTGGTGCTGAGTCACTTAGGGAGTTGGTGCTTCTTTGCAAGTAGGTGCTTGCTAAAGCCTGGTCAAGTGGGTTCTTGACTTTATTAGGGTTGGTGCTCCAAGTCGAGTTGCTGGTCTACTATATTTAATCTTTTTTTATATAGGAAAATATTCCATTTGTAGATATCATAGTGTGTTTTTTCCCCATGAGGGTTTCCTACTCATATATGTGTTATCTTGTTTCATACTCATCTAAATGGTTCATTATATATCATTATGTTACTTTCATGGTTAATGAATGATTAAGTATAAGTAAAATAATTTTCTAATAAAATGATTCAACCCTCCCCCCTCTTAGTAATTATGCTTCCAATAGGGATATGTACCCATATCATAAAATTAGTTACACAGTCAACCTGAATGTGGCCATAATCAATATATAAGGATATATTATGGCCCTATCATCCTAACAAGGTGTTTCTTAGCATAATTTTTTAAATTATAATTTTATATATTATATATTTCATAGGTCATTTCATCCACTTTTGCATCACAGTCATCTTGCACAATTAGTAGAAATATAGTTTGATCTAGGTTTGCATATCTACTTTTTAATTTACTATTTTTAGCTCATTTTAAATTATATAAATTCTATATTTCACATTTAGATATGATATTTATGTAGATATAAATAAAATTTAAATAATTTATTTTTATTATCATTTCACTAATAAATAAAAAATAACATTAAAAAATTATTCACCATGCATGAGAGAGGTATAGTTTTCTACAAAGTCACAATCTAGTGAGAAAAGAGATACCTAGTCAAATAAGTTATGGTCACATATACCAATGAACACTTGTGCTAGAGGGTGGTTGAGTTAATATGTTACATTTTTTTTATTTCTCCTTATTGTGCTTGATCGCTAGATATATTTTTTACAAGTCATCCACTTTATGTATAGCACATTCTCTAACTCACCATATGTAGGCATAAACTAAACTGGCAAATAATCATAATGGATGACTATCACCATTTCTCAACTACATGCATGATGGAATATAACTATTTTTCACAATTATATTAGAGTTAAACCATATAAATTAATGTTTTTTAATGATAGGCAACCAAATGTACATGTTGTGTGAGTAGTGCATTGAGTGTATAGTATAATGCATTGATTTGGATCTCAAAGGGTAAGAAAATTTATTATATTTTTAAACCAAGTGTTGCAATGAGGAAATACTTAAGCTCTTAAAAGGCATGATGTTGTGTGAATTTATAATTTAATGTTTATTTATCACACATGATCTATTTGAGAGGCCATGATACACGTAAGAAACTAAGGATAAACCTCAAATAAAAATTTGAAAGTCAAATAAATCTCCTCAACTTAGTGAGATTTCATAGTATTGCCCAATATTATAATAATTTGGTATTCTCTAAATATACATGGATTTATATATAGTTGATGATGTGAGTTAAATACTAAATCTAGTGGCTCTGAATGTATACTTGGCTAAGTTTGTTTCAATGTGTGTTTATGTAACGTATATAGGATATATGAGATGTGCTTCACATGTTCCTCCAAACTCTTGATGTAGATAAGGATGTCATCTAAGTGGATGATGTCAAAGGATTTAGTGAATGGCTGAAGTATATCATTCATAATTTGTATGAAGGTTTTTGACACATTGATCTATAAGAAAGTTATAAACAACCATTCATGTAATCCTTCCTTAGTCTTGAATATTGACTTCTAAATGTACTCAAGATGGACTTGTACTTGAAAATAAATTGAATTCGAGTATACGTTGGTAATTATTTTTCACCATTGATTTAGTCTAAGAGTTCATCAGTACATGATAATGGATACTATTTATTTACCATTATTGTTTGTGCATGTAATAGTCAATGCATAAATTCCATGTGGCATATTTATTTGGGAAAAAGATTATTAGAATACCATAAGCAAAATATATTGGCATGTTATCTGATGAATAAGTGATTGGATTTGGAACATGAATTCAAAATTATCGTAAATGGATATTTAGTATAGTGGATTATTTGGAAGAGGGTATACATGAACCAAATTGATTTTATGCTTTAGCACACAATGTGTTAGAAGACCCCTTATATTTTCAAATAATCTCTATATTAGTATAACACTTTTTTGAGATTTTTTTTGTAATGATTATTTATTAGAAAGTGTGCCAATAATACTCACTTTTTTAGTTTCACAAGTTATTTTGGGTGAACCATGAGTAACATAGAGTTATGTCTATATGCAATGATATTGTAACATTATTTGGCAGAGACCAGAGTTAGTTTTTTTTTAGGTGAATCCAAAATGTTAAATATGTGGTATTTGACATGATTGGTCCACCATTGTGTCTTAGTTTTATATATACCATCCTAATCAAATATATAAGGTTTTTAAAATATAACATTATATACCTCAAGTTTCATGAAATAACAAGTGATTATGTCATACATATGGTTGGTTACATACTTGAAAGTGAATTTTTTTTGGACCTAAATATATTTTCCTTATTAGAGCCATTGAAAAGAGTATGAATAAGGATGTGATTTATTAGTAAGTCCTATAATTGTTTTGACAACATCTTACATAATTATTTTCTTCTGGTTCCCACTACCAATGATGATATAAAGGGCTTGACCCTTGACTTAAAATTTAGTGGAAGGAGGTGTTCTTGGTCCTTTAAAGTGTCAGTTTTGTTGGCACTCAAATAAGTAGAGTATGTATCTCTTCTTGGCTTGTGTAAAATCTCGTATAGATTGAATAAGAAAATATTTATATGCATGACATTAAAATTTTGTGAATTTGATGTAGGAACATCCAAGGGGTAAAATAAATATTATATTAAAAAAATATGAGGGTTTTTTTCATGTGGATTAGTTAGTCTTTTTATTGATTTGTCATTGTACATCTTATTCAAAAAGATCCAAGGTAAAATTCAAAACTCAAACAACTCCATAGAATCATGGCCATCATTAGAAATTAGTTTTTGTCATCAAAAGGGGCTTAAACTATAACAACCTCTCATGTTACTCCAAACCTCCCCATAATTTTTTTTATAAAATTTTAAATTTAATAACCGACACATTGGGTTTACTTACATGTGCACACACACATGTACACATACACATATTTTTTTAAAAATAACTTTTATTTTAACTCTAATAACCTTAAAACAATGTTCGGGGAATAACTCGCATGCACATACACATTCCACATTAAAGTGTGATAACAATATTAGTATCCACATCTATTATTAATCATTTTAGATTAATATGGAATAATCATTGGGTCTAATTTTGGGTTAACATATTCATCACCAATAGGGTTACGATCATGGGTCTAATAAGCTACAATAAACACTAATTAACACCTTATAGCACATAATTATGAAAGTTAGTTTTGGGTTAGTACAAAAATTAAATCAATTTAAAATCCTACCACTAACCTAAATATGCATCCTTAGATTAAGAAAGACTAAGAATAAAATAGATAAACAAGCAAAAAAATACATTTTTTATACCTTTTCTTATGATCTCCTTGCCAAATTCATGATGTGTTTAGATGTAGTTGTAAAAAATCTTATAGAAGACATATGGACAATTTGACAATTTGACAATGTAAACTAGATGATTTGATGAAAATTGAAGAGGATGGTTAAAGTTTTATGTGAATATTTGAGTAACACTCTACTTTCAATTGAAATATTCCTTGCTAACTTTGGCATAACATTTTTAGATAAATTAGACTTATTGAAATGATAGGGAAACTCTCAATTTATAGGATTTCATGATGATTATGAGCCATTGATCTTGATATGAGTCCTTATCCTCATTAAATGAGGGAGGTTAAACATTAAATATGGGGGTTGGATCTATTAAGGATTTTAATTGATGAGGTATAGAGGTGATTAGTTTTAAAATAAGGGTTGATTACATAGGGATGTTTAGAAATGTATTTAAAATTAGTTTTTATTGGTTATTATGTGATTGTCTTGATATTTGAGTGTGATGTGAGGATATTTGGATTTTATCCTATTTTAGAAAATAGGAATATTCAAAATCTATATATTTTTTATTAGGGAAGGATTACTTGATTAATTTTGATTAATTAACTAATGGAATAATATGTGAATTTTATGGGGTTGGATATGATTATGACAAATAATGAATTGGATAAGGGGTGATGAATAGTGGTAAGGCTAGGAATTTTAGTGTAGATAAAACACTAATTAAGATCAAAACAAAGTGTTCAATTTTAGATGTATAAATTTTCCCTCTCTTTGAAAGAGTATTATTAGATACTATGTGGAGTAATGAATTTTTTAAAAAAAAATCCAAAAAATAAATATGGTTAAATGATGATAATGAAAGAATGTAATGGATGATGTCCCTTTGAGATGGCATTCAAGGGTGAAGGACATGAATGGGCTCTCAAAAAATAGAGGAAGAAGCTATAATGGATTTGATGAATACATGATATTAACCTATGGATGAGATTGACCCACTCAAGACAATTATTGCACACATTAATTTTATGATGATTGATTGATTTACCCTAAGCATGAGGAGTTGGGAAAGATACATATTGGGAGAAGTTACACATTTTGATTTTTAGGGTGGATGTGGGAAAAATATTTTAACAAAGCTACGGGCTTAAATTTCCCCAAAAAGGGTGGATCGGGGGATGATTTATATAGACGATGAGATGTAAGTTTAATTTTCCTCAAATATGGCAAGAGCCTAGATTAGATGGATGATTGATTTATTTTTCCCAATCATGATAGATTTTGGAAGGATACATACTAAGATAAAATGTAAAATTTAATTTGACTTAAGTAGGAAAAAAACTATGAGATTGGATCAAGCAAATGATTGATTGATTAATTGATTTACAAGCATAGATCAAGGACTTAACCTATTACACAGATTAAATATGAGTTGATCATATTTATGGATGATTGATGGATGAAAAAAAGTTTATAGGTTGATTTATAAGTACATTATGATAATATAATGACTCTTTAAAGAATAAAAAATCCACAAAAATTGGGCACACAAGGATGCCCCAAGTAATTTAATAAGGATGAAGGATGATATGATGATGTTATAAAGAATTTTCAAAGAGTTGAAAAGCCATAAAAACATGGGCATAAGAGGATGAACCAAGTGATGTAAATGATTTAATAATGATGTGATTAGACATTGATAATTATTTGAGATGAAATGATGAAAAAAAAAGGGAATGGAAATGGAAAAAAGAACAAGAATGGGAATGGTAATACGAATGGCTGAGCTAAGCTCAGAATCTCCACATGATTGAGCATCACCTACATAGTCTAAATGAATCTTAAACTGATGTAGTTCTCCCAAGAAGGGAAGAATGCGATGAGAATATATTATTTAAATTTGACTAGGTCAAATATGGATAAGCTGATTTGATTTAAAAATAGATGATTAAGAGATGGATGTTGATTTTTGAAAGTGTATATACAGTTGTTTTAGCACGTGTCTCCACATATATTTTTTAAATTTATTTTTGATATTGTTCACAATAATATGCACCATGATATAAAACACCATGACTAAATGGATGTAATATGCATGAGGACTAAATCCAATCCAAAAAATAAATGATAAAACACATCATGATATGGAAAAATCATGATGACATTGATGATGTGTGTCGATGGATGGACTTAAGTATAAGTACATGAAATTACCATAATATGAAAAATTTGTGATGACCCTATTGATGCATATGGAATGAGTCAAGGAAAAAAAAAGTAAACAAACAATCAAGCAAGAAAACATACACATAAAAATTTAAAAACAAAAGAAACATAGAACATCTTGTTATTATTCAAGTTAAAAGTCCACACGTGAAGTTTAAATGATATTTATAGATGGATGGTGCCCCAAGAAAATATACATGCAAGGGGATTGGATTGGGAATAAAATTTCCTAAAATAAATTGAACAATATGATTTGCCTCAAACAAGGTGAAAGCTATGAGCATAGATTGATGATTTTATCCAAACAGGGTGGATACAGTAATGAAATATTTTGAAAAGATGTTGATTGATGAATAAAAATGATCAATGATTGTTGACTATATTCAGAATAATATATATGTTTTTATATTTTGTGGTTGTATATATTTTTAAGGGATTTTTATCCTTTTTTTAATTTTTATGTATTTTTAAATTATCTGATGTTTTGGATTTTTTTGGAATAAGCATATACAAAGAGTTCTCTAGTAAAGGGAAAACCTATTTTAGACAACTAAATTTTGTTATGTTTAGTGTTGTAATTAACTTTACTTAATATCGACCCACTAACCTAGACATCACCCTCAATTTGAATTTCAACTAATATCATTTCCATCTCATTTTTGAATAATTAATTAATCTATATTAATTAATTATTCATTCACACATAATTATACAAAACTAATAAAAAATACAAAATTTCCATGTCATCAAACATCTTCCACATTTCTCTCAACCAAGTTTTGATTCATCTAACCACCTTTTTAACATTTTAAACCAATTATTGAGTCACCATTGAACATTTCAACTAATAGGGTAAGTCACTCAACTAACTTGACTCATTCATGAGACATTTTAAACTATCAACTAACTTTCCTCCTTTCACACACATGAGAAATTGGTATCTTCTACTTGGATGAAGACTTAAATCCAACAGTTGATAATTATCATTATCAAATAAATCAAGATTATTCACAACCTTTCATATTTCTATCAACAATTTTATAAATTGAAGTATCATCCTTCATTTTCAAATCCACCTTCAAACTATCAAATTGCTATCAAATTCATCTTTGTCATCCATTGATAAATCAAGCTTGTGTACTCATATGTTTCCAAATTTGCCTTTGGTTGGAGAAATGAACTGAGCACACACATTCTAAGAAACAAGAACAAACCAAAAGTCACAATGAAGAAGGTGATGATGTATTCTACATGATTTTTTAAATATTTATATGTTTGTCTTTATTTTTTTGTATTAGTTATATTGTAGTTTTAGTTTGGATTTAAAATATGAATTTGTTCTTTTGTTTTTCTTAGTTTTGTTAGATTTTGAATTTTAGATATCAAATTTTTGCGTGTCTAGTGGGAACTTTCCTAATTTTTTTCATCATAACAATTTTCTTGTTTGTCTTGAAGATTTAATTAACTTTTTTTGTTGATATGAAAGTTTTAGGGTAATTTGGATCTAGTTGTTTTCCTTTTTTTTCAAATTTTCCTGAAGCTACTTTAGTTTTTAAAAAATAAAAAATACATGAATGTTAAAATAACAATAAATTTTAATTTATAATATGGGTTTTTATGATTTTTTAAAGTTGGTTTGGATTTAAATGAAAACTAACTTGTTAAAATTTTGTATAAAAATGAATTATAGTTTAGGAGATATAATAAAATCTCTAAAATTTTCATTGTTGTTTAGTTTTAAAAAACATGATTCTTAAAATGAAAATAGTATTTTTTCATATTTTAAGTTTTTACTTTTTTTTTTAAGTTTGTTTGGGTTTATACTAATAACCAAATAATAACATTTTCTGCAAACACAACTTTTAATTTAGGAGATATTATCAAAATTGTGGCTATTTTTTTAATTTTATTTTCTGGTTTTTCTAACTTTTAAGTTGTATTTTTTCTTAACATTTTTAGTTAAATTGTACGTTCCTTAGGTTACCTAATCTTCAAAAAAATTACTAATAGTTTTTGTGTAGGGATGGTTATCAAAGAATACAAAGCTAAGCTAAAAATAAAACATTTCTTTATTTATTTGTTTATTGCCAACCTTTTTATTGATTTCAAGTTTTTGTTTATTGCAAGTAGTAATTAACTCAGATTTACGTTTATTACAAGTTTATTTATGTGTCACAAAAAATTATGTATGCTCTTTCTTTGGCATCACATTGGTGATAATACTTGGAAATTAAAAATAAATTTTGTGATTTTATGTTGCCTATATTTCACTTGTGTATTCTATTTCCTTGGCATCACATTGGTGATGATACTTAAAAATAAAAAAAGTATTAATCACTTTATTTTTATAGGGTCTTTATCGATCATGGATTTCACCACCATGTGGTAATCCAAATCCCACGTACTGACATGATATATAAATTGAAGATCTAGTATTTTAATTACTAAAGTGGTTGTCTATTTTAAGCACACTATGATGAGAGGGGGTTTTATATTTAAATACTTAGGGTTTCAACAACAACCTTTAAGTTTAATATTTTTGATGTCAACATACTAAAATATTATATTTGGGTTGGGCATATAGGGAGTAAAAATATATGTACATTCATTAAATCAAATTATTCTATGATATTGGGCCACAACATACTTTAAGGTATATAAAATACATACTTTCGTTAAACTTATGTAAAAATTAATCCTTAATATAATCATTTAGCCATTTGAATTATAGTACACTAGGAAACAATTAGCTTCAAAAAATTACTCTCAACTTACCCTTAAAACTAGGTTAAGTTGGATATGGGTATGGATCTACCTCCATAATTAGTACTAAAAAATATTAAGATGACACTTCTCAATGGATGATGTAGTATATATGAGAGCCTAAAATTTGTCCAATTCTATTTGCCAATATTTTATCCTTTGATGTGACTTGCATGTTTCTTTTTAGTTAAAGTATATATATATATATATATATATATATATATATATATATATATCTTTTATTTTTATCTCCTTTGTGAAGGCCATGTAATTTTAGTAATTTATGTTTAAAATTAAAGTTTTAATCCTTCAAATAAAAGTTTAAAATCAAGAAATTACAAAATTCAAAGTAACCCAAAATGTTTTTCATGTATTTGCATTTTTTATTTTTGAGTCCTATACACACACACACACACACACACACACACACACACACACACACACACACACACACACACACACACACACACACATATTTGAGTCAAGTACAACCTTCAAAAGTAATGTATCCCATCACAAGACAAATGGCCTTGTTGAATAATCCTAGATTTAGAGAAGAACCTTTGAAAATGATCCCTTCCAATTTAAAAACTAAAATAATTATATTGAAATAAATGACAATGTTGATGATGAGGGACCCTATCAAGATGAACATACCCATGAAAACACCTTTCATAAAAATATACCTTCCCAAGTCATATAATACCTACTAGAAAATAAAAATGAGATCTTGCACAATATTTAGGGTATAGGATCCAAATTTCCACCTAATTTGAAGCCAAAGACTTACATCATTTGACTTTTAGGAAAAAATCTACATCTCTAATTTAAAAGAAAGGGACTTCTATAGCTTTCCTAAGGAATGACAAATCCATTATAAGTTTTACCAACACTAATTATTAGAATTTATCCCTAATTTACATGGATAAAGGTAAAATAGTTATAAACAAAACATCCCAACAAAACTATGTGTTATCTACAGGAGACCATGCCAAAAATTTAGAAAATTAATTAAATGATATTAACTCTAACATGTCCAACAATCATTAAAACAATAAGTCAATCAATGCAAATCTTAATACTAACTCACATTCGAATTTAAATCAATTGAACAATCAAAATAAAAATTTGAATGTGTACTAAAATCTAAATCAAACCCCCAATCTAAATTCAAATGTTAGTTTGAATCCAATTAATAATCCAAATCTAAATTAAAATTTGGAATGTACATTTGAATTCAAACATCAAACATCAAAATCAAAATCAAAATTTAAATGTTTATTTGATTTCAAACACCAACAATCCAAATCAAAATTATAATTCAAATGTAAATTCAAATCCAAGTAATCAAAACCAAAATCAACATTCAAAATCACTTGATACCAACACCTATCCATTTACCAATCTAAATCAATTTACAATTCAATCTTCCAATCCACTTTCAAATTCAAATCCAATCAACCTATTACCAATTAAAGATATTAAATTTATCCTAGAATGACAAAGCATGAAAGACAATATCCAAGAATTATAAGATGATATCTATTCCAAAAGAAAATAATATAAGTTCAAATTAAAATTTCCATACCCTTTCAACATTAACATGATGATGGTACCCTTTCATTCACATTTTAAACCCCCAAAGTTTGCTAAGTATAAAGGAAAAGGAGATCTTAGAGAACATCTTATAGAGTTTTAAATGCCAATTTTAGACATTTATTATATAAATTATTATCTATCAAGACTCTTTCCATGTAGTATAAGGGGTCAAGACCTAGAGTGGTTTTTACACTTAGCCAAAGGATCAATCATAACCTATGAGGACCTCTCCAAAAAAATGTGTGACATTTTTCATATAATGTTGAACATGAATTGACCTTGTTATATCTATACAATACTAAATTATGCAATGGGGAGAGCTTTGCCTCATTATTGTTAAAGGACATGCCTTGGCAAGATGATTCCATGATAACTTCTTGAAAAACAACATATAACTATATTTACAAAAAATATCAATTTAGAATTAGCTTATCAACTACAAATCCATTATACTACATCATTTGATGAAATTATAGAGAAATGAGTTCAAATTTAAATGGTACTAGTTGTCAAAGGTACCATCAAAATATTCAAACAAGATAATTTTTCTTCAAACCAAAACAAAAAACCTAAGTTCTATGAAAAGAATAATAACCTAGATGGAGAGAATGTAATAAGTGTTAAACAAATCCATAGCACCCAACCTATCAACATCTCCATGCTAAGTGGTCAACCTTGAAAAGACAATCAAAAGGGAAAAATCACTCCTTTAGAAGAACCATATGATTTATTATTTTGAAATTTGGTCACTATAAACATGAAAAAAATTCCCCCACACCAACCCATTTGATGAGAATGTTCCAAAACATGAGTAGTACAAAGATATTAAATATTGGGACTACCAAAAAATCAAAGGTCATTGCATAAACTATTGTATGAGACTGAAACCCTATTTTCAAGATCTTATTGATCATTATGACATATCATTAGAGGATGATGCATCAAATTCCAATAATAAAAAACTATGGATATGTTAGGATCCCTTCTTGAAGCATGAATAAGGGCTTAATAAGCCAAGTAAAGAAAAAAATCAAACAAATAATGTCAATTAAACTAATCATCCATGTGATTAGATATTCAATCACATTAACCACATGGATAATCATGTTTTTTTATTAAAATTAAATACTAATATTTTACCATCACATGAGGCATGCAAGGGTTACCACTCTAGGTGTCCTTTTACCTACCCTTGATAAAAATATAAACATAGAGAAACTTGAGAAAATGCCAACCAAAATTTACATTTTAGATCTTCTTACGACATCCCCCACTTATAAAGTCATTTTGTATAAAACCTTGTAATATTACAAAGTTATAGAACATATAAATCCATCCAACTTGTAAGTACTTGTATGACACTTGTCCTATAATAATCAAATGACTTTTGATCATTTAGACATTTCAACTATGGGCTCATCTCATAATTTTTCATTATACATAGAAATATTTATTTCTAAGAATAAAGTAAAAAGGGTGTTTATATATAATGGTTCATGCTTAAATCTATATACATTAAGTTTGATAAATTATTTGAGACATTATACAATTGAACTAAAGCCTAATACCATTAATATAATTGTATATGATAATAATGAGCACCAATTATTGGGAACTATCATCTTCTACTCATGGTGGGCATTGTCATTTAATAAGCTCTCATTTAAATTATTTATCTATATCCCCCATAAAATCTACTCCTTTGCCATCCATGGATCCATGCCATGAGTGTCATTTCATCCACCATCTATTAATGTTTGAAGTTTATCATGATGGTATGAAATTTACCATTGAAGGTGATCCTCAACCCTTTCAATATTGTAAACTATTAGAAGGGAGATATAAAAACTCTAAATCTTTAAGATTTATTAAAGATACCTATGAATCTACCGAGGAGTTATATCAATCTTAATGAATTACTCTATACATACATCAATCAACCATCTACATATGAAAATCCACCATACACATCTAAGTCCACATGTCCACCATCTAGAATTTTCATTATGGATGTAGGTATGGTATAATATGAAATCCATGATGCCAATTATCTTCAAACAATTCATGTCCCCAAACAATCATGACAGATCCCATCATAGAAAAGAAACACAAGTGGTTCATAAGATTGGAAAAAATTATTTCATAGCAGGTGAGTTCCTTTTTGAAAAACATATTAAATATTTAAACTCATCTTGGATTTACTCTAATGAATTAGATACATGTTTTCAAAGTAATCAATATCCTATACCTAAAGTAGTTATGTCTAATATAATAAACTATAAAGGAAAAGGTCTTGGTATCCAAAAACAAGGTCTCATTGATCCTATAATGTTTAAAACACATGAAGCCTTTCAAGGTATCGAATTCAAACCATCTAGTGTGACCATATGAAATTATGATAGTGACTATTTTATTGCATCTGGTGAAGTCTCTTCAAACATTGACAAAAGTTCCATTTATAGCCATTTTTAAGACTTAGCCATCACCAACCTATTTCATGATAACATCATTTTGACCCTTGAAATAACCTTTCCACATTTTATCCTATGATACCATAAAAAAACCACCCTTGCTTGATCATTTTTAGAATGATGAGTCATATTTAAATTTTTGAGAATTATAGATCATATTCCAACATGAGATCATAAGAAGGGTTTTTCAATTCAATTGGACAAATCCACATACTTTGGGGAACTTAAAACCTCTACTCATCTACATTATAAATAAATTATAGTTTGGTTGATAGAAATATCAAATGATAAAGTTCTAAATTCATAAAATATTGATGAAGATTAAACAAATAATAATTTTTAGGTGAAAATGTGTACATATTTTTTAATCCAATATGTTTCGAATCACCATTCATGATTAATCATAAATAATTTTACATGTAAAATTTATAATGATGAATCATGGATGGTGATTCAAAATGAGTTAGATAAAAAACTATGTACACAATTTCACTTAAAATTTTACATTTTCTCACTCTTAAGGATTGTGACAACATCAAAGTTCTTAATTGATGATGATATTCCCTATTAGTAAGACCTTGAAGAGGAACTTAGTCTTCTTCCACTTACAAAAAAATTACAAGAAGAATCCAATTTATTAATTGAAAATACCATTGACATCAGTTTTAGTACTAAAAAAAATCTTAATATTATGAAATTCAGTGCTTCCCTTTGTATACACAACATTTTCAAAATTTTAGTGATTAATGATGCTTTACATCTTGCAAGAACCTATCAAGATTCAATCTGTCTGAGTACATAACTTAAGGGGTTCACTGAGAAAGGAGTGGGAAAACCATTTGTGCTTCATAATATTGTTGTCCCTTTTGCCACTTTCCATCTACACACTTGTTTACTAAAATAGTTTAACCTGAGCGTATTCTTCTCAGTTGTACCCATTCTAATCATTTATCACATCTTTATCCTCTTATTCCTTACCTCATCCCCTTTTTGATAGTTGGTTGTACTAATTCAATTGGGTTGACCATATATTAGTTTGGGGTATTTTTCACTTTCAATCTTGTTAGCCCTTTGGCCGACATAGCTCAGGACTTAGTGAATTATCTCTAAAAAACATATAGGGTCAATTGGGTGGACCCTGTACAACTGACATATTCATAAGGATTTAGGGTAAGATCCACCTATATATACAAGTTCATTTACAACCATTTGAGAATAGAGAAGCAAATAAGAATAAGTATGAATGAACATTTGCTTATTGACCATTATACTTGAGGAATAAAGCTTAGGGTTTCATACTTTCTTTGGAGATATGAATTTTGTCTTACAAAGAAGTATTTTGGATGAATAGATAGGTTATGTATCCTAGAGCTGATTTGTCTTTTTTATCATTACATACCAAAATAATATATTATGAAGCACCTTTTCCAAGGGAGAGATTGAGGATCAATGGTTTCATCTTCAAAGGTAAGTATTCCTAACTTTATTTCTCCTTTGTAAGAGTAGATAGATAATGCAATTATGATTCTCTTCCATGCATTAGGATTCTGTATATATTGATGTGAGTATATATCTTGTATGCATGTTTAGTTTAGTTTTTTATATATTATAAACCCGACTTTATGCCACAAGATTTAGTGAGCACTAGATTATATTTACTTTATTATTATTAGAATAAGTGAAATATCAAAACCTAAGACCCCCTTAGGGTTATTGTGTGATTATGTTAGTCTGGAGGCTTTGGAACCCTCCTTAGCATAGTGTATTGTGATAAGTGATCTCATAATAATGTCTATCAGATCCTAATCTTGTTCATGATCCCACTTAAAGTGTAAGTATGCTCTATCTTCTTTAAGCTAGTATTGATTTATAGACATGATGCATTTTTTATTACATATATTATGCTGAACCTGACATGAACTAATCCTTGCAAGATTTTTTCACTTATTTCATTATTTTTGTCATATATTTTCCATATAGGGTCGACCCATCTCTAATTTATGTACACAAGTTTTTAAGTACAAGCTACTGGATTGACCCAGTTGACCTAGTATAGGTTTTCAGCTTTCTAGATTTCAAGTTTAGACTACTGTATCGACCCAATCAACCCATTATAGTTTCTAGAATTTAATATATCCTATTCAACATACTAGGAAACCTAGTTGACCCTGTAAAATACAAGCACTCAGTAACAAGTTTTTACAAAGCTTGATCGACCCATTTGACCTAGTTAGCAAGTTTTGCAAGCATTCCGCAAGGTTCTCTAAAAACAATCTTCCTTCTTTGCATCTCTGATCCACCAATGTTCCTTTTTATCCTTATATATATTTATTTATAGTCTTTCCTTTCATATTTTTTAGTCTTCAAAACTACCATTGTATAGCTAACTAACTTAACCCTATCAACCCAATTTTGTATTCTATGTGTTGTCTAGATAACTAGGTCGACTCTACCAACCCTATTCATTTTTAGACATTGATTTCATAGTATAAGATCAAACCTATTAGCCCTATTCTATATTATATACATACACTATCAATTGTATCAACATTTTACCTTATTTTAAAATTGGAATCAAACCTTATATGCTAGTAATTAGCTCACACTTTTATTTCTTATTACTTGCATGCTTAGAATAAATAACATAGATTAATTAAGTGGTTTTCCATTAACCATTTAGTTTCGCTATTTTATACTTTATGCGTACACAATCAAATCAAAAAATATAAATAAGAATTTTAACATTTGACTACCCAAGGCCAGCCTACTTGGATATTATCATGAAGGGGGAAATCAACTTGATGTTTTGGTCAAGTATAAATTACGGTTAATGGCATATTCTATCTAAGTGTTAGACACCCTTATCACTATAGTGTGTGAAGTGAGAGGGTACACCCCAATATCAAGCTATTATCATTACCACTATAGATCCCTTTCATTCTCAACTACTTGAATATATCCTTAGATTGCTTTTTAGTTCCTTAATTATAGCCAACTTCCCATCACATTTTAAAATATATCCTAATAATCTCATAAATATTTAGGATGACAATTTATCTAGTTATTTACTTTCTAAGTTGATTAATTTCTCTTTGCTCAATTGTATTTTGTATTGTAAAAACTTATATTAGCCAACATTGGTGCAAGGTTTTATGTTATGTGCCTCAATTGGATTGGTCAACGTTAATCCAATTAATTGTTCATTTCCCTTCCATTCTTACTTTTTGAATTACTTAAAAAAATTATATTGTTTCAATTCATAGTCTATTATAGGCTATCTATTTCTCCCTATTTGTTGTACAAGGTTGACCTAGTTCACCCTATACACTTTTTCAACCTCTGTTTATTGTATTAGGTTGACCCAATCGATCTTATACAGTTTGTAGGCCCTATTTTTTTTCTAGGTCAACCCAATTCCTCTATATTATTTATATCACTTCTTATCTCTTTGATCTTTTTTTCACCTCTTTTTTTTTTGGTTTTCTAGTCTTATCTCATTATAATGACATCTTTTCAGTCTTCTCTTAGTAAAGAACATTGCATAATTAAGGATTTGGATAATAACCTCACTTATTTTATTACTTCAAATGAAACTATTCAATTTCTTCCTTTATCTTATCCTAATCCAAAACCAATCAATACACCATGTAATGTAGTTGAGGTCATTCATCCTAATCCTCCTCCTAATACCAATGTTGGGAATCCTCCACCTACAAAGAATCCTCCTCCTACCAACACTAATAATCCTTTTCTTATCAACACTAATACTCCTCCTATAAACACCAACCCACCTATTGATATAACTCAACTTCTTACACACGTATTTCAACAAATGAACATCATGAAAACAACCAATCAATCTCAAATGATTACCATGTAATAACAATTATTAAACATGAATAGTCAAACACCCCAAGTTATCATGTCTCAACCAAATAATTTTTTTGTCCCTCTTCCTCTTAGAGATATTAATGGGAATATCATCCCTTAACCTATAATGAATAACAAAATGCTTTAACATATCTAAAATGAACCTTTAGCTCTATTCATTGCACCCATAGATAGTGGATACATTTATACAACTATCACATATAATGGGACTAAGGACCCTACTATCTTTCTTAATTATTTTGGTAATCTCTAAAGGAATGGGTCCAAATTAACACCTTTGGTACCACCAAGCTCTTAGCCAAAACATTTGTTGGTGATGAACATGAATGGCACAACCAACTTCCTAGATATTCCATCTCAAAACTAAAGGATTTAGTCAATGGTCTAGTGAAGTAATTCCAACATGATGACCTTCCTAAAAATTACCTTAGCCATTTCATCAATTCCAAGCAATTTCTTAATGAATCTGCTCATACTTTCATCAAATGATGGAATTATGTTGCTCATGAATGATGATACTATTTTAAAACTATTTTTTATTTCTCTTAAACCTCCCCTTTAATACAAATTTTGAATATTTTCCCCTCAAACTTTAGATGAAGACTTATACCAAGCAAAAAAGGCAAGATTTTCTTATGACTCAATTCGAAACACCTCGAAAAACTACTAAAACACCTTTCCAATAAGTTTTTTATAACATTGATTCATCCAAACCTCCCCAACCTTAAAATTGATTATCCAATTCAACCAATTTTAACCCAACATACCCATCCTTGAATTTAGAATAACTTAAGAATAAATTTCCACCCTTTAAATGCATGAGCTTTGATCCTTCCAAACCTCATCCAAAATGGTACAATCCTAATAAGTTTTGTTGGTGGCATGATACTATAGGTCACTCTCATAAGTCTTATTATAATCTTCATTGATTTCTCCTTGATTCCTTGCTTGGTACACATTTCAAACTTGATACTCTAACAAAACAACATTATCAAGACTATCTTCAATCTTCTCAAATTCAATCTCAAGAACCAAAATCACATCAAAATCAAATACCTAATGATCAATAAAAATTATCCCATACCTACACCTCATCTTCTAATGTTGTCCAAACCACATTTTATCCTTATTACTACAATAATAAGTAAAGGATAGCTAACATTAAAAAATTTAAACATATCATTGCATCCTTTTAACCTTAAATTCTTAAGTCACTTGAACTAAAAGTGTACCTATTTCAAATTCCTACTCCAAAGCATATCATACATGGTCCTCCTTTACCTCCTTTACCTCTTCATACCTCTCCTACACATCATATATCACATTTAACATCCATAAAATATAGCAAACTAACACATTTACCTATCTCCAAATGCACCTACCAACTTAATGCAAATCATTCTAATAGTTTAATATTACCTCACTCCAACTCACATGTTGGGACATATTGAGATGCCCATCCACATGGCCCTTTAGAATTTGTGGAATATTTAAATACCCATACCTATATATACTTACATAATGGGGAATCTTATGATGCCCACTCTTATTATACAATGCATAATAATAAATAAATTCAACTTCAAAAAACCTTTCGAGACTTATAGACTTGTATTTCACATGCTTATCTTTGATATAGATGTTAGCATTGATCTTACTTGTTATTTTTGTTTCTTTATTTTTGTGCACTTTATTTATTTTGCTTTCACTTTACTAGCATAAAAATTTTCACCTTTGGATTATTTGGTTTTCTTACACATTACATTTGGCATTTACTTTCATTTTTGTCCTCACATATTTCTTTTATTTTTATTTTTTTATGTTATTCTTTGCCTTAGAAGATTTATGATTATTTTTTCCATTATTTAGCATTAACCCCCATGAGTTTCTCTTTTATGAGTTTGTATTATAATACCATGGATAGGACTTGGCCCTCCTCACAAAATACCACCTTTGTTTCTTTTCTCATTTTTTCACATGTTTTTTTTGGCACCCTCATGGGTTTCTCTTTTATGAGTTACAATGTAAGACCATGGATAGGACCTGACCTTCCTCATAAAATTACCATCCTATAATTCATTTTCTAAAATATGTTTTGATTTTACTTCTTTTGATAGATGGAAGTTGCACAATAATTTATGTTCACAAGTTTTCCTCTATTTCCCTTATTCTTATGATAAGAAATCACACTTTTCTGTCATTGTATCCCTTTTTACCCTTTGTTACATTTTTTGTGATTTTAACTAATTTAAATTTTTCCATGTGTCATTCTTCTTTATTTCCCTTTTCCTTTTACTCCACATTGGATAAAATATAGTTAAAGTCAAGATAGCACTTTTATTTTACCTAGATTTATGAGACTCTTAGACCCCATGATTTTTGAAGTTTCTCTCTGAGAAACCAAGTCCCAAGTATTCAAATGAAAGTAATATTTAGAAATCACATTTGGTTTTCTAAATTTGTATGGAGGAGGAATATAAAAATCCATCAAGAAAGTTAAAATTAAATCATTTAAAACAAAAGGCAATATTATACAAAAGGTAACATACAAATCTCAAAATTTAAATTCACATCAAAAGATGTGATTTCAAGCACATCTCCTATCTCTAATTAAAGCTCAAACTCCATAGTTAGCCTCACATAGATCCAAGGTCACTTGGGGTATGGTTGGCTAGTAGATTAGAATAGGAGAATTCAAAAAAACTTTATGGTGCTACCTACTTTCTCACATAAGTACCCAATCTTCATCGTAGATCGATGTCTCTGTAAGGGGTCCTAAGGAATGGGGAACCCATTATCAGAAGGTAGGTTAATTTTAATTTTTATTAATATGGCCTTCATAGGATTATTTATATACTAAATTTGTTGACCTAAGAGTTTTGTGGCTAAGATAAGTTCTTTAGAGTCCTTAAGGTCAAAAGTCTTCTTGTTTTGATGAGCATAATTTGAGTGTCTTGAATTTGATTAAGAGTTCCTCTACCTTGGTTTTTACTTCATTTTACCCTCCACCATTTCATTTCCCCCCTTGATAAGAAAATTATGATTCTAACTCTATTTTTCTTCTTTTATTATTCCTTATTCACATCTTAAAAACATGCTAGCATTACTTTGTTTCAATTTTATCTATCCTTAAAGTAAAACAACATGTTTGAGAAACTATGGATTACACCCTTACACCATTTACTTACCACACCATCTCATTTTAATACTGGTAGTGTCATTAGGTGGTTGTGTTTTCTTAATTACATATTAGAATAAGCACTAAGTTTGAGTCTTCATCCTATAAGATCTTTTTTATTTTCATTTCTCCATCATATTCTTTGATTTTTATGGACTTCACTTATCTTATAGATGAAATTTGACATTCTTGCATGTTTTTATTTATTTATGAATTCTTCATATTTGTAAATTTTTAATTACATTTCATATTCACTTATTTATGATTTATTCAAATTCATTTGACATACTTATCTTACATGGAGTTACTTGTCACTTACATATCTTTATTTAAGTTTTCTTGCATCGATATTTCATTTGCCATTTATGTTTTCCATGTCTTTCCAATGTGATTTATTATGTTCTACATTCCCTTTTGCCATTTATATTTTACATGATTTCTGACATGATTTAATGTGTTCTACAATCATTTGTCATTAATTTACCATCATTTGTCATTCTTTTGCCATCATTTTGTCATTTATTTGCTTTAATTATTCTAGCCTTTCTTTAACAATCCCAATTTGCCAATTTTTCCTAATACCCTTATATCTTTTCCTTAACTCATTTTTATTACCATATGCCTATCTTCCAATTTTTTTGATTTTTGGTTATTTTTTGCACTAACTTCTATAGGTTCGCCTAATGTTCTTCACATTGGATTTCTTCCCTTCTATTTAAATATAATTTTTTATATACAACACTAAGGTAAGTAAAGGCACTTGTTTTTTAATTCTATCCTTTCATTTATCTTATTTACGACTTACTACATTTACTTAGCATCAGTGTTATGTGTTATCATGTTCTATTTCCTGAAGCACCATCCTGTGTTACACTCACATGACACATGATGAGATTTGAGTGGGGAATTTATATACACATAGTATTTTAATTTTTTTAATATATTAATGATGCTTTAGATCTTTCGAGAACCTATCAAGACTCAATCTCTTTGAGTACATGCCTTAAGGGGTGAACCAAGAAAGGGGTGGGCAAACCATTAGTGCTTCATAAGATTATTGTAATTTTTTTCACCTATTATCTACACATTTATTTACTAAAGCCATTTACCCTAATCTTAATCTTCTTATTTTTACCCATTCCAATCATTTGTCACATCTTTATCCTCTTATTCTTTTCCTCATCCCCCTTTTGATAATTGGTTGTACAGGTTGACTGGGTTAACCCTATATAATTTTTAGCCTCTAATTATTGTACAGGGTCAACTAGGTCAACCTTGTACTATTTTGGGGTGTTTTTCACTTTATAGCTTGTTAGACTTTTGTCCAACATAGCTCAAGACCTAGTGAATTATCTAATAAAAACATATAGGGTAAATGGGGTTGAGCCCATACAGTTGACATATTTGGAAGGATTTAAGGTAAGATCCACCTATATATGCAAGTTCATTTATAACCATTTGAGAATAGATAAGTAAAGAAGAATAAGTGAAAATAAAAATCTAATTATTAACCATTATACTTGAGGAATAAAATGTAGGGTTCCATACTTTTTTTGGAGATACGGATCTTGTCTTATGGAGAAGTCTTTTGGATGCAAAGATAGGTTGTGTATCATAGAGATGATTTATATTTTTTATCCTTACATACCATAATAATCTCTTGTGAAACACCTTGACCAAGGGAGATATTGAGGATTGGTTGGTTCATATTCAAAGGTAAGTATTCTTAACTTTATTTCTCCTTTGTAAGAGTAGATAGATAATGTAGTTGTGCTTCTCTTCCATGCATTAAGATTTTGTATACATTGACATGAGCATATGTATTCTATGCATGTTTAGTTTAGTTTAGTTTTTTTCTAACCTCCATTTTATGACACCATCTTTGGTAAGCACTAGATTATATTTACTTTCTTATTATTATAATAAGTGAAATATCAAAACCTAGGAGCCCCTTAGGGTTATTGTGTGATTGTGTTAGTCTGGAGTCTTTGGAACCCTAATTAGCATAGTTTATTATGATAAGTGATACCTTAATCAGGTCTAGTGAATCCCCATCTTAGTCATGCTCCCACTTAATAAATGTATTCTCAATTAGAAGTGTAGGTATTCCTTATCTTCTCCAAGCCAGTATTGATTTATAGACATGATGCATTTCTGATTACATACACTCTTGATCTAGAATAACAATCCAATTTAACTCTACTCCTTAAATATTTTTTATTTGTATTTACATATTCATATGTAGACATGCTAGAGTTATATTCTTCACTAGTTATTCATCACCTTATTATACATAAAGATGCAAAACTAGTCAAACATAAACTTATAAAAATGCATCAAAAGCTAGCACTACTCATGAAGGAATATTTAAAAAATAGTTAAAATTTTGATTAATAGGACCTATAGACTAATTAAAGTGGATATATAATATAGTACTAAACACTAAAAAACTAACAGGGATTAGAGTCTACACAAATTTCTAGGATATCAATAAAGTATGTCTTAAATATGAATTTCCTTTACCAAACATAAAAATTATTGTTGATTCCACAGTATGTCATGAGATATTATCCTTAATAGATGGTTTTTTAGGGTATAATCAAATCAAAATAACTCCTAAAGACCAATATAATACAAAATTTATGACACCTTGGGGCATAGTTTGTTACCAAGTAATTCCATCTAGCCTCAATAGGTCACGGTATGCTTTATGGAATTAATAAAGACTATGTAGATGATATTTTGGAAAAATTGAGAACTAGATTAGATGGTCCTAGACTATATTATCATATAGTTAAGATAATATAAGGTTATTATCAATCCAAAAAAATGTGTGGTTGGGGTTACTTCAACTAATCTTTTGGGTTTTATTATATCTCAAAGAGGTACATAGAGGTGGATCTTGAAAAGGTCACAACTATCATATAAATGTCATTGCTAACAAATCTCAAGAAAATACATAGTTTGTAAGTTAAGATTCAAGCCATCCATAAATTCATATCACAAATTATGAACATATATCATCCTTTCACATTTATTCTAAAAAATAACATTATTTTCTTTGGAATGAGGAATACAAGCATGTTTTTATAAATTTTAAACACAATCTAGTAAGTCTACTATTCCTAATGCCACCAATTCTAAGGAAATCTCTACTACTATATATGTTAACAACTTTATATGCATCAGGGGCATTTTTAGCACAACATGATGAATAGGTAGTAGAAAGAGTAGTGTATTATTTGAGTAGAACCTTGATATCATATGAATTAAAGTATTCTACCATTGATAAAGAATGTCTAGAAGTTGTTATTGTTTCAAAAAAACTTCACCATTACATTCTCAATAATCAAACTAAAATCATTGCAAATATAGATCCACTTAAGTATCTTTTTTCCAAATAAAATTTAATAGGGAGAATGGATAAGTAGGTAATGCTTCTAAGTGATATTGATATAGAGAATGTCAATCAAAAAGCTATTAAAATAGAAATCTTGTAGATAATTTAGAAAAAACACCATTAAAATATATCAAAAATCTCATCATGGGTTTTCTAGATGAAACAATCATGTATTTAGACGAATCAATAGAGTGGTAATTATACTTTGATGAGTATTTCATAAGTCATGGCTCAAGGGTAGAGATTTTATGCATCACTCCATAAGGTGATCTCATTCTAAAATAATTTTGGATATGATTCCCTTGTACCAATAATAGACTAGAATATGAAGCTATTGTTTCTGGTCTAAAGATTACAATTAAGTGGAACATTCAACATCTCCTAGTTTGTAAGGATTCATGCTTAATCATAAAATAAGTAACTAATGAATACCATGATAAATATGATAAGATAAATCCTTATAAATGGATGGAAGATAATCTTAAATAATGTTTCTAGTCCATATAATTTGAGAAATTTACTCAAGTGAATAACATGGTAGCTAAATCCATGGGCATAATTGGTTCATTTTTTGACATGTATCTAGATGATAGTCACACTAATTTCCTTGTGGAACACGTGATGTGTCCAAAATATGATACTCTTGAATATGAAATGGTTTGTGAGGTTGTTAGTCATAATTCCTCTTGTACTAGGATATATATACATACATACATATATATATACACACACACACACACATATATATATATATATGTATATATATATGTGTGTGTGTGTGTGTGTGTGTGTGTGTATATGTAGACACACACACACACACACACACACACACACACACACACACACACACACACACACACACACACACACACACACACACACACACACACACACACACACACACACATATACACTTCCATAATCATAATAAATCCTTCATCTAGTGATATTCTCAAATTACCATCCTTGGAAATACATTATATATTAGGGGTTTTGATGGAACTATTAACCAAATTTTGGCCCACATAGCAAATATTCCTGAATGTAGTGTAACATCCTAAAGCTCAAATATGGAGCAAGGTTTGAACGGATTTTATAGATAGGATGAGTGGTCCAAGGACTTATAGTTTATTTTTTTCAATACTTTAGGGATAGATATACAGATCAAAGATAAGGTTCTTGAATAGGTTTCATGGTGAAACCAAGTAGGTCAAAATTTAGGGACAAGTTGCACAAGCCTCAAAAGTTCATTAAATCATTCAAGAGATCAGCATAGTTTCTCACATAAATTCAAATTCAAGCTTAAAATATTATTACAAATTCTTTCAACCAAAGTATTTCAATTTTTATTTTGTTAAGTGTTGGTGTTTCAAAGAATTTTAGATTATATTTCAAGAAAGGAAAGAGAAGAAACTAAATACGAGTCTAGTAGAAAAACGTATTTAGTTGTGTATATGCTGAATCAGATGATTATGGAGAACTCATCTTTGGCTTGGGAGGATGACCTAAAAATTTAAAAAAACACTAAATCAAATGGCTGGTTAGAAAGATAGCTAGGTGGATTGCCTAGAACTAGCTAGACCTAGGAAGTAAGAGCTTCTTCAAGGGCTATTAATCCACACATTTTAAATAATTAAGTTTAGAAAATAGAAGATAAGGTACTTGAATCATAATCAAAATGTATTAAAATTAAATACAATAAATTATTGATGGATAAATGACTAATATAACAATAAGTGGGTCAATACTAATGCTAAATAGGTTGGGGGTTTGTAAATAGGTAGGCAAAAAGAAAGTTGGATTTAGTTGAGGGTAAGTGGGGGGAAATAGATTGTTATTATTTCATACCAAAATGACTATTGATGGTTGGTGTGACCATTAGTGGTTGAGGTGATCATTGGTGGTTGAGATAACTATTGGTGGTTGAATAGACTATTGATTGTCAAGATGACCATCGATGATTAATATGAGTTGCGTTTGGCTAATAAAAAGTGAAATTAATGAGATCACATAAGGTAATTATGGGAGATTGGTTTTTTTTTGGGATCATTAAAAAATGGAAATAAAGTAATTGATAGACTCAAAATAAATACTTAGCTTACCAGAGATGAAAATGATGAACGGTTGAGGTGGTTGTCTCATTGGTGGAGTCTAACATGATTTTGGAAGGGTAACAATACTTGGCTATCAAGTGAGGGGTGGTGATAAGTTAACTCTCTATCATGATGGATATATCACTAGATTGCTAGAAGAAGTGACTTGTAAATAAACTCTAGATGTAAAATATTTTGAAGTCATGGATGGATCCTTTTTCACCTCTTGCTCTCCTCTTCTTATAATCAAGGAAGGAGAGGTGTAACAAGATGTTAACAAGGGGTATAACTTGATATCTAATTTTAAATTTGACATGCATGGGTTTGCATGTGAATTAGACATTCTAATTATAAAAAATCAAGTTGGAGTGAAGGGTTAATTGAGTTAGTTTAGATGGTGGAACCTAACCACTGATGATCAGGGTGACCATCAGTGGTTAGGGTGACCATTGATAGTCGAGGGTTGAGGTCAAGTTGAGTTAAAAGGTGGGCTAAGTCATTAATTCAAACTAACTATCATTAGGTAGTTTTGGGGTTGTATGGTCAAGGCTAGGTTGAAGGGGGGTACTGAGGTGGTCTAGGGGAGTTGTGATATTCAAAATCATTATGTGAATATTTTTGGTGTCTATATTTTGCCCCTTTTTGTTATGTAATTTGTATCAATGAGCTATAAAACTAAAATGGATTATTGGTCTAAGGTTTGGTTACCTCAAGCATGGGAGGAGGTGTTACCCCTCAAACTAGGAGCTAATGAGGTAGAACAAAAGTGGGTGCAAGTTTGATAAGTGATGGAGGTGATGATGAATGTGGTTGATAGGTTAGTTATTAAATTGCAAGCATGTGCACAAAGTGTGACAAAAGTGTGATAGCTAAGATCATGCATTTATTAGGTCACCATAGTTAGTAAAAATTAAGGTTGATGCTAAAAGGATAAGTGATAAGTAGATCACATAACCAAATTTAGTCATGGTGGTTGAGAACACCCATAAATGCAATTATCTTAGGCAAGGTTAGTGTGCTCATGGGTATCCAAGGTAGGAATTACTGTAAAAAAATACAAATAGATCAGACATAGTTGTAAGTATTCGAGGTAAGAAGTGATCTCAAGAAGACACTAATTGATCAGGTGTATGCAAGGTAGAATAAGTTTAAAAGGTGATTAACATGGTATTTATTGTCATTATAGTCAAATAGACCAAGTAAGATCATTATAAAATGCACATTAGTTGGGCTGAAATGGACCAATAGTGAGGTGAAGGGTGAGGGTGGGTAGAGAAGGTAACTCCTTAGGTGGGTGCTTAGGTTAGGTTCTATTTTTTTTAAGTGTGAATATCATGGTTAGGGGTCTTAAAATTTACCATCAACTATCATCCTAACTATCGATGGTCAAATGGAAAACCTAAAAGGTAAGAAACAAAAGTGTGAATTTGAATCATTTGAACTCATTTGATTTTGTGACTTTGACACTTTGATAGTGATAACTATGGCATGTTGTATGGAAATAGATAATGGTGAGTGTTTATGGTTGAGTGGTAGAAGTTGATTGGGTTAATTGAGCTTCAGAAGGTCTGAGCCAAGATATAAGGTGAGTGAGGATGTGGGTAGGCTATGGGTCCAAGGATTCTTCCTAGATGATAGTTGAGAAATGAGGTAAGTGGTGGTATTCAAATTGGTAGAGTAGATGTGTTTTGGAATTGCATTTGGTTGTTTTGGGAATTTGATTACTTTGTCTTTATGTTGGTTGTCAAGTTTGGGGTTGACCTAGGTATTAGGGATTTGATGGGTTATTAGGTAATTTTTTGGGTGAAAGTGAAATCAGGAAGGGGTAGTGTAGTGTGGGTAGGGAGGGGTAGGAGATAGGTATGATTATGTATAGATGTAGCTACTTTGAGTGTGCTTTAGGTGGGGGTAGGGTTGAGATGATCCACTTATGGTCACACATAGTGGCCATTGGTAGTCATCCTAACCATCAACAATCGATGATCATAGGGAAAATGGTGGCCTAACCATCAATGATTGACCAAATGGCCAAGTGTTTTGACAAAAAGCTAAGGTAATTAGTTAGAGTGTGATAGTGTTAAGATGCTAAGGGTAGTGTTTCAAGAGAGGGGTAAATTTAAAGAGAGTGATATAGATCATATAGGTAAAATAATCACTTTTAGGTAGGGTAAATGAGGTGAAAAGGTAGAGTTCATAGGCAAAGCATGGTAATGAACTAAGTTTGTTTGATAATGAACTATGAAATCATGAGAGTAGATTTAGATGCAAGATCAGATACCTTGCATCTTTATTTATTTTCACTAAGGGATGACTATCAATGAATAGGTTCATATGAAGGAGGTTGGTCTTGGATTGATGTTTCACTATCAACATGTGTTATGGGATGTAGTGATGATCATGGCCCTCATCAAGAGATGGGATCTAGCCATGAACACCTTCCTTCTTCCCACTAGTGAGATGATCATAATACCAGAGGATATGCATAGGATTACATGGATACCTATTTATGGTGAGTTGATTTATCACATAGAGTGAGAGGAGAGAGATGAGGTCTTATAGATGATATATGGAGATGACCATGATCTTGTTATTTTGCACACTAGAGGATTTAACTACACTCTACTCTATCAATGGGTGAGGGGTGATAAGAGACTACTAATGATGATGATGATGATGATGATGATGATGATGATAGTATCTTATTTCACTATTATATATTTGAGTAGTGGGAGGTTTCCTTATCTACTATTATGGGTTTTGGTTAAGATTCTATTGGGTCATAGTCCAAATATATATAGAGTTATGGGGTTTCAAAGCTCATAGGAGATATGTCATCAAAATTAGGTTTGTGTTACACTGTTAGACATATGAGCACATCTAGGTTCTATAGATGATGGGGCTTCTATGGGAGAGTTATGATTAGATGGACCCCATAGTTGGATTCATGAGGTGAAGGGATGATTTTGATCTATCATGACAAGATAAAGGGGTACACAACATGGATTGGTTCAAAGGTGCATTGGAGGCATTGGTTATTGGTGACATGATCTAGAGGCCATATGTCAAGTTTCCAGAGTGGGTCAGATATAGGAGACACATATTATCCTTGTAAATTTATAGGTGGATCCTTAGTAGGTGGGATAATGAGGTGGATCTCATCCCATTTGATAGGGTCTAGTGATAGTTTGGCCTAGTATAGGGGATTCTAGGCCCATTTCCTAGATATAAGCAAGAGGACACAAAGATTATACTACCTGAGCCATAGCCAGTCTAGACATTACTTGATCATGAAGCATTTTTTACTAGGGTCAAGATAAATAATGTAGGCTTTGTAGATGGGTACCTTATGTGGTACCATGTACTATATGTAGTAGCATATTTTAGTGGTGATGATGGTGGAAGGTAGCTTATATATGTTTACCAAGCTATTAGAGGTCATTAGGTATAGGTACAAGGGGTTGCCCTAGGTGCATAGGTAAAAGAAGCACTATCCCTAGCATAGGCTTAGGTGGAAACTTTACAAGGTTAGTTGGAAGCAACATAGGGTCAGGTGGATGTAGTTACAAGTGAGAGGAACCAGGCTAGAGCTTCACTAGCTAAAGTTAACTAGGATAGAGAATCCTTGAGATAGATCAAAAGGGGAGTCACAATAGCTATAGGACCACTAGGCACTATCCGCATGGATTAGTATATAGCCAAAGTGTAGGATATACACTACTATGAGGCCATAATCCTAAGATGTTATCTTGATGATATTTGATTTAGTAAATATAGAGCTAGTTTAGAAGGTGGTGCTATCATGGTGATACCAAGTCAATGGACTAATCTCATTGGTGGATAGGTAGGGACATCGGGAGGATAGACACTAGGAGGCAGTAGTGCTCTAGGAGATAGTGGTTCCCTAGGGGCATATGCATGACATATTTATGAGATATAATATTTTGATACCATATTGTGAACTGATGTAGTGAGATGTACATTTTGAAAGAGATACATGTATATTTATGTATATTTTATGATGGTATTGATGATAGACTCATGATTTATAGATATGATCCTTGTTTATTACTTATCATTCATGGTTTATGATTTGATGTTTGTTTTCATGATGTTGATTATAGATATGTTGATCATTGATCTTGTTATATTGATTATGCTTATGTTATGGATTTGGATATTAATGTGGACTTACCTAGCTAGGCATGTGATGGCTTTTTATTTATGTTGATGATGATGGTTATGATATTTATGGTTATGATGATAATGTTTGATTATTACTTTATTGTTCATAGATGGTCTGATGTTAATATGATATTTTATGGATATGTTAATGATGTTTGTTTTTTTCCTATGATATACATTGATATGATGTTATGATCATGGTTATTTTCTTGAAGGTAAAAACACATAAAGTAGGTTGAATAATAACACTAGATGGGAGGAATATAATCAAGAGATAAATACCTTAGTGAATATATCAACTAGTCATGAGAGGAAAATAAGAGGGCATGATGCTTCTTCTTTGGCAAGGACTAATACAAACCCAAATTTATATTGTCTTAAGGAATATAATCCTATTGAATGCTTCACATTAGCATTCGTTAGTTGGTTAAAAAGGTGTCATTCTCACATAATTTTAAGTGAGCTAAAAATCATTTGATTATAGTGTATAAAGGAGAGATGAATGAAAATGGAGCCTTATTATGAGACTAGAATGCATCTTATAGAAGTTACCAAAGAGTCAGTATAAACAAGTTTATGTCATACAAAGTATAGATTGATCGATGTAGGAAGTCTATTGATGAAAGTCGATTGTAGATTTAAAAACTATTGCTTATGAGAGATGATTATGGGTTTCAAAATTATTTTGTTTTTTATTTTACTTGAGAATGGGTCTTTTTCTTATTTTATTGTTTATTAGAGGGTTTAGGAAGCTGATCAATACAGGAAGCTTCCAAGAAATTGTTTGCTTTGATAAATTATTGACTCAACCATCCATAATGGGAGAGGTCTAAGTTTGTGTGATTTGCTTAATGCCTTTTGATAGTTGTCCTTTAAGGGATCAGTCTATCTTATTTTTATCAATTTGTAATATATTTTTAACAATTATCCTTCAAGGGAGTAGTGTATGAATGTTAGGAATGACCCATGATTGTTTTTGCCTTTGATTTTGATTTTTTCTTGTTTGATTTTGATAGATATAGACTTAACTATATAGGCTTAAAGGTTAACCTTATGAAGGCAAAATTAAAAGCACAAGAAGATTGACTAGTTGAAAGAGTTTTAGGTGACAACGATCTTGGGAATCCATCTTGTAAAAGAGGCATAAAGTACCCTGAGAATCATGCCATGGGTAGATTCAAGGTATCCATTATTCAATATTAGGCCATTATGGTGATGGATAATCACATGATTCAATTTTAATTATTTTCCCCTAAAATGGGGAGATGAATGTGGATTGAAATCAAGGGATGATCTTAAGTTAGACAAAAAGGTGAGCTTGATCCTCATTAACAAAAGAAGGGATGCAAGAGTGAAGAATTGAGGGGCTCAAATTCTAGGTTACCTTTGATAGAAGATAACCAATAATCTCCTAATCCATACTTGTGGGTTATGATATAAGGTCCAACCCAATTAAAAGCAAACTTGCCCTGCTCGCTTTACTCCATATTGGTGACATGTTGGTTTTCATTTAAGATGAGGTCTCTGATGTTGAATTCTCAAGCTTTAAGGTGTTTTTTATAATCATTTTTTATTCACTCTTGATATACATGAATATGGGTGAGGGTAGCTAAATGACACTCATCTAGTAGCTCAAGCTAGGATAAATGGTGTTGATGATAATCATCTTCATAGATGATATCCCATAAAGATATGCAAAGAGGTGGGATTTATATTTCAAGAGGTAAGATAGCCTCTGCTCTAAACATAAGAGAGAATGGGGTAGAAACTATAGGGGTTAAAATACTAATATGATATGCCCATAAGGCAAAGGGGATGTGCAAATGATAATCCTAACCAGATGCATTGACCAATTTAGTGAGCATATTGTTAAGATTTTTGTTAGAGGATTTTGCCTATCTATTCACTTGAGGGTGATAACATGATGATAAAATTAACTTGATACTACATGCATCACAAAGACCCTAGAATTTCTTATTTTTAAAATGTTTACCATTATTGGTGATAATTTTGTGATGAACACCAAAGTGATAGATGATGTGATGGTTGATAAAGTTGACAATATTTTCCACTTTGGTTGAGAATAGAGGAATAGCCTCTTTGCATTTGGTAAAATATTTAGTCACAATGATGATAAAATGGTGTCATTGTGATGAATGGGGGTTAATTTCACCAATAAGGTCTAGACCCCATTGTGATAAAGGCCAGAAATTAGTGGATATGAAAAGAATATGACTAGGTGCATGATGCAAATTGGCATATTGTTAACACTTAATACACTTTTTCACATAATCACAATAGTCTTGGTTAAGGGTAGGCCAATAATAGCCAAGGTGAAGGATACATCTATCTACGGGGAGGTCACTAAAGTATCCCCCATATATCCCATCATGCATTTCTTTCATAGTGTGATAGGCTTCATGACTATGTAGGCAACAAAAGAGGAAACCATCAAAGCCACATTTATAAATAATTCCCCACATAATGGTATAACATGAGGTACTCTAGATAAATGATCTTTGATCATTATTATGAAGACCAAAAATAATGATGACAAGGTTGAGATAGTTGAAGTCTACTGATACTAAAGCTCATGTTAGGTCTCCACTACATTGAAGATTGTGGGAGACTTTGGTTTGACATAATAAGGTTGGGTAAGTCTATGGATAATGACAAATAACTTAGAGTCAGAGGGTGTAGACAAGATTTGAGAGGTGAGGGAATCCATGGTATCAACAAAAGTATTGATAGATCATGAGGTCGATTGGATAAGGTAGTGTTCAAATGATGTTAAGAGCTCATCAACTAGTTATTTGTACTATTCTAAAACATCATTCTTACACTGGTAAGATTCATTTATTTGATTGACCACAAGTTGGGAATCACTAAATATATTGATTGTCTTGACTCCCAAGGCTAACTTAGTTTGAAGCCCTATGACTAGGGATTTATACTTAGCTATATTATTGGTACATTCAAAATAAAGCTTCACAGACAAAGGAAGAGGTTCACAATTAAGGGGAATAAGGATGATTCCAGCTTTTAAATCACATTGACAATTTGATCCATCAAATAACATGGTCATTTTATAGGTGAAGTTTACCTAAGAGAGGGTCATGATGGACTCATTAAGAAACTCAAGAGGAGGAGGTTGATTGTCTGATAATGGTGCTTCGACCAATTGGTCAACAATGACTTTCCCTTTAATTAAATTTTACTAAATAAACTCAAGGTTAAAATTAGATAAAAGAATGATCCACTTGGCCATACATTAGTTTTGGTATGGATTGGAGTGCATATACTAGAGTAGGTCGATATTGGTTGTGATAGGTTTTGTGGTTAAGAAGGTAGTGGAAAAGTTTGGATGCCATAGTGACTAAAGTTAAGAAAAGTTTCTCATTATGGATGGATCAAGCCTCATACTCTAAAAGTATGTGATTGATGTAGCAGACAGGTTTTTCTATGTTGTTCATCCTGATGAGTAAGTATTTCCCCTAAGGAGTGGTCAGTGGTAGAGATATAAAGGTATAAAAGTTGGTCATCCTTGGGAGGAGTGAGGATAGGTGGATACAAAAGGTACTCTTTGAGTAAATCAAAGGCTTTATGATAGTCACTATTCTACTTAAAAGATACATCCCTCTTTAGAAGGTGATGGAAGGGATGACATCAGTCCAAGAGCTTGGAGATAAAGTCATGAATGGATTAGAGCTTTCCCTATAAACTAAAAAGTTGCTTGAGGTTGATTAAAGGAATCATTTAAATAATTGCTTTGATTTTGGTAGGATCAACATTGATTCCCCGAAGGCAAATGATAAAGCCAATGAACTTTCCTAAAAAAACCCCAAAAATTCACTTCTTTGAGTTAAGGTGGACATGGTAAAGGATGAGTCACTCAAAGATAGTTTTGAGAATGAGCAAATGATCCTTATGATATTTGGATTTCCCAAGGATTTCATCTACATAGTCCTTGATGATTTTATGGATAAGGTCATGACATGTTGGTAAGTTACACCAACATTCTTTAGACCGAAGGGGATGAATCTATAGTATAAGGTCTCCCATGGGGTAATAAAGGTAGCTTTGTGCTAATATTTGGGAGCAATTAGGATCTAATTTAAACCTAAGAATCCATCTATGAGAGATACCATCTCATGGTTGGCTGGGAGATCCACTAGTTAGTCAATGCTTGGTAAAGGAAAGTCATCTTTTGGGCAAGTAAGGTTGAGGTCATGAAATTCCACATAAACTCATAGTGCCCCTATGTTTTTTGTGATGGCAAAACATTCAAGACACATTAGGGATAGTCAATGGGTTGAATGAAATTGATAGAAAGGAGATGTTCAAGCTCTTCTTTGATGAGAAGGGCTATGTGAGAGTGCATTCATCAAATTTTTTGCTTAATAGGCTTAGCATCATGGTTGGTGACTATATTATGGGTGGTAATGGTGGGGTAAATTCCTAGCATATCACTATAGGACCAAGTAAATGCTATGTTGTGGTATTAGAGGAAGAGTAGAAGTCCCAAAGTTCCTCAAAATTTAGTGACTAGTCAATTTTGACAATGTAAGGGTTATCCAAAGTGACCAAGTTGATATCTATGGTGGATTAATTCAACATGGTTAAAGTCTCAAGAGGGAGAGATTTGTGGATGGAAGAATTCAAAGCATCAAGATAGGTGAGAATTGAGTCATCATCTTGACATTGAGTGATATTAATGGTAGGAGAGTCATCTCATATCATCTCAATATGGGTCAAAGGGATGGTTATGGTTTCCATTTAATTTTGATAAGTTAGGGGTTAAAGGTTGATCATGTTAATGAAGAATAAAAAAAGTTATGGGGATGATGTCATCATCCTCACACTCAAGTGGAGAAAGGGTTGGTGAGGAAGGGATGTCTTCCTCAACAATGGTCATGGTAGGTGGTTTTATCATGAGGCTTTTAGGTCTCAATTGAAATCAACTTGTGTGGGCCATCCTCATATCATCCAAGACCAAATTATTTCCAAGCACACATATGGAGGTATGCCTTACCAAAGTCTAGTTTGTCCAGATAGGAGAAGCTAGAGTTGAATGGTCGAGGCAAAAAGGTGGTGGTAGAAGCATCAAGTGGTTTGTCAAGTCTCCCATAAATGAAATGGGTTTTAAAGTTTGAAGGCCTAAAAGGGACAATGGTTTCAATATTGGGGTCATATATTGGTTTGTGGTCAAGTTTACCATACTCTTAGGGATTAGGGAAAGCATCAAGGGTCAAGAGGTGATATTCCCCAAGTGAAAGGCATTAAAATGTTGATTTCAAGGGGTCTATGGTGGGGATTTGATCTGAGGGGATTGATGAGATAGTATATGCCTTATTGGTCAAAGGAGATATAGCTTCCTCCTTTATGGTTAAGGGATTGTCTTTGGCTAATGAGGGTGTGCTAGATGGAGGTAGGAGGACATCATTGGGTTGGTAAGTAATGTTGCACAAAAAAAATGGACTTGGGTCAACTTATATAGTGAAAACCTGACCTTCATGATCAAATTTGATGAAATAATGAAGGGTAGAGGGTACACAACCCATGAAGTGGATCCAAGGTCATCTTAGTAAAATATTATACTAATATTTGCCTTCCACTATATAAAAGAGTGTGGGGATTGTGTGAGGTCCTAAATGGATATGAAGGACAATAGTTTCTAGAGTAGTTGTCATGGTGTCATTAAAGGATTGGAGGATGGCCACAGTTTTGGACATGATATTTTTTGGTAGTTATGTTGATAATAGGAATGAGAGGAGATGATATTAATGCTAGCTCCCCCATTATTCATGACCCATTTGATAAAGGTTTGGTTGATATAGAGAGTGATGAAATAGAGGGGGATCTAGGTCATCAAGGTGGATAAAAGGTATTTCCTAACCCTTAAAGGTGATAAGGTTGGAAATTTGGAGAGAACCAATAAAGGATTCTAGAGGTTGAGAGTCTTCAAGTTGGACCTCTATTGATTTCAATGATTCTATCATTACTTGGTGATGATGAGGTGAGGTGGAAATCAACTCATATAGGCTCATCTTTACCAAGGTTTGGTGAATTTTTTTGAGTACCATGCTCCTAATTAATTTAGAGGGGTTAGATTGAGAGGTACCCAAGATAGATACCTTGGGTTTGGCTAAAGGTGAAGCTATTTAAATTTAACTTGGATGGGAGGTGGAAGATGGGTATGTCCATGGGTTAGACACTTTGGCCTTCCCCTTATCCTTTTAATGAGAATGTGATCGGGTGACCACATAGATAGTATGAATAGAGGGAAAAGTTAGGGTAGGAGATTGGTTTGTTTCCCCATAACTTTGAGGTGAGAGTGGGGGAGTAGGTAGGCATTGGGTAGTGGTTGTTATTTATTATATTGGTAGCAAGCTCATGGGAGTTTCATCTATTAATAAATCATCCTCATCATAGAGCCAATGGATTATGGTTTGGAAAGATTTTTAGTTCTCTATGTCATACTCAAGTGTCCTATGATAGGAACATATTTGGTAGTTGTTATACTAGATGGGTTTTAGATTAAGGGTATTAAATGGTTTGATAAGAGTTAGGGTCAATCAAGAGGTTTACAGTCACCTTTGGAAAATAGTTAAGTAAGATTTAGCTAAAGGTGGAGAGGGTTTAGAGGTTTTGACCTTGGTTGGTGAGATGGAAGTCCTTTTAGAACAAGTTTAGTGATAGAAGGTTTAGGTAGGGTAGTGTTATTATTTTATGGTTTTTGTTTTGGTAAGGTGGAAGTTGATAAGTTGGAACTAGGAGGTTTCAGGGTGGGTAGTTTATCTATTGATGGCTCAATGAAGATGGGTGTGTCAGAAAGAAAGTGTGTTGGTGTAACCAATAGTTATGGTTGGGTTTTAGTTGAGATAGTTGGATTCCTAATAAAATTGGAGGGATGAGGCCCCAAGATAGAGGATAATGTTGAGGGAGGTATAAGTTTAAACTTTTGGCCTTTTACTGGTTGTACTTCCTTGGTTGATTTGGTTTGGTGTTTGGTTGGTGGGTTTGGTGAGGTTAGCTCCAATTTCAGTAATAGGTGATTAAGGATTGGCATAAGGAAGATTCTAAGGGTTTTGGTTGGTTTGGTTGGAGAGGATTATTTTGTTTTTTGGAATTTGGTTTCATTGGATGGTTGAAAAATGGCTAGGTTGGTAGAGGTTTTTATTGGTTTAGTTTATATGATAGTGGGTTAGACAAGAGAAGTGGTGGGTTGGTCTATTAGAAAGGTGGTTTGAGGTCCCTAGTTGGTGATATAAGGGAGCCTAAATTAATACCAAAATGAGGCTCACTCTATGTCTAGTTTGGAGACAAACTCCAATCTCTGAACTAGTATAGAGAATGGTTTATAGACTGGTCTTGTTCCCTAGATAGTGGGCTCAAAAGATAAACCTATAAGTTAAGAATGGGTAGTTATGACCTCATCATTTTCCTTGATCAAAATATGAAAGGTTTGGATGGGTGTTCCTCTATGGGAGGTGAAGATGTGGTGGTTTCTTCCTTAGTAATGATCTTCAAAAGGGAAGTGAATTGTTCGATAGTTGAGGGAGAAGGTAAAATGGTGATGGTTTCTTATTCGAGTATGTCAATTGAAGGAGAGATTGAAAACTCCAATTCCTCAATAAGTGGATGGGAAAATGTTACTTCCTTAATTTGGGTCTCCATAAAAGGAGAAGGTAACTCCACTACCTCAATAAGTGGAGAGGGTGAAGAATAGGTAGATTGGGTAGTAGGTTGTTCAACAATGAGTGTGTCAAGAATCATATTGATGGTATGGGCATCGTGAAAACACTCAACATTTTTTCTCTAATTTTGGTAGGTGCATGATTGGGAAAATGTTGTCTAAAAATTTTAAGTGCTTGATTTGAAGGTGCATTGGGGTTGTCCAACACAAAATACCCCTTGTTAATGAGGGTTTGGACAACATTTTTGAAGGTATTACACCTACTAACATCATGCCTCACTACTCGATGGAAAGCACATAGGTAATTACAATTGTATTAGCTAGGTGTTTAATGAGAATAATCAAAATTTTTAGGGGGTTTTATAGGAATAATTTTCATGATATTGGCTTTCAACAATTTCTCCAGGACTGAAGCATAAGATTCTCCAAGTGCAGTAAATTGCTTTTAATTATTTCAGTTTTAGTTTCTCATTTTTTTTTAAGGATTTATAGGAGTTTGGTTGATTGAAAGATGTTTAAGGATTAGCATTAAGGATAACCACATTCAAAATTCCTTTATTTTGGCATTGGTTTTGGTTTGGTTACTTAGTTTAGAGGAAGAGGCCTCACTAGTTTTGTAGGTAGAGTTTTTATTTTTCAACTTTAACTTTCCTTCATCAATGACTCTATTTTATAGCTTACACACCATGGTAAAATATTTGTCAAAGGTTATGAAGCTCTAGACATGCAATGTAGAAGAGATGTGCTTGGCACATGCTTGAGAAAAAATTTCTATCAGTTCAAGTTAGGGTAAAGAGAAAGAAAGTTGATTGATTAGACTCCTCCAATGGGCTATAAAATTAGAAATAGATTCATCATCAAATTTATGGATAGAGTAAAGGTTAGTGATGGAGACTTTCTTGGAGATTTTTATTGAAAATTCATCTAAGAAAATTTGGGCTAGCTAGGTTAAGGAAAAGAGAGAGTGTTTGGTTATGGCACTATACCAGTCTAATGCTAGACCAGATAGGGACATGGGGAAGGTACAGATAAGGAGGGAATCATCATAAGAAATCAAATAACATGCATGCCTAAATTACTTGAGGTGATATTGGGGATCTTTCTTACTTTTAAATTTAGAAAACTTTGGAAGTTCCCACTGAGGAGGATATGGTTTGATAGGGATAGATGGGTGAATGGGTTCGTTAAAAATATGGTCATATGATAAGATGTTGTGAGTACCAAAGATAGATGAATCTAAGGTATTCATTTTATCCATGAGCATTTTCATTAGATCCATTTGGGGTTATGCACCCAAAATATTTTAAGGTTCATATTTTTGTAATGTATGGGTGACATATTGATAACTAGCAGGAGGTTGAGGAACATCTACATATTGATATGTGGACACTGATGGTTGGGTAGATGCCATGTAGGGGTAGGTGGATGTAGGTGGTTTGGTAGTTGGTAGAGGTACATGCCCTTATGGGTTAGGGATGTAACCTACGTCACTTACAATGGGCACCTATTGAAAGGTTAAGGTGGGTTGAGTAGGAGCTATAATTGGGTTTGTAACTAAAGGAAAGGTGGTGACCTTTATACTGATTAATGGTAAGGTAAAAGGTATAGACACTACAAGATTATGAAGTGGAGTAGTGACTAATAGATTGGGGATATCTGAAGGAAGGTTGGCAATGCTAGTATTAGGTGCTCTCACAGTGAGGGGAGTATTAGTGGTTAATGGATGGGTTGCTCCTAGAGTAGAGGAGTTATTGGCAGGGGTGGAAGGCATAAGGGTATTGGTTGATTGGGTAGGTTGGTTTTCCATGTTAGTATCAAAGGGATTATTGGTGGATGAATATGCTTGAGTATTCAATGGTTTGGTGGTGACTATGGAAATAAAAGTATTCCCCATAATGTGGGTTTATAGGTGAAAATAAAGTAGGGATATGGTGAGCCATGGTGCTAAGATAATGCTAAAGGGCCAAAAGATTATTATCTAAGAAGGTGGAAAAGTTTGTATATCCTTAGGAAACTACCTAAAGGAAAGAATGATTCCTCAAAGGGTGAGGAAAATCTTCTAGTTCAGAGACATACTCCATGGGTGAGGAGGTAGAAGAGGTTAATTGGTTTGGTGATAGGTTTTGTTTTACTAGAATATTTCACTGCTAGTGAGTTAGAACCATACAAGATAAGGAAGAGAGAATACAAAAAAAATCTCACCACTCAAAAAAAGAGAAGATAAGAAATGAGAAAGGAAATCAAACACACACTAAAATGTATATTAAGTCCTAAAGTTATTTTTAGTTTCTCTTTTGGCTTATGCCTTTAGATTTAAGAACTGTGTGACTAAAATTAACTTATAGAGTGGGTACTAAAAAAGAAGTCTATGGTTGGTTTTAGGTTGTGTTTAAGCTATTAAAAGGATCTGTATTGGAAATAAATATGTGTATTGGTATTGGGGCCTACCCTCTCACTTTACATAGTGTAGTGATAAGGGTGTCAGGTGCTTATCTAATATATACCAATTTCCAAAGTTTATACTCAACCAAAGAGCTAATTTGGTTTTCCCCTTGGTAATGACTTCCAAGTAGGATTACTAGGAAAGGGGTAAGGTGACCACTAGGTGATGAAATCCTAGTCGAGCCTTATGTCAAGTTGTCTAGACATTTGATTGATGTATGTGGTTTTGGTTTTTGTGTGTGTGATATAAGTGATGCTGAGATCAAATTATTTTGATTTAATTTAACCAAGTGAGATAAAATTGTAAGAAACCAATGCATCTAATTGATATTAAACTTAAAAGAAATTTTAATTTCATTTATGAGAATAGAATAAAGATAAGAGCATATAGATGGAAACAAATAAAACCCAAGTAGAGACTTAAGGGTCCCATCAAGTGTGCCATAATGTTTTTAATAATTTTAGCTTATATTTCAAGAAAGGAAAGAGAAGAAACTAAATATGAGTATGGTACAAAAACCTATTTGGTTGTGTGTGCATCACATTATATGATTGTGGAGAAATCCTCTTTAGATTGATAGGATGACCTACAAATAAGATAACACTAAAGCAAATGTTTGGTTAGATAGATAGTTGGGTGGATTTCCTAGTGCTAACTAGATCCCATAAGCAAGAGCTTCCTCAAGGGCTATCAATCCACATGTTTTAAATAATTAAGTTTATAAAGTAAAAGATAAAGTACTTACATCAATAATCAAAAGGTAGTAAAGTTGAATATAAGAAATGCTTGATGAATAAGTGACTAATATAGAAATAAATGGGTCAATACTAATGATAAATAGGTTGGGTGTGGTTTAGAAAATAGGTTAGGGGTCTATAAATAGGCAAACAAAATGAAAGTTGGATTTGGTTGAGGGTAAGTGGGGAAAATAGCTTGTTGTTATTTTCTACCATAGTGATCATTAGTGGTTAGTGTGACCTTTGATGGTTAAGGTGACCATCGATGGTTGAGATAACCATCAATAATTGGATAGACCATCAATGATCAGGATGACCATAGATGTTTATTGTGTGTTGTGTTTGGGTGATAAAAATTTAGATTGATAGGATCATAAAAGGTAATTATGGGAGATTGGTTTGTGCTGGGCTGATTATAAAATCAAAATAAAGTAATTGATAGATTGAAAACAAATACTCAACTTACCAGAGATTGATCAAAAGAATGGTTGAGGTGGTTGGCTCATTGGTGGAGTTTAGGATGATTTTGGTAGAGTAACAATACTTAGATGTCAGTTGAGGTGTGGTGGTAAGTTAGCTCTCTATCATGATGACTTGATCACTAGAATACTAGAAGAAGTGACCTATAAATAAACTTTGGATGAAAAATCTATTGATGTTGTGAATGGATCCTTTTTCACCTCTTGCTATCCTCTTATTATAGGCAAGGAAGGAGAGGTGCAACAAGATGTTAACAAGGGGTCTAACTTGTTATCTAATTTTAACTTTGACATACATGGTCTTGCACATGAATTAGAAATTCTAATTATAGAAAATTAAGTCAGAGTAAAGGGTCAGTTGAGATGGTTTAGACAATAGAACCTGACTATTGATGGTTAGGGTGACCATTGATATTTAAGGGCTGAGTTCAAATTAAGTTAAAAAGTGGGTTAATTCATTAGGTAAAAATGATGAGTGTTATGTAGGTTTTGGGTTGTATGGTGAAGGCTGGGCTCAAGGGGTCCTGATGTGGTATAAGGGAATTGCAACATTTAGAATTGTCATGTGTGAATTTTTGGTATCTATAGTAGGGATTTACCTTAGACAAATTATCTAAAATAAAACTCCTAAAGGTAGATTTATTTTGAAAAAAATGTTCGAGTCATAACTATTTTTTTCATAAAAAATTTACTACAATAATTTCCTCAAAGACCAATTTTTTTAGATAAAATGTCTGATGCAAAAAGCTAAGTATTGATTTATTTCAAACAAATTGTCTGAGATAGGAACCCTATAGACTTAATTATTTTATAAAAATTATCTAAAACAAATGTCTCGAAGACTCATTTATTTAGAGGAAAGTGGCTAAGAAAAAAATCTAAGGAAATTATCCATCACAATATGCCTGATGTAAAAACTCTAACAAATTTTATTATTCAATAAAATTGATCTAGTAGAGAGAAGACAGGTGAACCAACATCAAATAAAGGCTATAAAAAATAGGCATTTGATTTCAAAAATATTGTATATGGTCATGTGGATGTCAAATATGTTCATGTAGATGTCAAATACAGGCACATAGATGTCAAAGTATATCCTCATGAAGTAGCCATTTAATTTCAAACATTCAAGATCAACAATCAACATTTAATCATATAGGAGATCCAATGGTGAGTGATGAATGATAGGATAGTGGGTCCAGGTAGATCAAATGGATCATATTTAATTATGGATTCATATCTAATGGTGAGCAAAGGGTCAAAAGGGTTAGCAAATCTTAAAGGTAAATGTGTGCATGCCAAGTGTAAATAATGCATTAGACTAGCTAGAGATCAATGATCAATGTTAATTCATATAAATAAAGATAAATGGTGTGAGACGGGTCAAAATATCAATAGGCTAAGTCAATTTTTAATATCCAATCAAACAAAGGTAATCCCAAACATGTTTGATGGAAGTTTATGGGGTAGTTTTTGACCCAAGAAAGTAAATACAAAGGGACCAGAGCTCGAGCATGATCCCAGTTGAACCAATAGGACTATACATTGACAATATAGCTCCATATAGGTAAAATAGGTATTCTAGACCTAATAAAGAGATCTAAGATGGACTAATAGTGTTGAAGTAGGACTAAGTAGTCTACAAGTTTCCATGGATATTATGACTATGTGAAAACCAATAATTAGATTAGTTTTCACCTATAATGGACATGTGTTCGATATTGGAGCAAATACAAATGTAAACATGATCATGGAAAGATATCTCACCTATCATTAGGGTCACATTTTTTATAAATAGTTATTTATGGCTACCCAAAGTAGATATGGCATAATTATATCAATTCTAAGACATGGTCCTCATTAGCAGATCATTAGATAATGGCATGGCGTTCTAAGGACATTGGGTGGATGGATAAGGATTATGAGCATTAAATTATTTTACAAAATTTATTCCTCATTGATAAGGTCATGAGTCAGTGCCCTCAAATTGGTGGTAATCCATCAAAAGTGGTTGGGCCTATTTCAATACATAATTCTCTCTCTCTTTCCCTTTTCTATAAATATAGGCTTTGAAGCCTTCAAATGGATCCCTCTTTTTGGTATGATAAAACTCTACAAATTTTTTTATTGTAACACCTTTTGATGTAATAAAGACTGAATTCTATCATTTTCCAAGCTAAATTAAAGTGTGTCTTATGAATTCATATAATGTGGTTAAGTGAATGTATATTCCTTATCTATGTCTAAGTTTTCTCACCTTCATGAGATACTTAGTATCTCTCACATTCATTATAAGTGAAATTTTATAGTTTTTTATTTATCTTAAGAGTGGATATCCACCCTCTCATATTATTTTGATAACTAATATGTGCCTTATTTTGAAATATTTATGTGGGACTAATATTTTTTGGTCTTGAATACATCTTATAGTGTCTCTTTTGTGAGTTTTAGTGATTGAATCATTGGTTCATCACCTCTTTTTTCATGTTTTCATAAGTTATTGTTAAAATCTCTCTCCCTTTTCTAATCAAATACTAGTTTAGGTTTAGTACAGGTGATAGATTGAAAAAGAATTTAACCTTTTATAGAGGTTTGATCCATTATTAGGATACCCATAGACTAGGATTGGTCCCATGTTAGACTAGATTTGAGTAAGAGGACCTAAACAATCCCTTTCTCAACTAGGGTATAAATCTAGAACACCAATAGTTTTGGCATGCCCGATGGGATGAAGTTTCCTTAGCATAATGAAAGCTTGAATATTGAGAAGAAGAAAATTTAAAAGGAGACATCTACCATCATCAAAAGTTGGAGATCCTTCAAGTTGTAGAACTCAAAGAATCTTTCAGATAGTGTTTTCATGCCAAAGTTACAACAAGGTCATAAAGTAAAGGTATTCCTTTTGAATTCATTAAGTTACCTTCTATTTCTTACAAAAAATCAATATTAAATAAGACCAAACCTTATCCTCAAAAGAAATTTTCACCTCCTGGTCATCTTATTATTTTAGTCCAAGCTATTGTCCCCATTAGCCAAATCTCTTTTTCCCAAATGGTTATTAGGAATCAAGTGTTTATTCCATTCAATAGGGTTAGTCCCCTGAATTTATCCCAATATGATGGCATCCCTATGTCTACCCTAAAGAGTATTCCTTTCTTCTTAGGAGAATGGGATAAAAATACTACTATTTAGCATATCCAAGATTTTGCCAACATTTTTTCTATTAACAATATTACTCAAGATAATGTGACTATCAAACTACTTGTCACCTCTTTTAAAGGAAAAGCATTGAAATGGTATATGAATCTTCCTTTGACCTTTGTTTCTACTTGGTATGAGTTATGTACAACCTTAGTTAGGCAATTTGAAGATAAGTCTAATCATCTATATTGGTTAAACAACTAACTACCATACAAAGGCACCCCCATGAGTTCATGTCTGATTTTAACCTCAAATTCCAAAAGACATGGAATAGGATACCTACATTGGTTAGGCCATCCTAGAGTATGAATTTTTTTAGTATATTAAGGACCTTAATTTTGATATTAGTGTCATGATACATTCCATTGGTGGTAATACATTTTCAAATTCCTATGAAATTGCAATAAGAATAGGAAATAGCTTAATATAAGCTTTTAATCTTGATCTAAGGAATTTAATGCCTATATTCCAAGGATTTAAACATGTTCTTCCTCCTCAATTTCCTCATATCCCATCAATAGCTCCTATTCTATCTCCTAAAGCCTAAGTTGTAGCCCCTTCTAATCAAGCTAGTGAAATTAGAGCTATGAAAAGTATGCAAAAATATTTTGGGAAGGAGTTTTTTCAACTCAATCGACAATAATACCAAGTTAGACCTTATTAGTATTAAAAAATTAACACTTATTAGTCATTACATAACCAAACACCTCCTTATCAAGGTTTCAAGGATAATAGGCAACCTTACCAAAATCAAGGAACCATAACTCAAACTAAACTATATGCATCTCTTGATCCTAATTTACTTTCTAATTTAAAATATATGGTTCCTAAAAATAACCTAATCCAAGATTTAGGTTGGTAGCTATTCAATCTAAATGACACTCAAAACCAAGCCTTAATATCATAGGATACTACTATGCCACAAATGACACAAGAATAGTTCTCTCTTCAACATGGTCAGTATCAAAAAATGATTATGGCATCCCAAGGAGAGGCTAAAAAATCTCTAGGTTATCCTAATGCCATAAATTCTAATTTTTAATTAGATGATCATATTGTATTCAATCAAGTTGGTGAAATTAACAACACAAATGGTCAAGTTGCAGCTATAACTACAACTAAAAGAAGAGTAGTTGAGGAAGCTCAAGATGTGAACAATGCTTGTATGGTTCCTAATTTTATTTCCAAGAGTGTCAAAGATCAACATTCTATCCCTATATCATAAAAAAAACATAATGTGTAAGCAGGGAAGGTTCCCCAAATGCCACTAATTTGAGAACTAGTGGTTCAAAAGTTATATCCAAAGGTTAGTGGAACCTCTTTTAGCATAATACATCAAATAAAGAAATAAAATTTTAGAATTATCATGTGGCATTCCCTTGTTATTATAGGTCAAAAATACATTCTCATTCAAGAGATTTCAGCTCTTAAGATGTTTAAAGGACTAGTTGAGAAACAAGGAGTTGTCTTGACTAATTTAGATTAGGAAATAAAATAACAAGATCAGTAGGTACATAACATGAAAAAGGTTGAAAAAATAAATTTAAAATAAAATAAAACCCATCCCTTTTATCTCTCTTTGATATTAGGTGACTACTTAGTTCATAATTATATGTTAGATAGTGGAGCTAGTAGCACTGTCATGCCCAAGCAAATTATAGACAAGCTGGGTATTGTCCATGAGCCAAATACCAACAGAGTATTGAAATTAGATAGGTCACCAATGAAGATAATATGAATGATTAAGGATCTAAATTTGACATTTCATATTTGCCCCAATGTTACAATTAGACAAGATGTATTAGTAGTAGTAGTAGTGGACTTAACTCCATAGTTTACCATGTACCTATCAAGGGACTTTACTTCAAAGATTGGAGGATATTTATTCACTGATTGGAAATATTTGATGTTCAAAATTAGGTATGGTACCAAGGTAAAAATAAATTTTTAACCTATTACAATATTGCATTTGGAGCCATATATGCCAAGTATGGTGAATACTAATTATGTTATCTCGAACAAGGTATTAGAAAATAGTGAGGTGGAAACTAAGTCACCTCTAGATGGAGTTTTAGATTATTTCATTGATGAGTGGGAATCTAATTTGCATGATCATGATACTTAAAAGTTAATTGAAGAATAATGACATGATTTCTATTAGCTTCATGAATATGATATACCAATTCCAGCTTTGATGAAGGATGATCAACCTAGTGATGGCATGTGGCAGCTATACTTTGATGGATCCAGGAACAAACATGACACTAGAGCTAGAATGATGTTAATTTATCTATTCAATCAAATGTATTCTTTTCTCTCAATTTTAATTTTTTTTTGATAATTTTACTAAATATGAAGCACTAGTGCATGGTTTGCAATGGGCAAGAAAGATGAAGGTCAATACCTTACAAGTTTTTGGTGATAATGAACTGGTAGTTCACCAAGTAAGAGGACTTAATTTATGTAATAACCCACTAATTAGGTCCTATAATAATAGAGTTTGGGACTTACTTGAATACTTTCAAGCTTTCAATATTTGTGCCATATCAAGAAATAAGAACACGCATGAAGATACGTTAGCTACAATTGGGTCACAATTCAATATCCTAGATGACATAAAGAATGAAAAGGTTCAATCACACATCAAGGTGATTTTAAGGCCTTTTGTCCCAAACAACCATGATAATTAGAAAGTATTTGAAGATGATATGTATTTTTTTAGGTTCTTATAAGAGGAATATGAATTCTCCTCAAGGAACTAAGATAAACATTTGTAGCAGTATGGTGACTAGATTATGTAACTATAAGAAAAATAATTTGCCTAAAGGGTTGGTCACCCTTGAAAACATATTCATCAGATATGATTAATTGAGAAAAGAAAAATTTTCTTTATGAACCAAGAAAAGACACTATACAAATGTGAAGATTGCAATTGGTAAGAGGTTAGTTGGGAAAAGTTTTCACATATTCAGAGAAGGAAAATTTTATTAAGTTATGTTCAATATTTGTAGATGTTTTTGCATGGTAGTACAATGACCTTAAAGTATTTGATCCAAGTCTAGATAAACATACCATTGAGTTAGAGGATGATACTATGCTAGTTAGATAAAGACAAAATACTATTAACCCAAAGATTTAACCTTTGATAGAGCCAAGTTTCATAAACTCATTGAGTCAACTATAATATTTCTAATTAAGCATTGAAACTAGGTGGTAAACCTAATTTTAGTATGGAAAAAGAATGGTAAAATAAGACTATGTGTTAACTTTCATGACTTGAACAATGATTCTCTTAAAGACCACCATACATTACCATTAATGTAGAAAATTTTACAGTTAGTTATAGGTTTAAAAATTTTCTCCTTATTGAATGGCTACAATGGTTATAATCAAATTTTAGTGAAAAAAGAAGACCTATTCAAAATAGCCTTCACCACAAAGTGGGGGACATTTGCATATAGAAAGATGCCATTTGATTTATCTAATGATGGATAAATTTTTTAATAAGCCATAATTATGGAATTATAAGGTCTCCTTAACAAGTTCATACTTATTTATCTAGATGACATAATGGTGCAGATGATCCTATTATTCACCTCAGACATGTATTTAAAAGCTGGAAATTTAGGGTGTCTTTAAATCCTAAAAAGTGTGACCTTTTAGTTCATGAAGGTAAGAATATTGGACATGTAATTTTAAAATATGGTACGATCATAGATCCTAATAGGATAGACTCAATTCTTGCACTTTCCTTGCCTAAACACAAGAAAGATCTATAAAGCTTCTTAGGCAAGATCAATTTTATAAGAAGATAAATTTTATATTTTGATACTTTATCTAAGACACTCATAACCATGCTAAATAAGGGTCAGAGTTTTAGTTGGTCCAAAGAAGGAGTAAGAAGCTTTGAATAAATCAAGAAAACTATAGCTAGTGCTCCTACACTCTTGAACCCTGATTTCACAAAGGTTTTCTTCTTGTACACCTATGCTAATATTGACATTATTTTATGTATCCTCATATAAAAAAATTAAGATACTTTAGATCAACTAATAGCCTTCTTCAGTCAAGGATTATATGAGTATGAAATAAGGTACTATTTTGTTGAGAAGCATGTACTTTTAGTTATAAAGTCTCTTAAGAAGTTTAGGTACTTGTTGTCTAATAATAAGATACATTTTATGGTTACACATCCAAGTGTCAAGTATTTCCTCTTGAATAAGGATATAAATGACAAGAGATCTAGTTGGATAACCACAGTCATAGAATATGACATTGAGATCAAGGTCACAAAGTTGATTATAGGCAAAGGAATTTGTGAACATCTAGCCCAAGACTTTCAAGAGGCCAATGAGTTGCTTATGGTGTCAAACAATGAAGAAGTTGAAAATGATTAGATCTCACCTTATAGCTAGTTCTAAGATATGGTAATATAATTAAAATATGGTGTTTATCCTTCTCATATGACCCCTTCAAAGAGGAGATATTTTAGATTGGAATCAATTCTTTTTCTCCTTGTTGATGATGTGTTGTTCAAAAAGGATATTAATAACATGTTGATAAGGTGTATAGAGCCAGGTCAAACACTTATATTTCTTGATAAATTCCATGATGGACATAGTAGAGGTCATTATTCATCAATAATAAAAACCCAAAAGATCATGATAGGTGGGTATTACTAGCCAAATATATTTGGTGATTATCATACATGGACTAGGAAATGCAAATAATGTGCTATGTTTATTGGGAAAGTTAATATTGTAGCCTTACCTCTCTAACCAATTTAAGTGAATCAACCCTTTTTCTAATGGGGATTGTAATTTATTGGTCTCATTAACCCCTATTCAATCTTAGGACACAAATGGATCCTAACTACCATAGATTATTTTACTAGATGGACAAAAGTAGTGGCATTGAAATAAGCCAATCAAATCAATGTTTTGGACTTCTATGAAGGTTTACTTATTAGATTTGGAATCCATTTAACTATTATTTTTGATAATACTATGGATTTTATAAGGTCTGAGATCAACCAGTGGGTAGTTCAACATAGTTTTTTTCTTAGTACCTCATCAAACTATTACCCACAAGGTAATAGCATTGCTAATTCCACTAACAAATTTTTTTTGAAGATCATTAGGAGGACTTTTGAAGACAATTAGAGGTCATGGCATCTCAAATTAAAGTTAGATCTATGGGATGATAATATCACCAATAAAAGGTCAATAGCCAATTCTCCATACAAGGTAATATATGGTAAGGAAGCAAGAATGTCTATTTCTCTTGAATTCTCTACTTTTGAACTAATGCATCAACTTGATCTTTTAGAAAATGAGCCAATGGAAATATGATATATTGAGCTCATGGAGCTATAAGAGACAAGGCATCAGTCCATGTTCACTACAAAGGCCCATAAAGTCATGGTAAAGAAATATTTTGACAAAGGAACTTCTTTAAGAAGTTTTCTAGGAGATTTGGTCCTTAAATGGGATGAGGAAAAAACTAAGATAGAAAGGCATACAAAGTTTGAATCTCTTTTGAGTGGTTCATTTACAATCTCTTGTTGTAAATCCCATAATGATTTCTAGCTTGTAGAAATGGATGGTGAGGAGATTTCTATCCTAGTCAATGGGATACATATGAAACACTAATATTGAGGAAGCTAAGTCCCCTGTACATAATTTATTTTCTTTCTTCCAAGTGTTGGTTTTGACACATTATTTTATTTATGTTTTATCCCAAATAAGTGCATTGTTTGCACATTTGTTTTGATAGGTTATTTCCCCTTTTTTGGTGGAATTCTTTACCTTTTTAGTCAAGAGGTTTGTTTTAGTCATGGAAGAGATGTATTATTTGTAAATGGTCTAAGCTCTCAAGCATAGTAGGCATGATACCTAGCTGAGTCACTGAAGATGTTAGCCAATTTTGGGCATATATAACAAATTTGATTGATTGTAGTGCAACATCTTGAAAATCAAATATGGAGTAAGGTTTGAATAGATTTTTTAGATAAGATGAGTGGTCCAAGTAATTATAATGTATTTTTGTTAATACTTGAGGGACATATGTATAGATCAAAGAGAAGGTTCTTGAGCAAGTCTCATGGTGAAACCAAGTAGGTCAAAAGTCAGGGATAAGTTACACAAGCCTCAAAAGTTCATTCAAGTATTCAAAAGATTAGAAACACTTTCTTGCACAAGTTTAGATTTAGGATTAAAAGCTAAGTATAAGTTCTTTTGGCCAAAGTATTTCAATTTTTATTTAACTAAGTATTAATTATTTCAAGATTTTATTTTTCTAAGTGTTGGGATTTATTTTGGATAAATTATTTGAAATAAAAGTCATAAAGGTAGATTTGTTTTAAATATAATGTCTAAGTCATAAGTATTTATTTCTAGAAAATTGTTTCACAAAATTTCCTTGAAGCCTAATTTCTTTCAAACAAAATGTTTGATGCAAAAAGATAAGTATTGATTTATTATAGACCAATTGTCTAGGATAGGAACCCCACAAACTTAATTATTTCAAGATAAATTATATAAAATAAAAGTCTTGAAGACTCATTTAGTTTGGGGAAAGTGGTTGAGATAAAAAAGTTAAGGAAATTATCCATCTTATATACCTGATGCAAAAAATCTAAATTTCTTTATTGTTTCAGCAAAATTGATCTTGTAAAGAGAAGATGGGCACGTAGAAATCAAATTGAGGTTACAAAAAATAACCATTTGATTTAAAAAATATTATAGACAATCATATGGATGTCAAACACATTTACATAAACATAAAATATAGGCACAGACATCAAAGTGAAGCCTCATGAAGTAGCTATTTAATTTCAAACATTCAAGATCAATTGTCAGTGTCAATCATAAAAAAGATCCAATGATGAGTAATGATTGATAGGATAGTAGGTCTAGGTATATCTAATGGCTCATAATAAATCATGGATTTAGATTTAATGGAAAGTGGAGGGGAAAAAGGGTCAATGAATATCAAAGGTAAATGTGTGCATGACAAGTGTTAATAATATGTTAGACTGGCTGGAGATCAATGATTAGTGTTCATTTATACAAATAAAGATCAATGGTGTGAGATGGGTCAAAATGTAAATCATATGAGTTAATTTTTTATGGCTAATCAAATAAAGGTGAGCCCAAACATTTTCAAAAGAAGTCAACACGGTAGTTTTCAACCCAAGCAAGTAAATACAAAGAGACCATAGCTCGAGCATGATTTAGGTTGAACCAGCGAGACCAAACATTGCTAGCAGAGATCCATATAGGTAAAATAGGTCTTTTGGGCCTAACATAGAGATTTAAAATGGACTAATAGTGTTGAAACAATACTAAGTAGTCTATAGGTTTCCATGGATATTGTGACATGTGAAAACCAATAATTGGATTGGTTTTCACCTATAATGGACTTTGTTCAATAGTGGAGCAAATATAGATGTAAATGTGATCATGAAAAGGTATCTTGCTTATCATTAGGGTCACATTTTAAATAAATAGGTATTGATGGCCACCCAAAGTAGACGTAGCCTAATTCTATCAATTCCAAGACATAGTCCTCATCAACAGATAATTACATAATGATATAGAGTTCTAAGAAAGAGACCGAGTGGATGGATAAGGACAATGAGCATTCAATTCTTTTAATTTTTTTTTCCTTATTGATAAAGTTATGAGTCAACATCCTTAAATTAGTTTTGATCCATTAAAAGTGGTTAGGCCTATTTCAATACACAACTATCTCTCTCTCTCTCTCTCTCTCTCTCTCTCTCTCTCTCTCTCTACATTTTCTAAAAATATAGGCTTCTAATCCTTTGAATGGATCCCTCTTTTTGGTATGACAAAACTCTACCAATTTTTTTATTGTAACACCTTTTGATTTAATATATACTGAATCCAATCATTTTCCTAGATAGATTGTGTATGTAATTAGAAACACATCATGTCTATAAATCAATCCTATCTCAAAGAAGATAGAGCATACCTACACTTCTGATTGGGAATACATTTGATAAGTGGGGGAATGACTAATATGGGGATCTACTAGACCCAATTAAGGGATCACTTGTCATAATACACCATGATAGTATGGGTTTTAAAGCCTATAGTCTAACACAATCATGAAAAAACCCTAAAAGATTCATAAATTTAATGTTCACTCTATTCTAATAAAAAACAAGTAAATCTAATCTATTGCATATCAAAGATTATGGTATAAAGTGGGAGTTAAAAATAAAACAAACTAAACTAAACATGCATAGAAGACATATACTCATGTTAATGTATATGAAATCCTTATGTATGGGAGAAAATCACAACTAAATTATCTATTTACTCTTACAAAGGAGAAATAAATTTAGAAATACTTACCTTTGAAGATGAACCCATTGAGCCTCAATCTCTCCCTTGGCCAAGATGCTTTGTAATAGATTATTGTGGTATGAAAGAATAATAGAGACAAATCAACTCTAAGCTACACAACCTATCTATGCATCCATAATACTTCTCTACAAGATAAGATCCATATCTCCAAAGAAAGTATGAAACTATAAGATTTATTCCTCAAGTAGAATGGTCAATAAGCATATGTTCATTCACACTTATTATTCTTCACTTCTCTTCTTACAAATGGTTGGAAATAAAATTTTATATATAAGCGGATCTTGCCCTAAATCCTTTCAAATATGTTGGCTATACAAGGTTGACCCAGTTGACTCTATATGTTTTTGGGAGATAATTTACTAGATCCTGAGCTATGTTGGCCAAAGGGATAACAAAGCTCCTAATGAAAAATACCCCTAAATAGTATAGGGTTAACCTAGTTGACCTTGTACAATAATCAAAAGTTGAAAACTATATAGGGTTAACCTAGTCGACCTAATACAATCAACTAGAAAAGGGGGGTCAAGGCAAGATAAAGGAAGATAAAGCATGGGAAATGACTAAAATGGGTAAGGCTAAAAATAATAATCTTGGGGTAAATGGTTTTAGGAGATTAGTTTGTAGATGGTAAGTGGTAAGAGGGACAACAATCTTATGAAGTACCAATGATTTGCCCACCCCTTTCTTGGTGCACCCCTTAAGGCATACACTTAGAGAGATTGAGACTTGATGGGTTATTACAAGATAAAAGTGTCAATAATCAATAAAATTTTGAAAATATTATGTGTATACATATGCCCCACTTGAATTTCATCACATGCCACATAAGTGCAACATGGGATGGTGCTTCAAGAAATAGAACATGATAACATACAACACTGATACTAAGTAAAGTGTAGTAAAAAACAAATAAGATAAAGGAAAGAACAAAATTTAAAAACAAATGCCTTTACTTACCTTAGTGTTGTAGCTAAAAAAGTAGACTTCAAGAGATGTGAAGATGCCCAATGTGAAGAACACTAGGCGAAACTATAAAAGTTAGTACAAAAAATATCCAAAAATCAATTTTTTTAAAATATAGGCATATGATAATGGAAAATATTCTCTACTTCATCATGAATCAAATGCATTTTATAGTTTTGAAAATGGATGAATAAAAACAAACATATAGGAAAAAGAAGGAATCTACAGGAAAATAATTGAAGAATTTGAATTTTGAAAAGTGGTTTTTAAATAGGGGGAAAGATAAGTCATTTGGTTATTTTGACTTGTGAAAGAGAGAAAAAATAGCTCTAGAGGCCAAACTAGCTAGGATGTCAAGGATATGACAGGCTACATGAGGAGCTCCAAGAGTGGCAATGGGTGCACTACAAGTATGAAACTATGAATCTTAAGCGAGGATTGGATAAATTTAATGAATTAAGTATATTTTTAGAAAAATAATAATTTTTAGAGTTTCTATATGTTATAATGAAGAAAAAATAGATTCTAAGAAAATCGTAAAAAGACACTTTTTAGGAAAATGTAAGGGGTTGGTAGCTAAAAACAACTAGGTCAACCTATTTGACCTAGTATGCTAAAAATTGGTAAAATCCGCACTATCGACCCAGCAAGAGTGTGTTGACCTTGTATATTTTGTAGACTATTGACCTAGTCTAGTTTTACTAATTAATTTTAAAATGTCCAAAATGAAAATGCAGTATTAGGGAGGGGAAAAGAAGAGGGTTGACTTAGATTTTTATGTCAACCAGGTTAAAAATAGGGAAATTTTTGTCAAATTAGGTTGACCAAAAAACCATAATTGTATGGAAAAGCATACAAAAGACTGAAAGAAGGCTAGAATGGCCTAAAATGACCAAGTAAGGGGAAAAAGGATTGAATAGGCTAAAACTACATAAAAATTAATGAATTAAAGCAATTTAGGCTTATTTTATATTAAAATTAAGAAAAAAATGCATTTTTAATATACATGACATGGATGGTCTACTACATATTTTATTATTTCTTGATTTCAAGGATGACCTAGGTTCCAAAGATTGGTAGACATGTCTTGGCTATCAGATCTACTAGAATGTCTGACCATAGGACATAGATCTAGGCTAGTAGCTATAGGCCTAAGATGGATAGCTCACATGTACAAGGTTCCCCTGAGAATAGATCTATTATTCATGTTCCTTAGATGCTAGGAATGATTGACTAATACCATCAGGTGGGAGGTGGATGGGGATGTGGTAGAGGTAACTATCACTCTAGAGGATGTGTATGCCATCTTAGGGCTATTGAAAGTAGGATCATTAGTGAATACATGCATATTAGATAGCCTAAAGGAGAGGAGATCATTATCCATGTGGTCTATAGGCTTGGATATGATATTGATAGGTAGGAGTGTTAGTATGTTTGACATATATGTATCACAAATTTTAGATATCTAAAAAGTTATGATAGAACTTGTGACACAATGAGTGTTATGTCATAAGTTGGATGGTAAGGTACCACTATTCATGGTAGCCTTGAGTATGATGATCTTAGAGGAGGGTGTACTATATTATCTTGGATCTATTATCTAGGTATAGCTCATACATGATCTATATAAGGTGTTGGTTAGAGGGTAGAAGTTGATAGGATCGATCATATTATTGATGGCTTGGATCTATGTGAGGTTTTCCATGTATTGGTTAGCTGGATTGCTCAATGCATTTGATTATAAGTCACCTCAAGTGCAAATATGAAGAGAGGACCATGTATCATATAACATGCCCCACATACTAGTGTTGGAGATGGTGAGATGTGTAGACATAGTGTGGTAGCCATATAGGCACATAATGACTATATGGCCAAGTTGGTACATAGTTACACTAGCTGCAATGAAGCCAAAGGTGATTGGATAGTATACCTAGTAGAGAGAGCCACATATAGTGGTACAGGTACTAGGAAAGATGGGTTTATCTCATTTAATGGCATTGATATTGATTCCCAAGAAATGGGCTTGGTATGTGAGAGAGCCATGGGGGAGGAGGGAGGGGACTAGAACTACCAGTGATGAAGCTGATGCTTAGACCACATCATTAGTGACCATGGATTGGGTGAGAATGATAGGGAGTAGATAAGAGGAGAGGGGTGCAAAGGTAGTAGCACTAGAGATACTACCACCAACTCCATAGTGAGATGAGATATGGCCACTAAGGATATTATGTCAATGGAGGTAGGAAGAGTAAGAAAGAGTGGATACTATCATCATCCTTGATGACCTAGTAGGTGAGCCAAAGGAGAGATGGATGATAAAGAGGCCATTCAGGTGAAGGCTGAGGAAATGTGAACCATAACAAATATATTTAAGCTAAGGAGGTAACCTATAAAGGAGGTGTTAAGAGGCCATATGGATGGAGAGACTATCCTAGGTATTCACAAGGATGGAAAGACTATAGTGGTTGAGACATAGATAGGTAATAAATATCATTAAATTGTTGCTTAAGTTTTTATTTTGAAATAAAGACTAGAGATAGATATATATTACTAGATATAACAATTATACAATATCTATCTAGGTGTGATTTTATAGGCATAATTGAGGATGAGGAGAGATGGGGATCCCTTGTAATGGGAGTATTCCATGACATCCTAGATGAGACTCTACATCCATATAACCCTACTATATTAGAGGACCCCAGTGTATCATTTTCCCTAACTCATGTGAGCTAGTTTATATTATCAAGGGAGTCATTAAGCTAGATATGAGCATAGAGGGAGAGGATAAAAACATTTATAGAGATGGGTGTAGGTGAGATATGGGAATGAAAAAACTTGGTAGAGGAGATAGTTGCACATCTAATTATATTAACACATATGACACATGCACATATGGTGACCCAAACCTAGTTGGTATAGGCACAAGTGTAGATAACACACTTACAAGGATAGGTAAAGGGATTGAGATATTTGATGGTCTCCTTATATGGTATTATTCAAAGGAGTTAAACTAAGGCCTTAGTAGGCAACATGGCTAGGTCTTGAGATAGATAGGATGGAGCTTAGCTATAGAGATAGAGAATTATATATAGTTGTATTTTTTGTATAAAAATTCATGAGATGTATATACATGACGTATCATTTTGGCATATTTATGTTGGTTATGTATGTTATTATTATGGTTGTCGTTATGGATTATTTGGATATATTTCTTTCTAGCACATATATTTATCTATTATTGTATATGCTATAGGAAATATATGAAATGTGGTTTCTTTTCTAGCATTATGAAAAACACATGCATGGTTAAAAAGAAATAGGCAAAAAGACTTGGTAAAATATAATCAATAAAAAATGTACTACACACTATTTCAAGTTGGGAAATGTGTGATAACAAAATAATAATAATTATAAAGAACCAAGGGATGGTAAAAAATAATTTGTTTGTAAACCAAAGTGAAAAATTTTTGCATGAAATTAAAACAATTAAAATCATACTCATTCGCATTAGGAAGTATGAAACCAATGTAATAAAAAATAAAGGTATGTAAAAAGGCACAAATAGTATAAAAACAAATTAATTAATTCAATCAATTATACTAAATCATGTTAGGAATTATAAGAGAAAAAAAAATTGGCAAAATATTGGTCTTAAATTTATCACACTAATTCATGCTGGGAAGTATGAAAAATTCAAGAAATGGTTGTATTCTTATATGCACTTGGAAACTAGGAAGATAAAAGAAAAATATAAATGAAGTAATCATAAAACACACTAAATCAATTTGGGAATCATTTCAATAACATGTAACTTCATAATACATCACATCTAGTCTCATATTTGACACATGTAATTTTGTTTATGACTTGAATTATTGGAAAATTTTATGAGGAATGTCAAGTCCTATCCATGGTCTTACACTAAAACTCATAAAGAGAACACCACTGGGGTGTAAAATTAGGACACTCAGGTAATAAAGGACGTGGGTGATAGGAAGGAAAAAAGTGATAATTTGTGAGTAATGTCAAGTCCTATCTATGGCCTTACAATGCAACTTAAAAATAAAATCCCAAGGGGAGTGATTAGTAAACAAGACAATATTTCTCAAGATGAAATATAAGGGATATAGGGAATGTAAAAATCAAGACTTATGCATCTTATGATAAGAACTTAGGAATCAAGAAGCATACTAAGAACATGAGAAGATACTAAGTGACTAGTGACCATCAATGTATAAAGGAAACCTATTTGCTATAGACACAAAGCTTTATAAGAAAATACGTGTGATATTAAGATAAAATCATGAAGGTATAGTGGTACAAGGAAAATTAAAATGGACCTACTTCCCATGATTTGTTCCCCATTCTTTAGGACCCTTTACAGAGCCATCAGTCTATTGTGAAGATTGGGTACTTGCATGAGAAAGTAGGTAGCACTAAAAGATTTTTTTATTCTCCTCTTCCAATCTACTAGCATACTACACCCCAAAGGACCTTGGATCTACCATCTATAAAAATGTGGAGTTTTAGCTTTGAATAGAATAATTATATATGCTTTGTATCATTTATTTTAGTGTTATTTGAATTTTAATAATATTTTTGCCTTTTATATCAGTGCCTTTTGTAAAATGATTTGGCTTTAAAAATTTTATGGACTTTTAAGATTCCTCTTTCATATGGATTTGTAATTACCAATCATGAGAGATGTATTGATGGAAACAAATGAGATTTAGGCTAAGGCTAAAGGAAGATAATTAACCAATGATGAAGACTGACTAGGACACTTAGGCTTAACAACGAACTAGCATGTGATCTCAAGTCTCAATTATGTATATGATTAGTTTATGAAAAAGGAAAAAGGGAAAAAAGGAGATCTAAAATGGACTAGAAAAATGAAATTATAATGAGGTATTATACTAACTAATCACATGGTAAAGGGAGAAAATGATCGAAGGGAATAGGGTCTGTATAACAAAGTCATAATGACAATTATCTATGAAAAATAGAGATAAGAAAGCAAATAATCATGATGACACAAGAAGAGAGTTTTTAGAAAAAATAAATAAATAAAGAGAAATAAATTACAAATAAATACAATCATATATGAATATAAATGACAAGATAAGCAAGATATAGTACAAAAAGTAAGATCACTTTATAAAAAATATGAATTTGACACAGTGTCAAATGATATAATAGATAGTTAAAAATGAAATTAGAGCACACTTAAAAATAAAATATAAATGTAAAGTCACCATTCATGTGCTCATAAATAATAATAAATCTTATCACACACATTATCTAAGACATCAGATAAATCTTTATAAAGCTAGATACAAACTGCTATAAATGTCTCGTTAATCTTTAATGAAAATTGGGAAAAGACTTCTCTTCTAATCTCCTCAACTAAAAAATTAAGAATAATTGAAAGATCATGCTGATAAAAATTAGGCAAGGGATGCTCAAGAGAATTCATGGGAGTGAGATCTATGGGAGATGTAGGAATCACCAGTGGAGAAGGATCTACAATTGATGGGCTCATGTGTGGAGAGGGATCTACAGGTGAGGAAAGGTCCACAAGTGAAAGAATCGTAGGTGGAGGAACAAAATGTTATGAAGGGACCTTAAGAGGGGATGGAACCAATAGAGGTGGATCCATAGGATAATGAAGAGCCTTCTTATGAGAATGACTTGTGGGAAGAATAGAAGAAGGTCTAAGAATAGCTACAAGGTGATTCTTAAGGTGTTATTGAAGGATGTGGCAATGATCAATGTGATGGGTTCCATATTGGTGCCATAGACAATACACCTCACCATAATTATGCATATATTTAGGTATAACATTTTGGGGAGGTGTGGCTTTGTTTGAGGTAGGAGAAGAATGATGCAAAGTATCAATATATTATCACAACTTTTGATAATGGTAAAAAGAATGATTATTTGTCCCATGAAAGAAAAATATATGCTTGTGAGTGGTTTTAGGAGAAGCACTCATAGAAGAAGGTATGAAAAGAGTGGAAGAATCTAGAGAAGACTCATCAGCCCATTTGGTGGGTAACAGAGCCATCTTAGGCAAGGTAAGAAAACCATCACCAAGGGAAGGTGGTGATAGAGGAGGATCAAAACTAGGCTCAACAACATCAGGAACATGAATAGACTCAACTATAATAGGAGAAAATGGGCTCAACTATAGTGGGAGTGGGAATGGGCTCTAATAAGGATATACTAAGGGAGGAGAAAGATCTATAGAAGGTCTAAGGAAGGTCACACTAATCTCAAGAGTAAACCAAATATGGTGATCAAAGTACCTAGAAAAATGGTAAGGCCTAATCATAACACAATTCATGAGCATACTCATATAAGGATCCTTAGAAATTGGATGTGTTGGTACCATCTATACCCTATGATAAAGAGGAAAAATATTAAAATTAGGAGTAATAAATGAAGGAAGATATGGATATACACAAAAAGACTCAAGTAAAGAAGAATGATAAAAGATAATCTCTGCATCATGGGCCTGCACAAGACCACTGAAGAGTAGATCATCTAGGGAATAACCATAATCATAATTTGCAGTATGCATATCAGTGACATAAGTAGGGATAAAATTATCATATAAGGACATGTGGTGAATATAATTTTGATTCTTGGTCAAGACTATAGGAATATCATCGCAATGAGGATTATGAGAATGGGCTTGTAAGGAAGTAAGAAGTTATGAGATTAGATGAGGCAAGTGATCGCAAGTTTTAATCTTAAGGTTAATATCATTGAGATCATCATCATTAAAATCTAAGAAGTTATGAGGAATGTTCCCAATGAGTTTAGGATGTCCATTGTAATCTCAGGTTGAATTAATGGAAAAATCAAAATGATGAGACTCATAAAATGGAATTTTGGGTAAAGGTTCAAGAGTAGGAATCTTGAAGACACCATGACCTTTGAATTATTCAAAATTCCAAGGGTTAGTGTCACTTTAAATATTATAAATGGTATCATTATGATGGAATTTAATGCATTGGCAGGTGAAAGAAGTAATGACTCTCATATAGTGATTCCATGACCTACCAAGCAAGATATTATAAGAAAGGGGAAATTTAAATATCATCACCTTTACATGAATGGTGATACATGGTATGGTAATGGTAAGCCACACACAACCTAGAGGAGGCATTTATCTTCTATCATATCCTTGAAAAGTGTTGTATGTAGACTTGAGATTACATTTTGAATATCTAAGGGTCTTAATGAAGTAGAGAGAGGCAATATAGGTGCTAAAACCCTCATCAATCAATACACACTTAACTTGGATATCACCTATTTGAACACTAATGAATAAAGGAGGATCATCTATACAAAGTATAATCTCATCAGGAATCATAGAAGCTATGGGAAATTTTAAGGAAAGAAAAGTGTCTATAATTTCATCAATGTTTATAGACATCTCTTCACATTATTGTAATATACTATATTTAAATCCAAATAAGGCTACCTCCTATCTTTCTAAGGGAGGATGAGTGACATTCATATCAAATAATAATTGCATAGGATAGTTTCTATGATGTGGATAAGTCCTCATAAGCTCAAGTAATGAAAATTGGGATGAGAGATTAGTGAGTTCCACTATGGGATCCCACTCATCATAACCCATCAGAAGGTTATTAGAAATAGATGCATAGTGATTAAAGAGGTCCTCAAAAGGAGGAGTTGAAGTAAATTAAAATTTATGTTGATAAGAAGGAGAAGGTTTGGAATAAGTTTGTAAATCATGTTGTGATGATGAAGTAGCTGGTTCAAGTTGATTTTGAAAATTGGTAGAAGAAGTGTTAGTATAAATTTGAGTATTATTAGTGTTAGAAGATGAATTAAGAGTGGTAAAAATAGAAAAAGAAGTGTTATCCAAGGTAGAATAAAAAATTGAATCATCAAAAGTAATAAGGTCATCTTTTCCCAACTCATTTAAATGAGCTGGATAAGAATCTTGGATAACATGATATGTTCTAGATGGAGTGTAGATAGTTTGGGAATCAATAAAATAAACCACCCTTCACATATTAATCATGTTAACCACATTATTTTCAAAAGTGGGTTCAAAAAGACTTTATAAATTACTGGTGGAAGGGTTAGATTTATCTTGATTGTCTTGAATAGGTTGATGATTAGGAAGAGGGTCTTTATTTATAGATAGCCAAATGAGCATTGGCTTGATTCAAGGCTTGAGTTTTATCATGTGATTTATAATATTTAAAATCAATTTCATAAGCTTGTTGATGATTTTGAATGATATAATCATGATGAAAATTAGTACCAAGAAGAAATTCTATAGCTAATTATGAAGCCATCTACAGGTCTCATGAGAATAACCCCAACTAATGTGAAACCAACAAAACTTGTTAGGATCATACCAAGATTTCATAGGATGAGTAGGGTTGAGATCTCATAAAAGAGGCCTAGGTAGATGCTTAAGAAATTTAATTGAGGATATAATTTTATGAAAATTAATGTTATTTGGTGAAGATAAGTGAGTATTAGTATATTGTTGAGAAGCATGAGCTAGTTCCATTAAAGGGTTAGGAACAACTTGAACATTGTGAACGGTATCATAAAAATATGTAACATAATCATTGTTAATATTATGATATTTGTTTTTAAGTAGGATACAAGGGCCCATACAAGGTTGGGGTCACTCGAATTGATGCATAAGGAAACCATGTCATTTATCTTGGTCAATAGCCTCCTCTAATGTATGTTAAGAGAGAGTACATACTCAATATTAAAGTTTAAGAAAAAGGGAATTGGTAAATAGATGGAAAATATTATCATTAGCCATGTTATGTTCATATTTATTTGACAAAGTTTCCAACTTTCAACAAAATCTTGAAAAAATTTGTTTTTGAATTGTTTGAAATTTATGAAGTGGGCCAAAGTGTTTTCAAGAAGATCACTAGTTTGGAATTCTTAAACTAAGGCATTCACTAAATACTCTAAACTAGTAATGGAGTAAGTTCAAAGTTGGGTGTACCAATCCAAGGCATCACCTGTGAGAGTTTTGGTTAAGAGTTTGGTAGAGGCAAAATCATTCAATTTGACCCAATCCGTATAAAGATTTCCAAATGTTTTAAGATGAAGGGTGGGATTGGTTGATTCATTATAAGAAATTGTAGGTGTGATACCTCAAATATCAATGTTAGCAATTTGAGTAGTGAGAGGTTCATTTTGGAGATGCTTAGTGATTTTATTGATAAAAAGATGTTGAAAAATGAGACCACCTTGATAATATTGAAGAGGAGGAGGGGGAAAATTATGGTTATGTATGCCCCAAGCCATTGGTTGAGGATGATATTGAAGATGAAGAAGGTGGTTTTACATTCTCATCATTTGATTTATGTTATGAGCTTGAAAGGTATTCATTTGATTGAGTGTTTGTAATAATAGTTAATGTGTTTTATTAGCATTATTAGAAACATTAGAGTTGGTATTAGTGGCTTACGTACCATTTTTGGTGTTGAAAAGAGCTTGAGAGGAATTATGAGAATGTGAGGCACTAGTGGAAAAAATTTCTTGTGTAGTAAAAGATGGACTAGTGAATGGTTGAGAATAATAATCACTAGTATAATTATTACCTTTGGTAGGAAATTATGCACTAGTGGATGAATCAAGGATAATGGATCTTATGAGAGGCCCACTAGATGTAGAACTTGCCATGTTAGTGGATATACTAGGTATGGAGGTGGAATAAGTTAGAGAATAAGAGGTCTAGGTATGAGAAAGGGTCAAAATCAAAGGAAGAGGGTGAGAATCAAATAAAGTGGTACCCCCAAATACAATTGAGAATGTAGGAGTAGGTGAATGAGGCTCTTCAACTTGACCACTATTCATAAGATTGTAAATGGTAAAAAGATCTTTTCCTTGATGTTGAGGAAATTCATAGATAAAGAAGAGCTTTTTAGGGGTATACTATAATTCAAGTTGGTATTCTGATGAGTAAAGAGGATTACAATATGAAGAGGTATTAGGAGGAGTCCCATAGTTCATTGTGTGAGTGCCAATATGAACATTAGTAACATCTAAGAGGAGCCCTACTTTGTTTATGGGATACCCTATGAGGGTTGGTAAAATTCATCATGTTGGTTGACTGCAATTCAGTATTATCATCAAATAGAAATTCCATGATGAACAGAAAGAAAGAGAGATGAGAAAGAAAGAAAATAATAAATGACATAAACTATACAGGGTTGACTAGGTTGACCTAACACAAAAGAATAGGGTCTACAAAATGTACAAGGTTAACTAAGTTGATCCAGTATAGTGAATATGGATTGAAAAAAGAGGAGACATGGTCTACAAAATATATAGGGTTGATTGAGTCAATCCATAACATTGAATAGAGGTTGGAAAAAGGTATAGGGTCTACAAACTATACAAGGTCAACTAAGTTGATCTGATATAGTAGGTAGAGAAATTTAAGAAGCCTATAATAGATTTGTGGGTTGAACTAAGATAACTTTTGCAAGAAGTTTGAAAAGAAATATCTGAAAAGAAAAAAATAGTCAATTGGATTAACACCAACCAATACAATTGAAGCACACAACATAAAACCTTGGACCAACGTTGGCTAATGCAAGTTTTTGCAATACAAATACAATTGAGAAAAGAGAAAGAAATCAACTTAGAGAGTAAATAGCTAACTAATTGGTCAACCTAAAAGTTTATTAGATTATTAATATATGATTTTCAATGTAATAGGAAGTTGGTGATAAGCAAGGAACTAGAATGGCAATCTAAGGATTGTTTCAAGTAGTTTGGGTTGAAAGGGACTATAGTGGCAATGATATAGGCTTGGTATTAGGGCTTGACCCATCACTTCACACACCACAATGATAAAGGTGTTAGGTACTTAGCTATAATATACCATTAACCATGCTTTATACTTGACTAGAGTATCAAGTAGTCTTCCCCCTTGGTGATGAAATCTAAGTAGGTTGGCCTTGGGTAGACAAATGTTAAAATGTTTTTTTTAATTTTATGATTTGGCCATGTGTGAAAAAATATAAAATAGTGAAATTAAATGATTAATTGAAAACCACATAATTAAGCTATGTGATCTATTCTAAGCATGCAAATCAAAAGAAAAGAAAGTGTGAACTAATTACTAGCATATAAGGTTAATTTTGACTTTGACATAAGGTATAATGTTAATATGATCTTCAATATATACACAAAATAAAGAACAAGGTCAATAGGGGAAAACCTATACTGCAAAAATAAGGTTTGAAAATGAATAGGGTCAGCAAAGTTGACCTAGTTATCTAGACAACACACAGAACATAGAACTGAGTCGGTAGGGTCAATCCAGTTGAATGTGCAAGGGAAGTTTTAAGGACTTTAAAATATGAAAAGAAAGACTATAAAGAAAGAGATACAAAGATATAAATGAACCTTGGTGGATCATAGATGCAAATAATGAAGATTTTTTATTTAAGAACCTTGAAATATGCTTGTAAAACATATTAATTAGGTCGATTGGGTTGATTAAGCTGTGTAAGAACTTACTTCTAAGTGTCTAAAATGCATAAGGTCAACTAGATCAACCTAGTATGTTGAACCTAATGTCTAAAAAAGTACAAGGTTGATTAGTTTAACTTAGTAGTCTAGACTGGATGTCTAAAAAGTTGAAAAACTATACCAGGTTGATTAAGTCCATCTAGTAGCATGTACCTAAAAACTTGTGCATAGAAGTTAGATACTATGTTGAAAAATTTGATCTAGTATGGAAAATATATGATAAAAATAATGATTAAAAAATGAAAGAAATGAAATAAGATGAACAAATCCTATAAGGGTTATTTCACATTGGGTTCATCGAAATGTATGTAATCATAAATATATCATGTCTATAAATCAATCCTATATTGGAGAAGATAGAACATACCTACACTTATTATTGGGAATACATTTGTTATGTGGGGGCATGACTAATATGGGGATTTTTTGGACCTGATTAGGGGATCACTTGTCATAATACACCATGATAAGAAGAGTTCCAAATCCTATAGTCTAACACAATCACACAGTAACCCTAAAAGAGTCCTAGGTTTAATGTTTACTCTATTCTAATAAATAAGAAAGTAAATCAAATCTAGTGCACACCAAATCTTGTGGCACAAAGTGGGGTTTAGAAACAAAATAAACTAAACTAAACATGTATAAAATACATGTACTCACGTCAATGTCTATAAAATCTTAATGCATGGGAGAGAAGCACAACTACATTATTTATCTAATCTTACAAAGGATAAATAAAGTTAGGAATACTTACCCTTGAAGATGAAACTACCAAGCCTTAATCTCTTCCTTTGCTAAGTTGATTCACAAGATATTATTGTGATATGTAAGGATAACAAAGAAAAATTAACTCTAGGATACATAACCTATCTATGCATCCAAAAGACTTCTCCATAAGACAAGATCCATATTTCCAAAGAAATTATGGAACCCTAAGATTTATTCTTCAAGTATAATGGTTAATAAGTAGATGTTCATTCACACTTATTCTTATTCACTTCTCTTCTTAAAAATGGTTGGAGATGAAATTTTATATATAGGTGAATCTTTTCCTAAATCCTTCTAAATATGTCAACAATTCAGGGTTGACCCAATCGACCTTATATGATTTTAGGAGATAATTCACTAGGTCTTGAGCTAGGTCAGCCAAAGGGATAACAAAGCTCCTAATGAAAATTACCCTAAATATTAAAAGGTCAACCTAGTCAACCTTGAATATTAATTAGAAGATAAAAACTATACAAGGTCAACCCAGTCAACCTAGTATAGTCAACTGGTGAAAGGGGGTCAAGGCAAGATTAAGGAGAATAAAGCATGGAAAATGATTGGAATGGGTAAGGCTGAGAAGAATAAACTTAGGGTAAATGGTTTTAGGAGATGAGTGTGTAAATGGTAAGTGGAAAAAGGGAAAACAATCTTATGAAGCACCAATAATTTTCCCACCCCTTTTCTAGTGTACCCGATAAGGCATACACTCAAAAAGATTGAGACTCAATGGGTTCTTGCAAGATACAAAGTGTCAGTAATCAATAAAAGTTTAAATATATTATGTGTATATAGATTGAAGTGTATATTATTAATTCATATATTATGGTTAAGTGAATTCATATTCCTTATCTATGTTTGAGTTTTCTCACCTTCATGAAATGCTTAGTAGCTCTCATAGGTCATTATAAGTGTAATTTTAAAGTTTGTTATTTAGCTTGAGATTGGATATGCACCAGTTCATGCTAGTTTGATAATTGATTTATGCCTTATTGTGAAATATTTATGTGGGACTAATTTTATTTGGTCTTGAATACATACTATAGTGTGTCTTGTGTGAGTTTGAGTGATCGAATCATTGGTATATCAACTCTTTTTACATGATTTCATAATTTATTGTTAAAATATTTATCCCTTTTCCAAGTAAGTGTTAGTTTAGGTTTAGTATAGGTGATATATCCAAAAGGAATATAGCCTTCTCTAAAGGTTTGATCTAGTATTAGGATACCCAAAACCTAGGATCAATCCCATGTTGGACTAGATTTGAGTAAGAGGAATTGAATAATCCCCTTCTTAGCTAGGGTACAATTCTAGAACACCAACAAGAACTTTATTATGGTGTTTAAAATCTGAATATGTGGCCTTAGTCATTAAGGAATTTCACAACAATATTTATGGTGCTCATACTAGTGACATGGTCCTTGAAAATTAAATTCTATGTGTCAGATATTATTGGCCAACAATGGAAACTGATTCATGTTAATATGTCAAGAAATGTTTGCCATGCCAAACATATAGTGACATAATCCATGATCCATCATAGTCCATTCAACCTATTATCACTCCCTGAACATTATAAATAAGGGGGTTAGATCTCATTAAAAAAATCAATCCCAATTATTTAGATGGTCATAAGTATATAATCATTACCACTAAATACTTTACTAAATAGGTTGAAGCCATTCTGCTAACCTATGTAATCAATAAATATATTTCTGAGTTTATCCTAAACCATATATTTTTTTTTAATATATCCCTTTTACCATTATATTAGATCATGATAAATCCCTCAAAAACAAAGATACCAAGAACCTTTTCCAAATATACCATATCAAGCATAAATGGTCCATACCATACTATCCCTAAGGTAACAATCAAGAAGAGGCATCAAATAAAAATATCTTTAAAATTATTAAGCACATTATCAATGATGTTGTTTGTGATTGAAATTTATAGGTTTAGTGGGCTTACCGTACTATCATTCACTTACCCATGGGGACAACTTTGTATTCCCCTATTTACGATACTACTTACATCTTATTTGTTGAAATTGAGCTTTCATCATTATGTATATTTTTACAAAATCTTATTGATGATGAAACATATTACATCTCAAGGTTATATGATCTTGATATTCTATATGGAAAATATCTTAATGCCCTTAACCATATAAAAACCTATCAAAATGGTCTTTATCTTAGATATATCAAGAAAATTAGAGCCAAAGAGTTTGAAATTAGATACCTTGTTTTGAAATAAAACCAATGGAACACCAACACCGATTTCAAAAATAAAGTCAATTTTGAACCTAATTAGTTAGGTCCATACATCATCATTTCCAAATAAGGATTAGGTGCTTACAAACTAGCAATAAAATAAGGAGAAGAGATTGATGAACTTATGAACATCATACACCTCAAATTCTTTCATTCTTAAACAACTCTAATGTTGTTATACATATGTCAATTAGAATTAAAAAAACCATTCAAAAGTGAAAACCATTTTATTGATGCTTTGGACAAGTATCATGGTGAAAACTAGTTTCTAGCATCATGTATAGACCATTTTATACATATATCTTAGTTAATTAGGGGTATCTCATAACATTCCATTCATCCATTATTAATTTTAAGGTATCTCAATTCATTTATATATATTCCATATTTTTAGTTTCCTATGAAATTTTAGTTTAAGGTTTGATCTTCATAGTTAAGTAGATACACCTTTGCATATGTTTCAGTGAAATATTGTACATGATCCTTAGATAAATCACTTATCCACCAAAATAATAGCACTTCTCCATTATCAAACCCCATCATCCATCATCATTTATTAGGAGGGTACCTTTCATCTAATCATCATCATCTTACCTAATACCATCTCTTTTCATTTCTTCCCTAATTAGGAGAACTATATTGACCTAAGGTCCATATAGACTATGTAGGCAACACTCATTTACATGAGATATATAAGGTTATCTCAGCCATCATCACCTAAAAATATAATAACATCTAAAAACATTATAATATTCATAAAAATACAAATAAACAAACAAACATAAAAACTAATCAAATATCCCTTGATCTTAGTCAACATACCCTAGTCATACTTTACAGGAATTACTCATCGAATGATTATCATTGTTAAATATATCATATGAAAAAGAGTCTTAATCCAAACAAGGACATATAAAAACGTATTTTTTTATTTTTTTATTTTTTAACTATTTACTTGCTTTCTTATTTGTAAAAATATTGTGTTTTATATTTGTTTACTTCCTTGTTTATTATACTTACTTGGTTTCATTCTTGCAAACACTTTTTTATCTTGTTTGCATTATTGATTTCATTTTGAGTCTAAGTCTACTATGTCCATTACAAATGATGTTATTATGATATTTTATATCATGATGCATTAAGTATTGCACTTGTGACTCAATCAGTCCTTATGTGTATAACACAATAAACATCATGGTTTTTCCATACCATTGGTGCATATTATCTTTCCCCATATAAAAACAAGGGTTACTCAATTCAAGTCAGAACATAATGTTTGAACTCCATGAAAATACTACAAAAAATAGCCATTACCCAAATCCACATCAATACCTCATATCTGAACATACATCACATCCCTAAAACATGTCAACCCATTCAAATAATAGCGGGGATAAATCATGACTTTATGACTATTTTTATCATATTATTATAAATTTATCTTTATTATTGTTTTGTTTTATCATCTGTTTAATTTTTTAGTATTTTGTTACATGTTTAATATATGTTTGCATTCACAATTTTTACTTAAAAAGTCACAATTAGATTATTTTTCTTTTTTTGTATAGTGTTAGAATTGAAATAAACAATATATAATTATACATATAATAATTATAATTATAAAAAGTAAATAATTTTATAGTTAATAATATTAAATAATTTTAATTAACTAAAAACTACTATGTTTTTAATATAACTTATTTTAAATTAACTAAAAAATATTATTTTTAAATATAATTATAAAAATTAAAGTTAGGCTTTAAGTTGTATTTTAAGTCAACCTAGTGTTGGACTTAAAGTTACAATTAGTGTCACAATTAAAGTCCCCTTTAAGTTGGACCTAGTGACACTTTTATAGTCACCTTAAAGTTGGATCTAGTGTCACAATTAGAGTCAAACCTAGTGTTACACTTAAAGTTAGAGCTAGATTTGTAATTAAAGTCAAATCTAGTGTTGTACTTAAATTTAGACCTACTTTCACACTTAAGGCTACTTTATTAATAAAATTAAAATCACATTTAGTGATAAGATTAAATCCACATTCAATGATGGATTTAAAGTCACATTTAGTGATGAATTTTAAGTCACATTTAAAGATAGTTTTAAAGTCACTGAGATATGTCGGCAAAATTAACAGTGGTGGCATTGGAAACATCAGCCTAAATCAGTAGTTTCAAGAAGCAATTTTGCATCTAGGAAAGTAAATAAATAAATAAATATATATATTATAAAAATTAATAGAATTATTTACAAGATGATGTTATTTAAAATACAAAACTCTAAATTATTTATGAATGTGAATAAAAACTAGACTATTTTAAAAAAGAAAATAACACTTATTAGTGAACTATTGTCAAAATCGCATATGTAGCTTCAAAATCATTTATAATAATCAAAATTGCTTCTTTTGAGAAGCAATTTTACATTTAGGAAAATAAATATATACGCATAATGTTTAAATACTTTTAAAACTACTTATAAGACTAAATTATTTATGAAAATCAAAATATTTAAAGGAAAAAATCTAGATTTATACAAAATTAACATTTATTATATAACTATTGTCAAAATCACCTCTTAATGTGTTAAAATAATTATTAGGATTTAGAATCACTTCTAGATAGAAGTGATATTGAATAGGAAGGCCAAAATGTTATTTTAGGAGATATTAACTTTATCTGGGTAGAGTTTCCTCCTTCCTACAACTAGATCAAGGTTAAACAAAAGCAACAAAATTATCAGAGATCCAAAATCAAAATTTTTAGTTAGTGAGTTTATATCTAAATCAAAACCATGACTAGAAGAAGTAAGATCACTAATAGAAGTTAATAACATAGATAGTGATAAGCAATTTTACATATTCTGGATGACCCATTTATTTTTAAAGTGGTAAAAACTTGTTTTATTCTTGCAAGATAATAAGGTTAGCCTAGAAACATAAAAAAATGAAAAGAGATCAAAACTCTTAATTGCTAACTTTAGTGTAAAACCTAAGACAAAATCATGACTAGCTTCAGCAAAATCATAGGTTAAAAACAAAATCATGATTAGATATAAGTGTTTTTGAAGAAGGTTAGAAAACTACCAAGGAAGCTAATACTTAATGGTCAAGACCATGTGGTTAGTCAAAATCACAACAGTGAGCTTCAAAATCATTGATTATAAATCAAAATTGTGATTTTCTTGGAACGTGAAAATTTTGAAGTTTTTGAGCCCAATATATTCCTAACATGTCCTTCAATCTGGATTTAACACATCTTACACATAAAAGGGTTAGTTTAAAGGAGGCATCCTATTGTGGTCACCAATGTATGCTTGTAAAATTTGAGAAATGGATTTAAATTACTAAATATAGTATTTTTAACCCAAAATCTACAAAAACATCAATGGAAGATATTATATAAAAGTAATACAAATTTAGTTTAGAGGCTCTTACCATCACCTTGCTTCTCTTAATCTTCCCTCCAAGATCTTTAAACAAAATTTCCAAGGATAATAGGATATATGTATGAAATGAGAGTATGAAGGATATATGATAGATTGTATGTATTCAAAATTATTTAAACCAATATCCTTACTTGGTTATTTATAGGGTGGTGTGGAGAATTAAAAATGAATTTTAAATTCATAAGAACCCTCTAGTTTTATAGAATTCTATAGAATTAGAGAAGACTCTAGATTTTAGAGGTTTATATATTTGATTAAGGATTAATAAAAATTAGTTAATGGGTTTTAGGTGGGTTTAAGAAACTAAGTATGTAGAAGAAGCTATGGATAGGTTGGCTAGTGGGTGTAGAATATTTTGAATTTTAAATTGGCAAGTAGGGTAAGTGGTTATTAAATGAGGTGGGATTAGTGATTTAATGGGATGTTAGTGGGATAATCAAGGGATTAATATAGTATGGGGTGTGTAGGAAGGTTAGCATTATGTAGGAAATATATAATGGGAAATTGATTTATATATATTTAATTAGGACAATGCTTATTTATTTTAAATAGAAGTAATTTGTGATAAATAGTGGGATTAATGGAATAGTTAAGACAAATAGATTTAGATGCATACATTTTTCACCTTTTTGAAATGGAATTATGAGTGATGAAGTGGGGAGTAATGGTCTTTAAAATAAAAACCATTGTTTGATAGGGTAATAAAATGAGGTTTTATGATTGCCCTTAGAGAGGGAATATGGGGAGGAATGAGTCAGATGGCCATTCACATAGAGATCATAGGGTGGGTATATAGGCAAGATGATGTGGGGTTGGGATTCCTTAGATGATAATTTATCTATGAATGATAGGATACCTCAGTCAGAAATGTGAGGGAATGAAGTTGTAGGTGCAAGACTAGTCCTAAGAGGGAACACACCTTAAGAACAATGATTAGCCTCTTTAGATGAGTCTTAGGTAAAGATCAATGCTGAGGAGAGAGGTGAGTAGATTCATCAAATAATAAAAGTAATTTTTAGACAAATATATATATATATATATATATATATATATATATATATATATATATATATATATATATATATATGTTTGGGGAATGGATAGACTAGGATAGATAAGGCCATGAACTATCAACATTTCTCAAGTAAGAACACATGCAAGGGAGAGCTACAAGTCGATAAGATGATATAATTGATTTATGACAATATGCATATCTGATATGAGGATTGTAGCTCAACATGACTTTATGAATTCAAGTGACCTTGAGGAGATGGGAAAATAAATTAGTGGTCAAGCTATCCTTGGGCACTAAAAAGTGGCCAAGTATTACCTACATAGTCTAAAGAGACTTTAGGCTAATGTAGTTCTAACTCAGGATGTTACATGGGGAGTGGGGAGATGAAAGGACATGACCATGAAAATGATTTAAATGATTGATAATGGTTATGGGAAATGTGATTAAGAATGATTAAGGGATTGAGAATCATAATTAGATGTTTAGGTGGAAGGGGAGTGTTAATGTGGATTAAATGGGGTTAGTTAGGGAAAAAGATATGGTTATTGGGGGGTAAAATAGAAAAATAGGGATATAAAAAATTCATTTTGAATCTTGGTGATGTTAAAAATATTCATCTAGAGCTAGCAATAGTAAATCATATTCCTCATGCTTCACATCATAGTCAAAGGGTTCATGAGTTTCAAAGACTTGAAGAAGCTAGACCAATAATAAGTACCTTAACCTAACTTTTTATTTTGTACATTTATACCACATATACTATGGACAAAGATAATGATTGTAAAATTTCAACTGGGGGCATTTCCCTCAATCATGATTTCATAATTTCAAACTACAATAATGCACTCATGAGTTATGGTTTTGAAAAATTGCTTCTGGTAAAATGGAGTTTTGAAAAACTATTGTGGGTGACTTGTGGTTTCACAAAATTGTAATTTGTGACTTAAAATTTTTCAAATCCACAACAAAGGACTTGAAATTTTTCAAAACTATAAGAAGCGACTTGTAATTTTATGAAATCATAGTTTAGGGCTAAGGGCTAATAGTTATTTTGCTGAGGGTTATTGTGGGGGTTAATTAGGTAAGTGGATAAATAAGGAAATAGGTAACTAGGTAGATATGGTAGGGATAAAATAGGAAATATCTAGGTTAGGGTATAGGTTTGTAGTAATTAGAGGCTAATAGGGTGTTTGGTGCAAGATGATTCAAGGGTTATGTCATTTAGATTATGAGGACCCATAGTGTTGCATGAGATGCATCACTTGAGACCAATCAATTTTAGGGTTTTAGTGATGATAGATATATATTATATTATGATGATATCCTATATTAGGATAGACTAGACCCTGATTATTGTATTGGTAGAGAGGTGTCTTTTGGAGATGAGCACCTTTCACTTTGTTATGGGGGAGCTGACGATGACCCTAGAGGATGTCAAGTAGATTTTATGACTATTGATGAGGGGAGATATAATTTACTATTTTTTTTATCATTGATTTATACTATACATAGGTTGTGCATCCACTTATAGGTCAGGGTTTATGACTCATAGATTGATATTTATAGAGCATTTAGGGATGGGACTATGGACAAATTGACTCTAGTTTTCATGTCTTTTGTTACTAGCATATTATTATTAGACAAGAGTGGATTATGGTTCCAATTTAGGTTAGGGAATGTAGTTGCTAATATGGTATAGGATTATAGGGTATTTACTTGGGGGTTGATTATATTGGATCATATAAACATGGAGCTACATATAGGATCATACAAGTGGGCAACACGTTTTGGACCATCACTATTATTATAGATATGGTCCTAGGAGCATGAGGAAATATAGAGGCCACTAAGTAATCATTTTGATCATGATCTCAATGAGTTATTGCTATTTGGATGGTATTTATCCTAGGAGTTTAGAGAGAACATGCAAGTGATATGAGATTTTATAGACATGCATTTGATAGTTTGATAGATGAATAAATTAGTTGGATGCCATATAGATAGGTATAGTTGGGATGGATAGATGATGTAGAGTAAACCAATTATATGTTAACTAACTATTACTTGAAAAGATGTCATGATTATATTATAGAGTACAATGATAGTTTGGGTAACATCAGGATGTCCCTAGAGAGAAGCACCTATTTTCTTAAAGTGACATGGAGAGGCCACAGTGGGGCCACATCATGGATAGGTCATTAGATCATGTGGATTATGATAGTATATCTGCTATCATTTGGGAATTTCATATGGTGATATCTAATCTTGGGGTTACTACAACATACATAGGGTAGTGGTGGCAAAAGAAGTCAAGGAGAAATTTGAGTCTAGTTTAGAGGGTTGGGAGGTGGGGGGTGGTAATTCAAAGGATTTTATAGGCATGGGCATGATTGAGGAGATGGTGGGTACAAAGGTAGCATCCAAAATCATGGGGAGATAGTGGGGATGGTAAGGTTGAATAGGCATTTATGATGATTGATGGAGACATAGGGGGTAGTCAGGGAGTGATAGAAATAGTCTTGATGTTGTAAGGCCATCTATAACATCAATCAAAACTAAATATTAGCCATATATTGATAGTTTAGAGTAGGAGGTGAGATATAGGGTGGCTAATGTATTTGGGATCACCATAAAGAGAAATATATATCAATGATAGGTCATAGATTTATAGAGATAAATAACTCAACAAGATATACATATGGGTCAAATATTATCTCATTTGACCACCTTATTAGGGTAGGTTGGGGTTGGGTATAGTCAGATAGCATATTTATAAGGACATATTACTTAGATTTAAGGTAGACTGAGCTAGAATGAGTCTTAGTTATAGGTGGTAAAGTGGGATAGGGATGAGGCGACTACTCTACTACAAAGATAGGGCTTAAGATATGTGATCAGATAGGTATCATGGTTGAATAAAGAGGTCCAATAATATAATATCCTTTATGAAGGTGTGGTTTTGATTGATCAATGAGCACATTCATACAAGGCCAACACCTCTTCTCATTTTGTGCATCAACTTCCTAAGAGACCACTAGGATCTCCATGATCTGGACTATGAGACATTAGTTTTATATTGGACTTGTATATTTCAATCTTAGAGCATGGTTGTCCATGATGCTCATATTGCATATGATTTTTGATGAGACTCATGGACATTTATATGATTATATGATAATGTGATTTATTATGTTATATTGCATGTTTATGGAATATGCTTATGTGATTGTGATGTGTTTGCTAGATTAGACATTGGATTATGTATGAGATGATTAGATGCTTATAGTTGATATATTTTATATGAATAATAATTATTGGGATTTATTTACATGTGTTGAATTTTTTTATGATTATATGTCTCATGGATGTACTTTATTTTTATGTATATGATGATGTGATGATATAATTTGGATAGATATGGTATTGACATGGATTTAATTTTTTATGTTAATACCATGGTGTTTTAAAGGATATTGCTGAAATGAAATGGATAATGTGGTAATGTAAAATAGATGTTTTGTAGTCTTTAACATGTGCCAAGATTTGATAGGTTGTCCTTAAAATTTAATTATGTCTCATGAATTGAGAATGGTAAATCTTCCTACACCAAGGAGGTAGATGTCTCAATTAGTAGACTAATCAGGTTAGATGGGATGTTTTAATGATTATGGGGTATGCATTTTAGGATGTATTGAAGACATGGAAATGTTGACAATCAATTTTTAATTTTTCATTTAATTGAAATGTACCTACAAAATTTAAGTAATCGAGGTGCCATTGATTTATAGTGTGTAGGTACTTTAGAGGGAACTCCATTAGTAACAATCCCAAATCATAGTGGTAATCATTTGTGCTATACTCATTCCCTAAATATAAAAATATGAATATTTACAAGGAAGACATAATGATCAAATATTTACAAAAGAGTGTATTGAAAAGATAAAAATTTCACCCAATAAGTATTTACACACCTTTCAAACATAAAACAAAATAATTACTATAATGGCGTAAAATGATTTCATAAGACAAAATAAAGATAAAGAATGATAACCTAACATGCATATTTTCATGGCATGAATATTTTCAAGACAACCTAATTATGTAAATACAAAATGACTTAATAAAAGGACCTATATGTGTATAAAATATTTGAATTACTTATTTACAAAAAGATAAAAAGGATTTTTATGGAATAAGTTTTTTTTCAAATTATCCTAAGTTTTGAAAAGGATAATGATTACAATTCAACTTAATATTTGGGATTTAACAAATATGTTCAAAATTATGATTATAAATATTTACAAGATGACTTAATGTGTGATTAAAAGAATTTTTAAATATGAAAATAGGTTTTTTGTGGATAAAGGTTTTTTTTTAGAATGATCTGGTTACAAAGGGACTAAAAAAGGATTTTTAAAAGAAAAAAGAAAATCTATAAAATGGTGATAAAAAGGATTGTGAACAATAAATTTTGTTACATAGATATGTAAAAGATGAATTAATATATGGATATAGGTTATTTGATAAAATAAACTATTTAAAAATGACATTAAATATTTACAAAGAAGTACATCACAATAATTTGTGATAATTGAGACAAGATCAAACTAGGTGTATTATAATCCAAGGATCTAGATAATTTTTTTTGGGATTTAGTTTAATATTTTTACAAAATATATTATGCATCCTAGAGGAGGGATGATTAATGATCCTTCTCTAATGATGAAATATGTAAGGACGTGTGGATATATGCTTGGGTAATGAATGGGGATTATGAAAGACAATCATGATTGAGACTAATAGGAGGAAGATCCATCTGGGAAAATTAATTTATATTTAGAATGGGATATTGGGAGTAAATATTGATTTTATAGTGGAAATGTTTTCAAGATGACTCTTCAATAGTTACCCCTTCACATTTTTAGCATCATTATTCCCCATTTTTGATAATTATACCTCCTTATTTTTTAAGCATATATCTTCCATCCACCATTGGGATTAGGGTCATATGGGGGATGGTTGGATGAGATGGGATGTGTGGAATGATGAGAGATGAATAAGGATGATGGGAGGTGGGTAATGATGAATAGGAGTGCCCACAAGTATAGGTGAGTATTAGGAGCATGGGATCTTATAAATAGAAGATAAAATATTTTAGTCCCTCTAAGTATAAAAATATTTAAGATGCATGATATTCATTGGCTCATCAAGTTATTCTTCATCTAAAGTAGATAATTTATATGCCCCTAATCCAAATTTAGTAATAATAACGTAATATCCAAGCCAATTTGCTTCAAATTTTCCTTTCTTTTATTGCACAACATTGGTGTTCTTTTGATTTTCCTTGAGGACTAGGTGACCAATTTTGAATTCTGAGGACTAGATTTTATAATGATATTGGCCTTTTAATTTGTTTTGATATGCCCTAAGGTGATCAAAAACATTCTGATGATTTTCATCCAATAATTCTAATTCTTGTAGCCTCTCATTTTTATATTCATTATGTGTGATCATGCCCCGTAAATATATGCACAATGAGGGGAGCTCAACCTTAATGGATAAGTTGGATTTTTTTCCATATTCTAAAGAGTATGGAGTATCCCTATTAGGTGTTTAAACACTGGTTCTATATTACCAAAGTGCAAGATATAATTGTAGATGACAATTCCTTCTGATGTCATTGATAATCTTTTTGAGAATTTTTATAAGCATTTTGTTATTAGCTTCTACTTATCCATTGCCCTAAGGGTAGTAAGGTGTTGAGAAATATTGTTAAATATGATATCTATTACACACATCTTCCACTTCATAATTTTTGAAAGATTTAGCATTATCTAATATTATTTTAGATGGGATTATGAAATGATAAATTATTTGATTCAAAATAAACTTAGATATATAAAGACCTATGGTGTAAATGAGTGGCATGACTTCCAGGCAGTTTTTGAAATAATCTATAGCTATAATAATGAACTTGTGTCCATACAATGAACTGGGATTAATGTTTCTAATGAGATATAATCCACATATTAAAAATGGCCAAGGGATCATGATAGGGTGAAATTATTAGGTTGTAGCATGTATAAGATTCCCATGTTTCTGACAGTCTACAAACTTGTGCACAAACTAACAAGTTTCATGATCCATTATTGGCCAATAATATCTAGTTCAAAGTAACTTATTAGATAGGTCCATTCCACTAAGATAGCATCCACAAATACCATCATGAACCTACTTGTTTGAAATAAGAGCCTCCTCCAAGTTTAGGCATCTTAATAAGGTTTCATCATAGCCTCATTGATAAAGTGTGCTGCCAAGGATAGTGTAATGGGATGTGCATTGGATGAGGGTTTTGTGTTGATGGTAGTTAAGATATGGTGGAAGGGTATTATCATGGAGGTAGGCATAAATGTCATAGTACCATGGTTGATTGGGATCAAGGATTGTACATATTTAATAAGAGCCAAAGTTTGATGTACAAGAAATAATAATTGTTTGACCATAAAATTACCTTCAAGGATGTCTTTTGGGAGATCTATTAGAGACCTTATAGTGGCCATTGTGTTTATTATTTTTTAACTTTCCCTTGGAACTTGGTCAAAGGTTATAGACTAAAATTTTTTATTTAATTGATCAACCCTTTGCTTGTATAGAAGTAAATTATCATCTTTAGTTTGGAACTCCTCATTGACCTATTTGATATTCAACTGAAAATCTCCTAAGACTTGAAGATGCTGAATATTCCATTAGATGGCAAGTTACAATTTGGAAATTAATGTCTCATAGTTAGTGATGTTATTAGTGCATGGGAAAGATATTAAAAAATCTTTAGGGATTAAGTATCCTTGTGGTGTTACCAAAAGGATTCTTGCTCCCAACTCATGCATGGTGAAGGATCCATCAAAATAAAGCTTTGATCTTGGTTATTCTTTAGTTGTTAATATGGACTCAACAATAAAGGTTATTGTTATTGATTTCATATCTGATATAGGTTTTATTATTAGTTGATCTATGATAATCTTCCCCTTGATGTCCTTTTGATTCACATACTTAATGTCAAATTTACTTAGTAGCATAATCGATTTTGACATCCTTCTTGTTAGGAAAAACTTGGATAACATATATTTAAGTGGATCAACTTTGGAGATCAACTTTACATGGTTATCCAACATATAATGTCTAAGTTTTTGAGACACAAAACCATGGACAAGCATGTTTTCTCTACAAGGGTATGATTAAGCTCATATGAGATGAGTGTTTTGATTAGATAATATATAGCTTATTCTTTTCATTCATAATTATTTTTGAGATAAGAGATCACCTATAACACATGGTGTAGCGTATATATATATAAATAATGGCCTTCTTGAAAAGGTAGTGAAAGCACTCAAGGCTTCAATAAATACTACTTTAAATTATCAAATGTTGTTTGACATTTTAGATTCCAATCAAAATGAGACCATTTTTTTAATAGATGAGTAAATGGATGACATTTATCTACCAACTAAGAAATGAATCAATGAATGGATTGTAATTTTCCTTGAAGGCTCTACAACTCCTTCAAGTTTATAGGTGGATGCATTTCAATAATGGACTTGACTTTAGTGAGTTGTACCTCGATGCCTCATCGAGATACTATAAACCCAAAAATATTTCCTAAAGTGAACTTACACACACATTTCTTAGGGTTTCATTGGACTTCATAATCTCTAAGCCTCTCAAAGATTTTATTTAGGATCATTGGATTTTCTACCCTTATCTTGGACTTTCTTAGGATATCATCCATATAGTCTTACACAATATCATACATCATGTCATGAAAAATGACTATCATGGCCCTCTGGTAGGTTGCTCTTACATTTTTCAATCCAAAGGGAATAAATTGATAGTAGAAAGTACCCCATGGAGTAATGAATGCATTTTTATGTTAATCTTCTGAAGTAATTTTGATTTGATTATATAGAAAAGTCATCCATAGGGGAGAGCATTTCATAACCTACTATAGAATCCATGATAATGTCAATATTTTGAAAAGGATAGTATCTTTTGGACATGAATTATTTATATCTCATAAATTAGTATAGATGTGTATCCGTCCTCATGGTTTTTCAATTGGGACTATATTATAAATCTATTTAGAATTATCTATTGGCTGAATGAACCCTACTTTCAAGAATTTTTAGAATTCTTATTTGACAAATAACACCACTTCAAGGTACATCTTTAAAATATTTTATTTAATTGGTTTTGAATTTGGGTACACTACTAGATGATGTACCACCAAAGTGGGATCTAATCTAGGCATGTCAAAGTCACTCCACATAAATATGTCGATAAATACTTTGAAAAGTTAAACAGAATTTGTTGATCTTTAGAGATAAGGGTTGTTCCTAGTTTGATTATTCTAGTATTTTATTCAGTTCCAATATTAAATTTTATAACCTCCTCAATCAAGTAAGGTGTCTAGTCTTAAATATACATTGGGGGTGGTGGTAGCTCTTCTCCTAAAGTAAATTTACTTGGGAACTATGCACCTAGTTCTTGATAAAGATTTTGCTCATTAGGCAGTTTAACTAAATTTATTAAAGGATTGGGGAGGAATTAGTGACATCATATTCCTCTTCTTCTACTTGATTTAATGACTTATTTTTATCTCTAAAATAGGCAGAATCATCTAATATTATAGTGGATCCTCTTTTGTGATCCCCCTATGGCATAAAACCCTAGGATCTTATGTACTCAGTAATGGCTTCATCACTTTGAAATATATTAAAGGATGGTTCTTTCTTCTAATCCCAACCTATTAATTTAGGGTAATGGATGGAGATATTGATAATGGAAAATGGTGGTGTTGGGGAATAGGTTCATGATAACTAGGTCTTCATAGAGGCTATAAATAGAACATGTCTTAAATTCTTCATCAAAGGTAGACTCGTCAGGAATCAAAGAAGAGTCTATGGTGATAGAGTTGAGGTCAATGCCTAGTGGTTTGTACCCTAAGCCAAGTCATCTTAGATATTCTTGAACACTAATAGGTTCTAAAATTCCTTATTCCTCTCAACCTAGTCCTTAAACCATATAGTTTATATTTTGAAGAAATTTTTGTACTTTGGGGTATTTTTCCTTTTGAAAATATAGGCTAGGTTTTCATGAATTATCCAAGAATCATCAGGCTCCTCAAAATATTCTTCTAATAACATTCCTATGCTAGTGAAGATAGTTATCTTGAATTGGTGAATGATATATTTAGCTTTACGCATATCTGAGGACCCATAACTCATTAGAGATAGTGGAAGATCTCCTACACAAAGGTTTTTATACTTATATTCCACACACCCCTTGGAGAAAAAATTTAGGTTAGTGGTTTCTAGTGATTCAAATGAGGTGAGCAATAAAATATCAGGGTGTACATATTTCATAGCTTTTGAATTATATGATGAGATTTGGGTACTTGGACATTAAAGATCATAGATTGATTCCTATATTTGGAAATTAGAAAAGTTTTTTATTTCACTTGAGATGGTGAGCTCCATGCCTGAATGTGGGATTTTATGGCATTGATGAAGGGTGGAGGATACCTCTCTCATCTCATGGATATAAGGGCATCCCAAAAGTATGTTATAAGGAAGATCAACATCCACTACATGAAATAGTTTTTGGTGGAATATAGGCCCCACTACTATGGGAATATATGTTGTTCCAGCCTATTTCACTATATTTTTTAAATCATTTTCTTTTAGTTTTGAAAACAAGTAAAACTAAAGAAAGGGAGAAGGTGTATATGAATCTAGATGTGGTTGTGCACTCCTTGATCCAGATGATGTGAAGTAATCCTCTTTGTCTAGGGAGGAATGACTTGTACTAAGGATAAGACTAGAAATGGGATTGATTAATATAATTGAAGGGTCAATTGCTTAGAAAGTGTTAGATCTAAAAATTACAAGACTTCCTTGGAAGGTTGTTAATCCACTTGTTTTAACAAATTAAGTTTTGAAGAATGTTGATAAGAAGTGATTATATTAATGAATGAAAAGTAATTTAACATAAATCAATAAAATGATTTTTAGGAAAATGATTTCTTTAATGTAATGACATTAAATTATGTGAAAGAAAGGCTAAAGTGCTAAAATGTGGTTCAGATTGTTGTTTATAACTCTCTATTATGATATGGGTTAAGAAATAAGTTGTTAAGTTGGGATTGATAGGTATTTTTAACTTAATATTTTAGGAAAATATAATTGCATAGAGATCGATGTTACTCACTGGGTAACCTATGCTAGTTAAGGATGATTGATGTTAGTCACTGTATTGTCATAGTTTTGGATTTTGGGTAAAAATGGGTTTTGAGCTAGTTTTAAGGGGTTTGTGGGAAATTTGAAGGTTGGTTGATGTTCATAAATGCATAATGAGGATTCAAGAATATCAAACATGAAAGTTTAACACTTAAAAGGTTGGGAATGGTTGATGGGAATTTGGTGAAAAATGGGTGTTGGAGTTTCAAAACTCCAACACAAAAGAGAGTGTGGGGAGAGATTAGAAGGGGTGAAAGTAATAAATAACTAAAAAAACATTGAAATTATAAAAAGTAAAAAATACTTAGTTGTTATGGATTTTCTAGCTTGAAGATGACTTGAAGTTGAATGAGAACTAGTTAGAATCCTATAACAAAATGTGTAGAGCAACGATGATTTAATCATCAGTCTTGAGGTAAAGAAGCACTTCTTGGTCTCTAGACTGGTTCTTTGGTTCACTAGATAGATCTAGTTGACACATAAGTTTAGTTCTTGATTTAAATGATTCAACCTCTTGGAAAAGGTCACAATCATTCTTTAAGTAATCAATGTCAATCCTAGTTAACTGACATTAGTTGAGGGATGACCGACATTGGTCAAGATAGAATATGTCCAAATTACTAAAAATAGTGTTTTGAACTTATTTTTGGTAGTTATGACCATTAAAAATGGTCCAAGTTCATTTAAGGAATTATGGTCATATGGGTAGAAATAGTCTAGAGATTAGGAATTAAATGCTAAAGTAGGAAATGGTCTTAAGCCAAGGTGTCTTTGAGTTACCACGAGCTTGGATAGGGTAAGGTGTAAATAGAATTTTACTATCTTAATTAATTAATTAATGTAGCTAAATGTGGGTAAGGGGTAAATGGGTTTTTAAGGGGGTGTTTCATCCAAAGGAAAACATGGGGTGGTTTAAAGGGTTTATGTGACATTTAAAGCTGTAACGTATGGTTTTATAGTGTCTACATTTGCCCCTTTTTTCTGTGTAGTTTGTATTTACAAGATACAAAATAAAAATTGATGGTTGGTGGAAGGTTGGATGCCCCAAGTATGGGAGGAGGTGTTCCCCCTCAAACTAGGAATCAATGAGGTGAAATAAAGTTAGATGCATGTTTGATAAGTGGATAAGTTGGTGATAAGATTAGGAATTTAAGTTCAAATGGTCGCAAAGAATGTAAATAATTTTTGTGATATCATAGATCACGTATGAACTAAGTTTTCATATCTTAAGTAGGTAATAAAATAGGGTTAATACTATAAATATAAGTGATAGGGTAACTAAATGTATCAATAATGTGTGTGTGTCTAGTTATCACCTATATACTTAAGTCTCCTCGGTAAGGTTGATGTGCTTATAGGGATCCAAAAGTAAGATGTGATCTCAAGAAGATAAAATTATTATAGGTGTCAGGATCATAAGGGGTCATGATTTGATGCACCTAAATGGTTGTATGAAAAATTAGTGCATGTTCATAAGGTCTTAAAGCATCAAATATGAGATCAAAGTGACCAAGGAAAGGTTGCCACAAAAATTGTGAATGGTAGGCAAGAGTGATCAATTTGAGGTAGAGTGTTTGAGGGATTTGGAGGAAAATAAGGTGATCTACAATGTTTTTTTGATGAGTGATGAAAAGTTTGGGTGGTGTTATTTAAGTAATGCTTTATGATTATGATGTTTTATGATGAAAAATTGATATGATGACATTTTTTGGTTATGGTTATGGTTTGAAATTTTCCTTTCAATAGGTGTATGCTTGATGTGGTTTATCATATTTTGATATCTATGATATGATTTTATATATCCATGTGATCCCATATTCAGATGCATATGTGATTTGGATAACATAGTTCATTGAATAATTATATAATTTATTAAAAATGATTAAATGTGGTTTAGTTCATACATGATAATTTTTTTTATGATTTTCATGTGATGAATTAGTTTGACTTATGGTTGATGATAAATAATATTGATTGGTTTCTAACGTATAGATGTGATTTACAAACTAATATGAGATGTTGGTTTGATTCATGCACCACAAATAATCTTTAATGATGTTTATGTGATGGATAACTGGTTGACTTATGATTTTTGATGAGATGGTTGATGTTGATATGGTTTAGTTATGTTGATCATAATGACTATGATGTGATTGGTGTTGATTTTTTGGTAAAAGGATTATAACACATGTAAGTGAATCATAATGAAATGATGTGGTTAAATGGAATGTTTTCATGATAAAAACCACCTAAATAAATAATGTGGATAAGTGATGAAATAGAATGTGACATAATAAAACACATAAGTGCAATAGAATGTTTATTCTATTTATAATGGTAAAATAAAATGTATATAACACACTTAGTGAATTATGATGTGATTTGTTTGTAATAGATTGAATGATAGATGGTTTAAAATTTTCCAAACCACTTTAACATATAGATTAATTTGGTTAGAATGCAATATGTAAAAAGAGTAAAGAAATTAGAAGATAATGTTTAATCACACATAAGACATATGCCTTAATGAATGTTTCAACAAGTAGTCATGATGAAGAAGGAGATGTGATGCTCTTTCATTGGGAAGGACCAAAATATCAAGATGGGCTAGCTTATGAACATAAGCCCCTTTAATGCTTTGCATTGTTATTTAGTCATTTGTTTAGGAAGTGACTTGATCATATTGTGTCAAGTAAGCTCAAAATCCCTTGATTGAGAGAGTGTAAAAGGGTGACATGATGCAGATAGGTAAATGGAGGGAAGCATAACCTTCTTATGCAGATAGATTACCCCTTATATAGGTGACCTATAAACTATTATAAGAAAATCCATGCCTTATTTTGGTATAGACTGAATCAATACGAAAAGTCTACTAATGATATTTTAAAGTTGATTGAATATTTATTTGGGATACATATATATTTTTGGTTGTTTTAAATTTTGTCTTAGGGTCTTTTGATGTTTTTTATGGTTGATATGTTGAGGAAGATGATCAATATGGTAAGCTTCTATGTGCTTATTTTTTGACAAATTTTTGACTTAGTCATCCTTCAAGGGAGTGTTCTAGGTTTTGGATTTGTTTATGTTGATAGTTATCCTTCGAGGGAGAAATCTACATTTTTCATAAATTTTGATTGTTTTGGGCAGTTGTCCTTCAAGGGAACAGTCTATAGATTTTTGATTTTTGATCCAAGTGATATTTTTGTATCCCAATTTATTTTTATTTTTTTTAGACATGTACTAGTCTAATATAGGCCTATGTTTTTCCTTTATCAAAGAAAAACCATGCCATAAGAAGGTTAGTGATGGGTAAAAGAGGTTCAAGTGACAATGACCATGGGGATCCATCTTATAAGGGACATAAATTATCCATGAGAATCATGCCATGAGTAGAGTCATGGTACCAATGCTTAATATTAGGCTAAGGTTGTAATGGATAATCACATGAACCTGTACCTAATCAGTTGTTCTTAAAATAAGGAGATAAAGTTGTTTAAAAATAAGGGATGAGCTTAAGTTAGAAACAAGATGACTTGGATTTTTTTTTTAAAGAAATGATGTAAATGCAAAGCATTGAGGGGCTCAAGTTATAATATGCCCCAAATCCACACTTATACATAAATGGTTCAATCTAATTAGGAGTGAAGATGTCCCCCAGTCACTTTTTTGACACTTGATTAGACATGAAAAAGGTTTTGGATTGATAGTGTTTATGTAGGAGGAATGAAAAAATAATTCCATTTATCTCTACAAGGTTGGCTAGGTGATGGTTTTTAGGATTTGGTTTTGTTTATTAGACTTTGGTTTACAATATTTGAGTCTATGGTGGTGTTTGGTTTTTTTTTGTTAGGTAGGTTTAAGTTTTTCGAGTGAAAATTCAAGGATTTAGGCTAGGCCCTAGTTATAACATTAACTAACATTGATCAAGGGTAGATTGATGTTGGTCCACCACATATTGGCATTGATCAAGTTTTAATGGAAAAAGAGATCTAAATATATGGTTTAAGTTAGAGGTTTTTTTATGTTTTGATTAAAGGTTTTTTAAGCACAAGGTTGTTTAAGGTTGGTTTTGTGCTAGGCAAGGATATGTGTAGGTTGAGGCATAAGTGCTAAGGGTTAATTTGGTCATTTTTTAATGTTTTTAAGCATAGGTTTTAGTTAGGCAATGATGTAGGGTTATAGGAAAAAAGGTTAAGTTTTAGTTTTCACTAAAGTTTTGGGTTATTGCTTAAGGTGAGGTTTTAAGCTGATAAATGGTCAAAGCTTTTTGGAAGGAGATTTCCCTAGTCACTCTTTCCATGTGCGTTTGAGGTAATAAAAGTCTCCCAAGTGAAGATGTTGGTCAGTAAAGAGGGTTTAGGAGGGATGAATATGACTTTATCTACCTCTTAAGGATTGTTAGTTATTTGGTACAGAGTTCAAGTTGTAGGTGGTGGTTCAAGCGAGATGTCCCCTATGATGCTAGGGTGATGGAAACATTGTTGGATTATACTTTGGTGGGTTTAGGGTCTAGCAATGATGTTGGAAAAATCATCCTAGAATAAAGATCAGTTGGACAAGAGTGTTTGATTATCCCAATTAGGGAGCTTTGGTGTGGTGTTAAAGAAGGGTTTAAGAAGTTTGGGAGTCCTAATTAAGCTTGATCATTCTTTTTTAGGGATATTTTGAGATGGTGTGGTATAGATAGCTTGGATAAAAATTTATCTAAGACTATTTTTTCCATTATTATTTAATAAATCTTAAATGAAGGGTTGATTTTGGTTTGGGTTGTTAGAAGAGTTGGTTATGGTTGAATTAAAAGTTGGGTTGATTGTGGTCGATTGATCTAGTTTAGAGGTTGGCTTGATTGGTTGAGGGAGACAAGATGAGTGGTTAATTCAATTTATTGGTTTGGTTTATTTATTTGGTTTTTATGTTGAGGTAAGATGATAATGACTTGACATTGATCTAAAGGGAATTGAACCAAAGACAACATCATTAGGTAGATGTATACAAGTAGATTATATAGTAATTGGATTGACTTGGTTGTAGTTGAGGTTGGGTTGGATTTAGTTGAGGTAGTTTGACTTTGTTCCACTAAAAGTAGAAGTGGAATAGGTGAATTGATTTGAATCTAATCCACTAAAATGGGAAGTGGAATAGGCAAATCAGTTTGAGTTTGGGTTTGTTCCACTAAAATAGGAAGTGGAATGGGTGAGGTAGTTTTTATTGGTTCTAATAAAATGATAAGTGGAATATTTGAAAGGGTTTTGATTGGTTCCAAAAAATGAGTAAGTGGAAGAGATATGGTTGTTTGGAGTGATTCCACATTTTGAGGAAGTGGAAGAGGTAGGATGGTTTGAGTTTGATCCACTTAAAGGAGAAGTAGAAGATGCAAGATTATTTCCTTAATTGTGGTTTCTAAGAAAAGTTGAAAAGGTTCCACTTGGTCAACAAGTTGATTGGTTAAGGTTGATTCTTCCTTATTGATGATTTCAAAAGGAAGTTGAAAAGGTTGAACTTCATCAACAAGTGGATTGGTTAAGGTTTTGATTATAGTTTCTTTAGTCATAGGTTCACTAAGGATCAAATATAATGTATGGACCTCATTATTTTAGGGGTTTTGATTATTGGTTTGCATAATAATTGGTTCAAGAAGAGGTTTAATGATTGATTGATTTGAGACATTCAAAGCTAGGTTGGGGGACTCATAGACTATCCTTTGAGACCTCCTTTTGATTGATAAAGTTTTGGATAAACATCTTAAAATACTTACATCTATCTAAAACATATTTGTTTATGAGATGATATGCACAAAACTCATTATCTATAAACCAAATTGGTTTTGGAAGATAAATATTGAAGAGTTTGATTTTAGGAAGTTTGATGATAGAAGCCCTTTAGAGTTCATTAAGTATTGAGGCATATTACTACCCCCAATAAGGTATATTACCTAAGAATATGGTGTACCAATGGCTCTTGAGGTTATGAGATAATTGGTTGGTTTGACGAAGTTGGTTGGTTGAATAAGTTTGATTGATATGATTGGTTGGGTAGGTTTGATAAGATTGGTGGGTTTACAAAGTTTGGTTGATATGTTTTGGTTTGATTTGATGAGGTTAGTTGGTTTGACATGTTTGATAAGGTGGGTGGGTTTGATATATTTGACGTGTTTAATAAGTTTGATAAGGTAGGCTGGTTTGATAGGTTTACTTTATAGTTGTTGGTTTCATGACTAAGGGGATAGATCAAGTATTGGTTTTGAGATAAAAAGGGTTGCCTCAAAGTGGGTTTAGGTAATTGATATGATGTTTGGGTAGGTAGTCTAAAGTTTGATGAGGTTAAGGTAGTTGATGTGATAGTTGGGATAGGTAACCCAAATATTGGTGAGGTTAAGATAGTTGCAGTTGAGGTGGGTTATGATACTGGTTAAATAGGTGCTAAGAGGTTATTGGTTGGTTGTAGTTGAGATTGAATTGATTGTTAGCAAGGTTGGGTTTTATAGGGTGGCATAGGAGTATAAGTGGCTTGTGATGCAAGGTAAATTTATAAGGCAAAAGGTTTGTTTTCTAGAAGTCTAACAAAGTTAAGATCTCTTTGAGGAAATATAGGAGGGATCCCCATCAAACAAAGTAATGGAGATGAAATGGATGAAGGTAAGATGGTGGAAGGTTTCTAAGGGTGTTTGATTCCTCACAACTCAAACATAGAAAATACAAGAAAATTCAAGAAGATAAAACATACACTAATGCACATTAAATCCTAAGGGTTCTTTTTGTCTCATTTGTGGCTCATGCCTTAAGTTTTCAAAATTGTGTGACTCAACTTTGGTTTTTGAAACATTTACTAGATAAGAAATATATGGAAAGTTTTAGGTAGTTTAGGAAAAAAGTTTTTTATATTAGAATCGATATGTGGCTTGGTATTGGGGCATATCCCCTCACTTTACACACCATAATGTAGGGGTGTCAGGTGCTTAGCTAGTATATAACTAATTGCTAGAGATTATACTCAATCAAAGAATTGAGTTTTGGTTTCTCCCCTTGGTAATGAAGTTCAGATAAGATATCTAAGGGCAAAGGTTTATTGCTAAGTGATGAAAACTGAGTTGGGACTCATGTTAATATTTTGATGAGTTTTTTTAGTGTAAGTGGTTTGGTTTATGGGTGCAAAAAAGTGATTTTGTGATTGATTTACTAATTAATTAAGATATGTGACTTAATCATGCAAGAAATAAATGGATGAAGGTTTATTTTAAACCCAAAAGCAAATTTTAATTTCTTTGAATGAGTACAAAACAACTAGAATACACCTAAATGTAGGATGAGAATGTAAGTCCTATCCTAGGATGAATGCCTTTTTTCTTTAGAAATAAATGAAAATATTAAATTGCCTTTCAATTTTTATAAATAAAGGAAAATAAATGATTTTTCCTTTTCCAATTCAAGAAAGTAAAGAAAATAAGTACTTGATTTTTATTTTTAAATGAATAAATTGAAAGTTATAATTTTCAATTTAGATATAAAGGAAAATAATGTTTTAGTTTAAGAGAAAAAGATGTGCAATGAATGAATCTTTCACTAATGCAAATAGAATATCCTTAAAATAAGAATGAACCCAAGAAAACTCTAGGGTCCCACTGGGTGTGCCAAAATGTCTATATTTTTAGATATATATTTTTTAATTTTTGAAAACAAGTAAAACTAAAGAAAGGGAGAAGGTGTAGATGAACCTTAATATGGTTGTGCACTCTGTGATTCAGATAATGTGAAGTACTCTTGTTTGGCTAGGGAGGAATGACCTGCAATAAGAATAAGACAAGAAATGGGATTGATTAAAAATATTGAAGGATGGATTGCCTAGAAAGTTCTAGATCCAAGAAGTACAAGACTTTTCTAGAAGGCTATCAATCGACTCATTTTAACAAATTAAGTTAAGAAGAATGATGATAAGAAGTGCTTGAATAAAGAAATTAAAATTACTTTAACACAATGTAATAAAATTCTTTTCAAGAAAATGATTACTTTTACAAAATAACATTAATTTATGTGAAAGAAATTCTAAAGTGCTAAGTATGGTTCAAATTATTATTTCTAACTCTATGTTATGATAGGGGTTGAGAAATAGGGTTTTCAGTTTGGATTGATAAGTATTTTTAACTTGTTATTTTAGGAAGATATAATTACATAGAGACTGATGCTGGTCATTGGGTAATCAATGTTGATCAGGGATGATCGATGTCGGTCATTATGCATTGTCATAATTTTGGCTTTTGGGGAAAATGGGTTTTTGGGCTAGTTTTAAGGGGTTTGTGGGCTATTTTAAGGTTGGTTGATGGTTTTAAAGGTAGAATGAATATTAATATATATCAAACATGAAGGTTTAACACTCAAAATATTGGGAATGGCTGATGGGAATTTGATGAAAAATGGGTGTTAGAGTTGTATAACTCCAACACAAAAGAGAGTGTGGGGAAAGATTGGAAGGGGTGAAATAAATAAAAAATTTAAAAAAATCACATAATACTTATCTATTATGGAGTTGCTATCTTGAAGATGACTTGAATTTGAATGAGAGCTGGTTAGAAGCATGGAATAAAATGGATAGAGTAACAATGTTTGAATCCCTAGTCTTGAGTTAATGAAACAATTATTGGTTTCTAGACTAGTTCTCTAGTTCATTAGATAGCTCTGGTTCACATAAGAGTTTAATTCTTGCTCTAAATGATTCAGCCTCTTGGTAAAGGTCACAAGTAGTCTTTAAGTAATTGATACTAGTCCTAGTTAACCAACGTTGGTCAAGGGATGACAGATGTAGACCAAGGTAGAATAGGTCAAACTTTCTAAAAATAGTGTTTTGCACTTATTTTTTTTAGTTAAGACCATTAGAAATGGTTCAATTTTGTATAAGGATGTATGGTTATATGAGTAAAAATAATCTAGGAGGCTAGGACTTAAATGCTAAGGTAAGAAATGGTCTTAAAGCAAGGTGTCACTAAGTTATAAATGGGCTTGGTTAGGGTGAGGTGTAAATAGAATTTTATTAGCTTAATTAATTAATTTATCTAAATGTGGGTAAGGAGCAAATGGGTTTTTAAGGGATGTTTTAGCCAAAGGGATCCATGGGGTGGTTTAAAGGGTTTATACGACATCTAGAGCCATAATGTACAGTTTTCTAGTGTCTATATTTCCCCTTTTTGTTGCGTAGTTTATATCAACAAGATAAAAAATAATGGTTGGTTTAAGGATGGATGCCACAAGTATGGGAGGAGGTGTTTGGAATGTTTCATTATATTTCTAGATCATTTTCTTTTATTTTTGAAAATAAGTAAAACTAAATAAAGGGAGAAGGTGTAGATGAACCTAGATATGGTTGTGCACTCTGTAGTCTTAAAAATGTGAAGTAATCCTCTTTGGTTGGGGAAGAATGACCTATAATAAGAATAAGACTATAAATGGGATTGACTAATAAGATTGAAGGGTGGATTACCTAAAAAGTGTTAGATATAAGAAGTACAAGACTTTCCTAGAAGGTTGTCAATCTACTCATTTTAACAAATTAAGTTTTGAAGAATGTTGATAAGAAGTACTTACATAAAGGAATGAAAATTAGTTTAACACAACATAATAAAATTCTTTTAAATAAAATGATTGCTTTGACAAAATGGCATTAACTTATGTGAAAGAAATGCTAAAGTGCTAAATTGTGGTTCAAATTGTTGCTTCTAACTCTATGTTGTGATAGGGGTTGAGAAATAGGTTTTTTAATTGGGATGGATAGGAATTTTTAACTTTATATTTTAGGAAAATATAATTACATAGAGACCGATGCCAGTCAGGGATGACCAATGTTGATCTCTGTGTATTGTCATAGTTTTGTCTTTTGAGTAAAAATGGGGTTTTTGGCTAATTATAAGGGGTTTGTGGTTTATTTAAAGGTTGGTTGATGGTCATAAAGGTAGAATGAAGATTTAGGGATATCAAAAATGAAGGTTTAACACTTAAAAGGTTGTGAATGGTTGATGGGAATTTGGTGAAATAAATAAAAAATAAAATAAAATATTGAACTTACAAAAATAACATAATACTTAGCTATTGTGGAGTTATTGGCATGAAGATGACTTGAATTTGAATGAGATTTGGTTGAAAGCCTAAAATAAAATTGGTAAAATAATGACACTTGAATCCATTTTCTTAAGGTAATGAAATACTTCTTGGTCTATAGACTGTTTCTTTGTTCACTAGATATCTCTAGTTCACACAAGAGTTCAGTTCTTACTCCAAATGATTCAACCTCTTGGAAAATGTCATAGGCAAGTCTTTAAATAATTAATATCAATCCTAGTCAACTGATGTTAGTCAATGGATGACAGGCTATGGTTAAGGTAGAATAGGTCCAACTTGCCAAAAATAGTGTTTTACACTTATTTTTGGTAGTTAATACCATTATAAATTCTCTGATTTCATTTAAGTATGTTCATGTGGGTAAAAATAGTTTAGAGATTAGGACTTAAATACTAGAGTAGGAAATGGTCTTAAGGTAAGGTGTCATTGAGTTAGCCATGAGCTTGGATAAGGTGAGGTATAAATAGAATTTTATTATTTTAATTAATTAATTAATTTAGCTAAATATGGGTAAGGGTTAAATGGGGTTTTCAGGGGGTGTTTAGGCCAAAGGGAATCATGGGGTGGTTTAAAGGTTTTATGAGACATTTAGAGCCATAATTTATAGTTTTCTAGTGTCTACATTGCCCCTTTTTATTATGCAGTTTGTATCAACAAGATATAAAAAAAACTAATTATTAGTGGAAGGTTGGATGTCCAAAATTTGGGAGGAGGTGTTTAGAATGTTTCACTATATTTTTTGATCATTTTCTTTTATTTTTGAAAACAAGTAAAAATAAAGAAAGGGAGAAGGTATGTATGAACCTAGATATGGTTGTGTGCTCCATGATCCAGATGGTGTGAAGTACTTTGTGGCTGGGTAAGAATGATTTGAAATAAGAATAAGAATATAAATGAGATTGATTAATAAGATTGAAAGGTGGATTGCCTAACAAGTGATAGATCTCTGAAGTACAAGACTTCCCTAGAAGGCTGTCAATCCACTCACTTTAACAAATTAAGTTATGAAGAATGTTGATAAGAAGTGATTTCATAAAGGAATGAAAATTGCTTTAACACAATGTAATAAAATACTTTTCAAAAAAATGATTGCTTTAACAAAATGACATTAACTTATGTGAAAGAAATGGTAAAGTGCTAAAGTGTGGTTTAGATTATTATTTTTGACTCTATGTTGTGACAGGGGTTGAGAAACATGTTCTTTAGTTGTGATTGATAGGTATTTTTAACTCACTGTTTTAGGAAATTAACATTACATAGAGATTGATGCCAGTCACTAGGTAACCAATGCCAACAGGGATAACCAATGTTGGTCACTATGTATTGTCACAATTTTGGCTTTTGGGAAAAAATGGGGTTTTGGGCTAGTTATAAGGGGTTTATGGGATATATAAAGGTTGGTTGATGGTCATAAAGGTATAATGAATATTTATGGATATCAAACATGAAGTTTTAACACTCAAAAGGCTAAGAATGGTTGATGGAAATTTGGTGAAAAATAGGTGTTGGAGTTGCAGATCTATAACATAAAAGAGAGTGTGGGGAGATATTGGAATGGGTGAAAGCAATAAATAACTAAAAAAATATTGAACTTATAAAAAGCACAAAATACATAGCTATTGTGGAGTTGCTGGCCTAAAGATGACTTGAAGTTGAATGAGAGATAGTTGGAAGCTTAGAACAAAATGGATAGAGTAATGGCACTTGAATCTTTAGTCTTGAGGTGATGAATCGCTTCTTGATCTCTAGACTAGTTCTCTAGTTCACTAGATATTTTTGGTTCACACAAGAGTTTAATTCTTTCTCCAAATGATTCAACCTCCTAGAAAATATCACAAGTTGTCTTTAAGTAATTGATGTTGGTTGTGGTCAATCAGCATCAGTCAAGGGATGACTGGTGTTGATCAAGATAAAATAGGTCTAACTTGACAAAAATAATGTTTTGAACTTATTTTTGGTATTTAAGACCATTAGAAATGGTCTAATTTCATTTAAGGAAGTATGGTCATGTTGGTAGAAATAGTCTAGGAGGTTAAGATTTAAATGTTAGGGTAGAAATGGTCTTAAGGCAAAGTGTCACTAAGTTAGCCATGGGATTGGTTAGGGTGAGGTGTAAATAGAATTTTAATAGCTTAATTAATTAATTAATTAATTTAACAAAATGTGGGTAAGGGGTAAATGGGGTTTTAATGGGGTGCTTCAGCTAAAGGGAGCCATGGGGTGGTTTAAAGGGTTTATGTAACATCTAGATCTATAATGTATGGTTTTATAGTGTCTACATAACTAACAGCCATTCATTATCATTATAATCCTCTATCATTATCATAGTAGGCCCCAATGAAGATTATGAATATCCTAACTTCTTAAGAAATTTAATATTGCACAAATTTAAGGCAAATTATCTTTCTATAATAACCCATAAGATTTTGTGGTTTGCAATGGACATTTCAATGAATAGGGGATAATCATGATAAGGGCCTATTTATGGTATGTCATAGGCACTAAATGTGATCTATTGTGATGGAGACAAGTAATCCACCAAGGATTGGAATTTATTTGTGTCAATATCCCTAGGAACTTTCAATTCATGTAAGACTTGATTTAATATCTCTGGATGTATAAAATAAGTTTTGAGAAGATCCATGAGGGAGATTTGTGTTGGGGTCTTCTCAAGCTATTGGATAATATCATATTTTTTTATAGGAGGATTTGAATATTTTTTAGGGATAGTTTTCTTTTGAAATGAATAGGTGGGTGAGTCTTTTGGAGGTGCTCTTAGATTTGTTATTTTTCCAAGCCTTATGGTAACTACACAATATGTAGGGCCCCTGTTAATTTTTAGGATTGGACATGGGGGATTTGAGGGATCTCAGGGGATTTTAATTTTGATGGTGTTGATGTAGTGATATGGGATGGTGTAGTAATCAATTTTGTTATAGCTATAGGATTGACCTTGATCCCTCATTATTTTATTTTATTTTTGGTCATGCTTTGGTAAGGGGCCCTAATAAATCCCCAATTGTTGATTTTTATATTGGCTTGTTTGAATTTTGCCTTCAACTTCTATCTCATCAAGTCTTGGATAAAATGTCTTAATTGCATGCACTTTTTAGTATCATGCCCTTTCACATGATGGTATTAAGAAAAATCATATTCATGATACCAATCAATGCATGACTTATTGTCGTCTAAGGGTCGAATCTCGAGGAGAGTTATAATATTTACATCAATTAATTTATTTAGGAACATTTCAACTAGCAAACCAAGACTGCTAAGATGGTCTTTTCTCATTCTAGTCCTTGGCTTTCCTTTTGGCACAATAATGCTGGATATATTTTGACCTTTAGTAGTAGGGGGATGTTTGGAATCAGTAACACCATCCACAACTAAATTTTTTATTTTTATTAAAGAACTTTAGTTTATCTGAAAAAAGTATTATCTTTATTTTGACTTTTTTCATTTTAGGTATATATCTTGATAGTCTCTCTTTCAACAAGTGTATTTTATATTCGAATAGCCTTTTCTATAATCTCAGCAAATGATTAGGCACATTGTAATTTAAATTGTTATTTCAATTTTGAATTTATATTTTTGATGAAGATCTTAGCCAACTCCTTTTTAAGGATAATAAATTAGAAGGCCTTCTCTATCATTATAAGAATTATGTGAGACTCTAACCATTTCATTTTTTAGTATTGATGGAAAATTGCCACAATTTTTTTGTTAGTTCTTCAAATGTAATAACGGACCCTTTAGGTAAGTGCATAAACCATTAAACAGTGGGCCATGTGAGACTTTAAAAATGATTTAAAGTAAGACAACATCATTATACGTGACCTCATGGCATGATACATAAAATTGTTGAAAATGGTTTTGAGGGTATCTATTTACCTTATATTTATCAAATTTTGGAATTTCAAAATGTGTTTGGAATGGTATTTATAAGATACTCATGTCTAGTGGGGACATGTAAAAGTCTTCATATATATATTTCATTGCCTAAGTGCAAGGATATATCTGCTAAAAAGTCTCCTTCATCATCTTCCATTCTTTGGTAAAGGAGGAATCCATTAAAGAATTGGAATTATTAGTTTGGCTTAATTTGGGTTTTAATGGGTCAATGTTGGTGTTTCTAGTTTTTCTTATAGGTGATGTAGGTTTTTGGGGTTCAGAATGGATTTGGGATATCAGGGAGTTGATTTATTGGGTGAGTTATTCTAGGCAATATTTCAAGGTAAATATCCTCCTATCAACCTCAATATGATTATTTTGAGGGGATTCTTCTTCATCTTTTAGTTCTTGTTCATGATTTACAATCTCATTGTTCTCCTTTTCTTGGTTTGTGACATATGGGTTTGGAGGAGTATTATGTTTTTATGGTGTATGGATGAGATATTGTAAAATATTAGGTTTAAATTTAGGGGTAATTTTCCTCCCATTCTAATGACCTAGGATAGGATTTGATCACATTTTTCATATATATATTGATCAAATTGGGATCAACCTTCATTACTATTGAAAAAGTCATTATTGATTCTTTCATCTCCTCTAGGGGTATGCATGTCACTTTGATTTTATTCATTATCCCTACTTTTTTTACCTAGTGCCATTAGGATATCATCTTCTTAGTTTGATCCTTATCCCTATCTTAAGACTTATGCATTGATATTTATCGACATGGTGATAATGTAGGGTGATATGAAAACTTTTAAGTGTTAATTTGGTACAAGATGAAAAGAAATGTGATTTTGAGTAATAAACTTGTCTTTATTTTAGGATAGAATGGTCAAGACTATAATGATCAAGTATTACCAATGTGACAACTAGATGATGAGATGACTAGATGCCTTTACTCACACTAGTGAGGTGATGATTGGATAGAAGCTAGTTATGAACAGGCAGGATGACAAGATGATACTATGATAGATAAAATCCAACAAATTTATATACTTTGGTAATATTTAATATAATTAATATGTTTGGGGATGAATAGGATGTTTTTAGTACTTTTAAGAGATGATAGATGACCTCTATATATTAATCATATGACAAATTTATTGTTCAATATTTGGGAGAATGGAATGGATGAAGAGATGGTGATGGGAAAAGATAAAGATGAATTAGGCTAAGCCATATATGGAATAAGTGTATCTTAAGGGTTTTATATGTGTTTTTTAAGAAATGGATAGGGCTTAATCGACTCTCAAATAATGTAGGTTTATCATAAAACACAAAATAACACTAATCACAAACCCTAGTTATATTAAACAAACTGGGTGTGTAACCTAATGACTACACCATCTAACAAATTTATGGTTGAGGCTGTAGGCTGGTGACACATTAAAAAATATACCAAACCCTCTCAACTTTATCTGTACTTGATGATCATTATGAGGGTTGATATTGACCCTAGAAATATGTCACTTATTACATTTAAAAGGCCCTCTGCTAATTTAAATAAGGATTTATAGGGGCATCCCTAATATATGAAAGGTACATAGGGCTTAGATCTATGTAGGGTGCTATCTAATGCTTAGGTCAGAGAGTTAACTCTTTCCCTTCATGAAAGACATGTATGGCATCAACCGCATGGCCTAAATACATATATCCTTGATTTTTATACTCCATCAAAGCATGAAGTATGGTTGAATGCATGATGATGAAATCCATGTCACCAACCCCTAAAGATTACAAGTGCATATGGATGAATTCCATGTCACTTGTATCCTATAAAATAAAAATTATGGGGTAACAAATAGGCACACAAAAAATTATTAAACCACTTATTTTATTGTTTAAGATAGAAACACAAATAATCAAAGAGATTTATAATATATTTAAAGCCTAAATTTTAAATCATGTCTTGATCCTACAAGAAAAAAAGTTGAAAATATACTTTAGAGACTTTTGCTTGTGTCCTATACAAGAACTATCAGTAGTCTCTAATAAATCAAAATCACCTTTTGCTTCCTCAAAACTGTGTTTGCACTATGTAGATAATTAGATTTTTCAAAATCAATTCTAGATATGTAAATTCACTACTATCAGGTCAAAATCACAATTGGGCAACCTACGATTGTGTGAATGGTTAATGCATAGTAACCATATGGTTAGTAGTCAAAATTACTTATGGCTTATTCAAAAAATCAATTTCTAATCAAAATTATAGAATGCAAGACATAATTTTGTGAATGGTAAAAAGAATAGTAAATTTTTAATATATTGAAAAATAAATTCTCTTAAAATAAGTTTATAGGAAATGTTGTTAGATAAGAGATATTATCAAAAATATCCAAGTCAAAATCACTTTTCACAATCAAAATTGTTACTTTCAAGAAGTGATTTTGCATCTAGGAAAATAAATATATATACAAATTATAAAAATTACTAGCATTATTTACAAGATGATGCTATTTACAAGACAAAACTCTAAATTATTTATAGATGTGAATTAAAACTAGACTATTTTAAAAATGAAAATAACACTTGTTGATAATTTTGACCTCACAGGTCAAATTGTCACCCCTATGACTTGAAACTTTGATTGTCATGTTGTTTGTCTTGTTAATTGGTATGTTGATCTTGAAATTTCCTTGAAATGGTCATCCAAAACCTTATTTAGTAGAGTTTAAGGTAGATTTGATGAAATTAAGGTTTTCATCATCATGGCCATGTGCTTGTTTAGCCATCATTTGACCAGTTTAAGGTTATTTCAATAGATGAAAAGAGTCTAAAACATCTTTAGAGGCCTTATGGCTTATGTCAAAGTGATCTCATGTTGTATAATTGATCAAATTGGTTCATGACATGTTTGACTAACTTCATGACCAAGTTGACTACATTTTGGGTTATTTTGTGGATTATAGAGTAGTTTTTGCATGGTAATGATATTATAATATCATAATAAGGACATGGTTTACTTTTTTAGGCATGAAAATTATAATAGATACATTTTTCAATAGTTTCATAAGGCTTTTCAAGTGATTTTGGGAATTTTGGTGCCAAAAAGGCATATGTTAAGGCTATTCATATAGTTATTCAAAGTAAAATTGATATTAAATCATATTTAGGACTTTATTTATCCATGAAAAATTCAAATAAATTATTTTGAAGGATTTTTAGGTGTCACATGAAGAAAATTGACTTATCTCATATATCGACCTCCTTGGCAGCTCTAGGAAGGTTATAAGTTTTTGCTCAATAAAGGTAGGAGAGAGAGTCAAGTCCAAATATATTGGGAAATGATAAGTACCATAATTAAATTTAACTTAGTGAAAAAAAATTTAGACTCATTCCCCCATCTTTATTAAAAATTTCTAAGAGTACAGGGGGTCTAAATGGCCTATTCATCTAGACAGGGTCCAGTTGTCCTCCATTTATTAACTTTAGGATTTGATGGGGAAGAATGGTTATAATGAAGTTATTTTAAAGGTAAAATAGGACATATTACATGTTTATTTATTAGGTAACTCCTTCCATGGAGGTACATATGACACAAAATTGGTTTTCTATAGTGTTTTTGTGAATGGTCTATTTGATTAGTTTTGGAGTATGATTTCAATTGTCAAGCAAGTGTATTAATATTCAAGGTTCCTAAGTTAATTATAAATTCATTTCACACATAATTAATCCAATAAAAATATCATATATCTCCATATTGAGTATAATCTCCTTTGATATGGTTTTGGTAAGGTAATCTCTTTAACAAGGTACAACTGTAGTTAATGAGTTTCTAGTGATCAAAAAGTATCTCAATGAGATCAACATGATATTATCAAGCATAGTGCCTAGATAGGTCTAATTTATTAATTTAATTAACTTCAATGAGTTTTAAGATACCATACTCTCTTAAGTTACAAAAGATCACTTAGAGGTCTAGTAGCATAGCTTTATCTCTAGACCTTGGTGAGCAAGTGAAAAGGAATATCTTGACAAGTGACATTAATAAAAGAGTCACAAAGGTTAGGAGGTTTTTTTAAGAACATGATATTATTTCATTTCACTCTTTAGAAACCTTGAAATGGCTAATGACACTCATAAGGATCAAAAGACCTAAAAAGGCCTATTATGCCTAAATGTACTAGTTAGTCCTATATGCTATGATCATGGAGTAAGGGTTAGAGCAAGTATTGATTTATTTTAGAATCTCAACTCAAGGTTCATGGAACATAAATTGATGTCATATCAACCAATTAAAGATATCATGTAAACCAAGGAATAATTCATTCATAGATAATTAAAGTTGATAAATAAATAACACTATAAATTCCTTTATTTGGAGAAGTTAAGTTATTTTTGCATTTTTTAAGGTAATCGATCATTTAATATTTTCATTGCTATTCAAATCTCCTTATGGAATTTTTATAATTATTCAATATAATTTTTAACATGAAGGGTCAATAACGGTCTTAAGATCATTTTTTTCTCATGATACTAATCTCCCATTCCTTTTTAGACTATACATAGGGAGAAATCACCACCTACAATAGTCACCCATGAAGATACTTCAAAAGGTGTCATGTTGAACATGGAGGTAAGAAAACAAGGGAAAATTATAAAGGAGGATGAATGCAAAAATTTAAAGGAAAGTAAGATTTTCATATGCTTAATCAATTTACCTATTTTGCATACTCCAACATGATGATCTTAGTCTATAGAATAGGATTCACAAAATCTCTTTATGATTGAGTTTTCACAGAAAGTCAAGGTTTTAGTATTAAGTGAGGGATAATAGTGAATAATCTCAAAATGGTCAATGATGTAACTTCAAGTCTAACGTAGAGTCATCACCAACTCACTCCATATCTCCACTTCACCCACTATCCTATTCAAGACTTGAAAGACACCTACAACCATCCTCTTTTGGCTCAAATAATGAGGTGAAGGTGAGGTGGGATCCCAATGTAGTTGGTAGGTGTTTCAATGAATTTCTTGCTTATTATGGAAAAGAGGAAAATAAAAAACTAATTATGGGTATGGTTGAAAAACTTGATTGATAGTGTATACATTAGTTTAGAAGACTATGAATAGCTCCTATTTGGCTTGAGAGGATGACTTGTAGATAAAAAAACACTAAAGTAAACTTGTTTGTTAGACAAAAATTTGGGAGGATTACCTAGTGATAACTAGATCCTGAAATCAAGATCTTTTTTAGGGGCTATCAATCCATAAATTTTAAATAATTAAGATTATAAATAGAAAAGAAAGGTAATTGCATCAAAAATCAAAAGGCACTGAAATTGAATACAAGAGTGTTTGATAAGAAAATAGACTAGAAATGAATTAATTGGCAATGAACTAGTTAACACTAGTGCTAAGGTATTAGGTTTTATGTCATAAAATCAAAAAGGGGTCTATGAACAAGTAGGAACATAAAAAATTAGTTTTTATTAAGTGTACGTATGTGAAATTAACCTATTGGTTTTGGTTCCATAGTGACCATCAATGGTTGGGATGACCATAACTAGTTAAGGTGACCATTGGTAGTCAAGGTGATTATCAACAATTAGGCAGACTATCATGGTTACTGTGTGTAGATCTAGGTTTGTAATTTTAGTTGATTAATGAGATATAAAATATGGATTTTAAGAGATGGGTATGACCTGGGTTAATTACCAAATGGAAATAAATTAAATAAATGATAAGAATCAAGTAGTTATTTTATCATAATTCAATTGGGTGGATGGTTGAGGTAGTGGATCTATTGGTGGAATCTAGATTGATTTTGATAAAGTAACAGTATTTAAAACTTGGTAGAGAGGTGATAAAAAATTAACTCTCTAATATGATTATTAGATTGATGATAGTGGTTGACCTATAAAAGAAACTCTTGGATGCACAAGCTCTTGATAATAATTATAGATTCGCATATATATATATATATATATATATATATATTCACCTCTTTTCTCCTCTCTTATTATAGGCAAGGTGAGAGAGTTACAACAACACATGAATTGGGCTTTCTAAAATTAACTCATCCATGCAATGTCTCACAATTAGAATGTTATGGGATATAATTATAAAATCAAAGTGGGTGGTTTACATGTTTTTAGTTGGGGAAGTTCACCCTAACTATAGATGGTTAGGGTGACCATCGATGGTCAGTTTGATGTCGATGGTTGAGTGTCAAAGCATAAAAAGGGATAAAAGGCTAGGTTGATTTAGTTAAGTTAAACTAATTATGGGTGAGTTTGCTTAGGGTTTATATGGTCAGATTGGTCCCAAGATGGTTCCAAGGTGTTCAAGGAATACTTCAACATTCAAAATTATAGTGTGCACATTTTTGATGTCTACATTTTCCCCCTTTTTGTTATGTGGATTTGAATTAATAAGTTGCAAAAAAAAAATGGTGTGTTGGTCGAAGATGCAATTTGCCTAAGTATGGGAGGATGTTTCCACCTCAAGTTGGGAGTTGATGAGGTGAAACCAAAATTGAGTCAAGGTTTGATAAGTGGTACATGGTAAGGCATGATGTGGTGACAAAATCTATTTGGGCATTTGAGACATAAAAGTACACATAAAATGTGACTAAGTGCAATAGCCAAGATCATACATAGACTAAGGTTACCAATATTGGTAAAAAAGGTCAATTATATAAGTATAAGTTATGGGGTAACTGATCCATAATGTTAGTTATAGATAATTAGGTTATTCCTATTAAGGTATCCTAGATAGGGTCAATGTTTTCATAGGTATCTAAGGTAGGAAGTGCTCCCTTGAAAAACGTAAATGGTCTAGTCATGTACTAGGTGGTGCCAAATTTAAATGGTCAACATGGAAAAAATGGTTGGTATGGTAAAAAAGACAATGCAAATTCATCATAAAACACATGATAGTTTGGGTCAATAATGACCAACATTGAAGTGGTGGTGGCCTAACAGGTGGTCAAACAAGGGTAATCTCTAAAAAGTTCAAGTTTTAGTCTAGGGGAGATTAGGTGATCTCCAAATTTAAAATTTAGGTCTAAGTACCTAAACTAAAAAGGTATGGGACCCTGAACATCAATGGTTAGGGGTTCCCAAGGTTTACCATCAATGTTCACCTTGATCGATGACAGTCAGGGAGAAACCCTAAAAAGTTGGAATATAAAAAGTGAATCAGAAATTTCATTTTCACTTTTGACAATTTAACTGTATGTTTTCCATGTTATGGTGATTTGGATGGCTTATCATTTTACTTAAGAGTGGTTGACTGAGTACTATCAGTTGAGGTTTAATTTGTTTATTGGTTGAACATGCATACTGAGGTGACCAACAAGGACCATAATGTAAGGTGGATGATGACATAGCCAAGTAGCAGGGTGAGGGATCTAACCTTGATAGAAATCAAAGAATGAGGTAGGGGGTATATTAATATTGTTATTTAGTTAATTTGGTCATTTTTTGATAGTTAATCTTGATTACTTGGTGAGAGATTTGGTAGGGTTTGTAGGATTTTTCCTTAGTTTTATGTTTTTAGGTAAATTATAAATATTGAACTAGTGAAATTGAAATTGGAAGGAGGGTGTAGGTGATATTTTAGGATTTAGGTAGTTGAATTATGAAATTTTATTATTTTGGTGATTTTAGGTGGGTAGGTTAAAGGATTTACCATTGATGGTCACACACAGTGACCATCGGTGTTTAGACCTAACCATCGATGGTTAGGTATGACCATCAATGATCGACCACTGAAGGAAGAAGCTCACATGACCATTGATGGTCAAGTATTTAGGGAAGGATGTGTTTAAATGTCTATTAAATTTTTTATATGTTGGAAAGGGGTTACGGGTAATTTAATATTCTTAGGTGTATGTTTAAGAAAGGGGAATGATTTAATGTGATGAAAAGGTTATTATAACTAGATGTTGGTTTTGATAAAATTTGGAGGGTTACTTAGATAATTTTAGAGGTTTAGAGTTAGGTGTTGTATCATATAAATGTGATGCATGTGGTATGATATGTCTAGGTAAGCTTTTTAAATAATTATATGTTGATAGTTGATGAAAAGGTTGATGTTAGGTGAGGTTAGGTAGAATGATTGAAAATGAAATGTGCGAGCTAACTTGATTATTTTTTAGGCAGGGACTAGATCTAGATAAGGGATTGGGTTCCCAAGATTTTTGTAGAGATTCATGATGGTATGACTATGGATGAGTGGAGGCACAAGGAGGAGGCTGGTCTTAGGGCCATGGTTCACTATCAACACCTATTATGGGATATGGCTATGATCATGGTTCTCATCGAGAGATGGAACCTAGCCATAAACATATTTATATTGCTAAAAGGGGAGATCACCATCCTAGAGATCACCATCCTATTAGAGGATGTGTTAAGGATTACATGGATACCCATTTGGGGGAGTTGATTTACCATATTACGAGTGAGGAACATGATGACCTCATGGAGTTATTATATGGAGAGGATTGGGTCTATGCTAGGTGACATTATGATGGTTTTAGATATATGCCATTATACCAAAGGGCTCTAGCAGACTGATGTATGATGATAATGATGAGATGGTAGTGTCTTATTTTAGAATGCTAGATTTGAGTAGTGGTTGCTTTTTATATCTACTATTAGGAGTATTAGTAGAGATGTTGTTGGATAGGACCATGTTTAGATGGGCTCTTATTTTTCTACTTCAAATTTATAGGCAGCTCTAGGCATTTAGATCTCATAGATGATATGGTATCAGTGTTGGGTTTGTGCTGCATTACTAGGCATATGAGCATATTCAAGTTTTGAGGCCACTAGGGTTACCCTAGGATTGATATACCTATATACATTTCATAGTGGGTTTCTTGAGATGGAGAGGAGGATATAATTTGATAAGGGTAGGGGGAGGTGCTAGAGACATTGAATGGTTTAGAGATGCCTTGGAGGGTCTGATTGTAGGTGATGTGGTGTGGAGGCCATATGTGGGCTAGCCTAGGTGGGCCCAGTATAGTTACCATACTCTATCATCACAGAGATGGTAACAGATATATGGCTAGAGAGATAGGGAGATAGAATTTATCCCATTTGAGAGATTTTAGAAGTAGTATGGACTCATACAAGGTATTATGGCTCCTTTTCTAAGATATAGGAGAGAGGATGTAAAGGTTTTACTTCCAAATTTGTAGGCACATGATATAGTGTTGGATTAGGAGGAGATGCCAGCTAGAGTAGTGATAGATGATGCCAATTTTGTTGATGAATATGTGGTGTCATATTAAGATCTATATGCAAAAACCAATTTTGGGTGGGGTGATGGCGGTCAATAACCCATAGATGTGGATCCAATAGGGGCATACGTGTCGAGTGGTGGCTAGGATAGATAGGCACATGTAGCACTAGTAACTACCTAGGCTAAATCATAATTTTTTAGGGATAGGTGGATACTCTTTAGGGTCAAATAATAATTTTACAAGGCTAGGTTACCACTATTACAACTGAGATAGATCAGGTGAGGACCACCCTTGGTTTAATGACTTAAGAGAGGGATACCCTATGGTAGAGGGTAAGAGTAACATCAGGATAGGAAACACCACTAGTTTTCACTCCTATAGCTTGATACCTAGCTATAGTAGAGGAGATATGGTATTACAAGGATATTATTCTAGCATAGTTTTTAATGAGCTTAGATGGGGGGAGTACAAAGCTAGTCTAGCAGGTGGTCCATTTGTGGATACTCTAAGGTAGTGGGCCTCTATAGTGAGTGTACATATAGGCATCTTAGGAGGACTAGTACCAAATGGTAGTGTAGGTATAGGAGTAGGGGGTTAGTGGTAGTGGTGCTCCAAGGGCTTGATATTATATGTGTTGATATGTTTTATGTACATGATTTTGGTACTAGCCTATATGCCAATGATGAGATATGTATATGAGAGAGATATTTTATACATTTATTACATTTATTATTCAATTTTATGGACATGATATATATGATGATGTTGATGATTAGACTGATGTGGTTTATGTTTCATGATGTGGGTTATGATTATGGTCATTTATGTTCATGTTATGATGTTATTGGAGTTATATTTGTGATCTATATTTATTGCCTATGCTCATGGTATTTGATTCACTTTTGGTATTTAACATTTATTATGTGGTGTTTACATTTATTTATGGATTGTGCTTATGGTTATGGTTATGTAGACACTAACATATGCTTAGTTAGGCATGAGTTGGTTTGGTTTATGGTGATGCTTATGACATGCTAATTTTTAATGAGTGTCATGGATTTCATTATGTTTAGACATGTTAATGTATATTTTATTGCTTATGAATATGATTATCATATATGTTATGATAATGTGTATGGATATGGTTATGCTTATGGTTCTTTGTTATTAAATTTTATGATAAAATGTAGGGGATGATTTAATTAACAACACTAGATGGGAGAATAGAGAATATAATAAAGAGGTGAAAATCATAGTTAAAATATCAACTAGTAATGATAGGGTGAGTAGAGAGCACCATGCCTCTTTGTTGCAAGGCCTAAAATAGACTAAATTTAAATTGGCTTAATGAATATAATCCCTTTGAATGCTTCACATGAGCAATCATTAGTTGGTTAAAAAGGTGTCTTGACCACATAATGTTGAGTAAGCTCAAAAATCCCTTGCAAATAGTGGGAAAAGGGAGATGGATGAAAATTTAACCCTATTATGAGACTATATTACCTCTTTTATAGGTATCTAAAGAGTCAATATAAATAAGTCTATGCTAAGATATGTAGACTAATTGATGCAGGAAGTCTACTTGTGAGATAATTATGGATTTCACCCTATTATGTTGTTTGAGAGCTGATTACAACATCCAAGATTATGTTTCTTTTATTTGCTTATGATAATGTGTATTTTTATGTATTACTATATATGGGAAGTTGATCGATGTGGGAAGCTTCTAGGAAATTTCTATGCTTTTGACAAATGCTTTACTCAGCCATCCTTCAAGGGAATGGTCTAAGTTTATATGCTTTACTTAACACTTTTGATAGTTTTACTTTGAAGGATCAATCTACCTTATGTTTTGGTGATTTCCAATAGATTTTCAATAGTTTTGCTTCAAGGAAGTAGTTTGTGAATGCTAGGAATGACCCATGATTACTAGTGATAAAAAAATTAGTTATTTTAATTTGATTTTCTAGATATAGACTTGTTTAGGTTAGCTTAGTGGTTCACCTTTATGAAGGCAAAACTAAAATCACAAGAAGGTTGATTAGGTGTGAAGAAGTCTAGGTGGCAATGATCATGCGAATCCATCCTATCAAGGTGTGGAAAGTACCATGAGAACCATGTCATGGGTAGAGCCATGATACCCATTATTGAAGATAAGGATATGTTAGTAACAACTAATCACATGATTTAGTTTTAATTGGTTACCCCTAGAATAAGGAGATGGAATGTAGGTGGATAGAAAAGGATGAGCTTAAGTTAGACAAAAGGTGAACTTGGTCCTTATTAACAAAATAATGAATGTAGATACAAAGAATTGAGGGTTTCAAGATCTGGGTGGCCTTTGAGAGAAGAAAACCGATAAGCTCTTGATCCATACTTATGGGTTATGATATAAGGTCTAAGCTAATTGAAAGAAAATTTACCCTTGTTTTTTTCCCAATTAGTGACATGTTGATTTTCCTTTAGGATGAGGTCTCTGATATTGAATTCTCATACTTTAAGGTGTTTATTATAGGCATGTTTGACATGTTATTAGTAGATATGGAGGTGGGTAAGCATTGTTAGATGATGTTTATCTAGTAGTTAAAATTGGGATAGATGGTGCTGATGATAATCATCCTTCAAAATAATCTCTTGAAAAGATATATAAAGATAAGGAATTTGCACTTCAAGAGGTAAGATAGCCTCTACTCCAAATACAAGATAAAATATGGTAGTACCCATAGGGGTTCAAATGCTAGTATAATATACCCATAAGGGAAAGGGTATGTGAAAATGTCAATCTCAACTAGATACATTGACCAATTTAGTTAGCATGTTATTAAGAGTTTTATTAGAGGCTTCTACTTGTCCATTAGCTTGAGGGTGATAAGGTGAGGAAAAACTTAACTTAATGCCAAATGAATCACATAGACCCTAGAATTTCTTGTTCTTAAAGGATTTACCATTGTCGATGATTATCTTGTGAGGATCACTAAACTGGTAGATGATATGATAGTTGATAAAGCTGATAATCTTTTTAGCTATGGTTGAGACTAGAGTAATAGCCTCTACCCACTTGGTAAAATAGTCAGTGGTGGTGATGATAGAATGGTGTTGTTGAAAGGAATGGGGATTAATTTCATCAATAAGATCTAGACCCCATTATGAAAAAGGCTTAAAATTGGTAAAAACATAAAGGCTATGCCTAGGTGCATGATGCAAATTATCATGTTATTGACACTTAACATAATTTTTCACATAATCATAATTTTCTTGGTTAATGGTAGGCTAGTAATAAATGAGACAAAGGATGTGCTTAGCTACAATGAGGCCACTAAAATGTCCCCCATAGATGTCATCATGAATTTCCCTGATAGCATGGTAGGTTTCATGACTATGTAGACAACAAAAGAGTAGTCCATCGAATCCATGTTTGTAAAAAAATTCCTCCCATAATGGTGTAGCATGAGGCACTCTGAATAAATTCTCTTTGAGCATTCCTAGAGAGGCTAGTAGGATCTATTCCAAGTTAAAGGTAGTCAAAGGTTTGCTAATACCAAAGGTTAGGTTAGATTTCCTTTAAAAATGGTGGGAAAATCTAGTTTGACATAGTAAAGTTGGGTAAGTCTATGGATAATGATGGATGGCTTAGAGTTTGAGGGAGTAGATGGGATCTGTGAGGCAATGGATTCCATGGTGTCATCAAAATTGTTGGTAGATCTTAGGGTTGATTATATTTGGTAGTATTCAAATGATGTTAAGAGTTCCTCAACTAGTTACTTGTACTATTGTAGAACATCATTCTTACACTAGTAGGAGCCATTGATTTGATTGATCACAATTTGGGAATCATCAAAGATATTGATCATTTTTACTCTTAGGGCTAAGGTAGTCTAAAGGCCTATCACTAGGGCCTCATACTCAACCATATTTTTGGTACATTCAAAATCAAGCTTGAAAAATAATTGGAGAGATTCACCATCAAAGGGGATAAGGATGATACCAGCTCTCCCAATACATTAACATTTTGATCCATTGAAGAACATGGTGACTTGATAGGTGATATTCTCTTGAGAGAATGCCATAATGGACTCATTGGGGAACTCAAGAGGAGGAGGTTGGTTATCCACTAAATGTGCTTTATATAATTGGTCAGCAATGACTTGCCCTTTAATTAACTTCTATTAAAGGAACTCAAGATCAAACTCTACTAAGAGCATGATCCACTTGGCCATATGTTAGTTTTGGTATGGCTTAGAGTGTATGTACTTGAGTGGGATGGTATTGGTTATGACATAGGTTTTATGGTTAAGAAGGTAGTGGCAAAGTTTGGTTTCCATGAAGACTAAATCTAATCAAAGTTTCTTGGTATGGGTATATTGAGTTTCATATTCCACAAGCATGTGCATAATATAGTATACAAATTATTCTCTATGTGTTTGTCTCGATGAGTCAACATTTCCCCTAGGGAATGATTGGTGGTAGAGATATAAAGGTAAAAGGGTTGGTCATCTTTAGGAGGGGTAAGAATAAGTGGTGACAAAAGGAAATCTTTGAGTGAATCAATGGCCTTTTAATAATCACTATTCCACTTGAAAGACACATCCTTATTTAGGAGGTGGTGAAATGGTTGACACCAATATAAAACATGGGAGATGAAATGACTACTAGATTGAAGCTTCCCTTACAAGATTCAAAGTTTCTTAAGGTTGGTAGGAGGGAACAATTCTAAGATTACTTTGATTTTGGTAGGATCAACTTTGATTCCACGAAGGAAGATAATGAAGATAAGAAGCTTTCTTGACAAGACCCCAAAAATGCACTTCTTGGGGTTAAGATGGACATGATAGTGGATAAGTCACTCAAAGATGATCTTAAGAATGACCAAGTGATCATTTTAGAGTTTGGATTTTCTGAGAAAGTTATCACATAGTCCTCTACAATTTTATGGATAATGTCATGAAAAATGTAGGTTATGACACATTGGTAAGTTACACCAACATTATTTAACCTGAAAGGCATGACTCTATAGTATAAGTTTCCCTAAAGGGTGGTAAAGGTAGTTTTGTGCTCATCTTTAGGAGAAATTAAGATTTGATTATAGCCCATAAATCCATTCATAATAGATAGCATGTTGTGTTTGACTATAAGATCCATAAGCTGGTTGATGATGGGTAGAGGGAAGTCATCCTTAGGGCAAGCAATGTTGAGGTCATGAAAGTCCACACAAATTCATAGTCCTCTTATGGCTTTGGTAATAGGTACCACATTCAAGACCCATTGGGGGTAGTCAATGGGTTGAATAAAGTTGATAGATGGAAGATGTTGAAGCTCTTATTTGATGAGAAGCGTTATACAAGTACGCATATATAAGAGATTTTTCTTGATAGGTTTAGTGTCATGATGAGTTATTATGTTGTGTATAGTAATGGCAGGGTGAATTTTGGGCATATAATTATAATACCAAGTGAATGTTATGATATGATCTTGGAGGAAAGAGGGGAAGTCCTAAAGTTCTTTAGTATTTAATGATTAGCCTAACTTGATTATGTGGGGGTTATTTGGAGTTATTATGTTGATATATATGATAGATTCATTCAACATGGTTGAAGTCTTAGGAGGAAGTGATTTCTAGATCAAATAATCTAGGGCACCAAGGTAGGTGAGGAGAGAATCATCATCTTGAAATTACATAGTGTAAATGGTAGGAGAGTCATCTCCTATCATCTTAGGATGGCTCAAAGGGATGATTATAATTTCCCCCTCCTTCTAATAAGTTAGGGGTCTTAGATTGATCATGTTGATAGAAAATTTTTAGGTGGGTTGATATCATCATCCTCACACACAAGTAGAGGCAAGGTCAGTGAGGTAGGGACATCCTCCTCAATAATGACCATAATAGTTTTTTTTTTAAGTTTCTTCTTATTAGGTAAGATGAAACCAAGTCTATGCTTCTTGTATGGTTTTCTAGTTTTAATGGTAACCAATTTATGTGGGCCATGCTCATATCAACCAACACTGATGGAGGTATGTCTTGGTGAAGCTTAGTTTGTGGAGGTAGGAGAAGCTGGTGGTGAATGGTTGAGGTGTAAAATAGGTGGTAGGAGCACTGAGATATTTTTCAATTCATTTATAGAAAAAATGGATTTGATGAAGGGAGGTCTAAAGTAATTGACAATTTTGACATTAGGATCATATCCTAGTAGGTTGGTAATTTTCCCATATCCATGAGGAGTAGGGAAAACATCAAGTGCTAAAAGGTGATACTCCCCTAGTGAAAGTGATGTAACATGAATTCCAAAGGGTCTATGGTAGGGATTTTGTGTAAAGATATAAAATAAATAGTTCATGCCTTCATCAATGGAAGGAGGTATGATATCTACTTTGGTAGTTGATAGTTGGGTTTGAGCTATTGAAGGTGTGCTAGATGGAGGTGTGAGGACATCATTGGGGTGGTAGGTCATATTGCATGTTAAAATAGGACTTAGGTTAGATTGGATGGTGATAACTTGGCTTTCATATTCAAACTTAATGCAATAGTGGAGGGTAAAGGGAACACAACCCATGGAGCGAATCTAGGGTCATCCCAACAAGACATTATATTAAAATTCACCTTCTATAACATAAAATAGTTTAGGAAGGGTATGGGGTCGTACATGGATATCAAGGATAATAGTTTCTAAGGTAGTGGCCATGGTATCATTGAAGGAATGAAGGATGACCAAGGATTCAAACATAACATTATCTAGCAGGTTGAGTTGGTTGTAGGTCTGAGAGGAGATTATGTTTATGTTATCTCCCCTATCAATCATGACCCATTTGATGTGGGTTTGGTTGATGTAATAAATGATAAAGTGAGGAAGATCTGGGTCTTCAGGATGGATGGAGGGTATTTCCAAATCTTGGAAGGTAAAAAAGCTATAAATTTAAAGGGCATCAATAAAGGTAGCTAGAGGTTGAGGGTCTTTAGGTTGGACCTTAATGGATTTAAAATACTCTATTAGTGCTTTGTGATGGTGGGGAGAGGTAGATATTAACTCATACAAGCTCATCTTCACCAGAGCTGATGAAGTTATTTGAGGATAGCTCTCCTAATGGATTTTGAGGGGTTAAATTAGTAAGCACCTAAGATAGACACCTTGGGTTTAATCAAAGATGGAGAGGGTTAGATGAAGGTTGGTTGGGAGTTTGAATAGGGGAATATCTAAGGAACAAACACGTTAGCCTTACCCTAATCTTTCTATTATGCTCGTATGACCACATTGATAGTATGGATAGAATTAGAGCTAGAGGATTGGTTAGATTCATCTTCACTCTGAGTTGAGAGTGGAGGAGTGGGTGAGTGTTGGGTAGGTATGGTGGGTGGTTGAGTTGGTATGGGGCTCACAGGAGGTTAATCTATTAATAGATCATCCTCATCATAAATCTAATAGATGATGGTTTAGAGAGATTTGTAATTCTCTATGTCATGGCCTGGTGTCTTGTGATAAGTACAAACTTGGTGATCATTATACTAGGAAACTTTTTAAGATAGAGGGTCAAAGGGTCTAAAGGAAGGTAAGGACAAAAAGGATGTTTGTAATAACCTATGGAAAATGGTTGAATAGGATTTGACTAGGGATGTTAAAGGTTTAGCAATTTTTTCTTTGGTGGTTAAGGTTGGAGGCTATTTAAAAATAGGTTTGGTAGTGGGTACTTTAGGTAAGGTGGTATGTTTCCTTGATGGCTTTAGTCTAGGCAAGGAGGTTGATGAGATAGAGGTGGAAGATCATAAGGTAGGTATCTTAGGTATTGTTTAGCATGGTGAAAAGAGGTGCATCAAATAATAACTGTGAAGGTGTAACCAAAAGAGGTGGTGAGGTTTTGGTAGAGGTAATTGACTTCCTGTTCAAGGCAGAATGATGAGGCCCCAAAATGTAAGCCACAATTTATGGAGGAAAAATTTGAGCCTTATGGCATTTATGTGGTTACTCCTCTATGATTGCTTTAGTTTGGCATTTGGTTGGTGGGATTAAGGGGGTTAGGTCCACTTTCATAGACATGTGAATAAGGCTCGATGTAGGAAGGATACCAAGGCTCTTGGAAAATCTAGTTGGGATGATAAGAGAGGATTTATCTACTTGGGTCTTGATTGGATTAAGTGGTTGAAGGTTGGCTTATTTGGTGGGGGTTTTAGTTAGTTGGTTAGAGGGTTTGGTTGGTTAAGTAGATATGATAAGAGGTTGGTTAATGGAAGTGGTGGCTTGGTCAGACTAAGAAAGGGTTGGAGGCTCCAACTAGGTAATATAAGGGAGGCCTAATTGCTATCAGAAGGTGGCTCAATCTATGTTAGGGTTAGAGATAAACTCCAATTTTTTCACTAGCCTAGAGAATGGTTTGTAGGTTGTCTTAATTCCCTATATGGTAGACTTGAAAGATAAGCCCCTAGGTAGAGACATAGGGATGGTGACCTTGTCTTATTCCTCAATAAAAGGATGTGAGGCTTGGATGTATGTCTCTTCTATGGGAGGAGTAGACAAGGATTTCCTCCTTGGGAATGGTTTTTGAAGGAGGAATTATTTTCTTAGTAGTTAAAGGTGAAGATGAGGTGGTGATGGTTGGTTGTTCGTGTTTATTATTTAAAAGGGAGGTTGGTGGCTCCACTACCTCAATAAGTAGAGGTAGAGAAGATGGCAATTCCTCATTTTGAGTATCTAAAGGAAGGGAATTTGAGTCCACTATCTTAATAGACTATGGAGAATCATAAAATTGGGTATTAGATGGCTCTAAAATGAGTGAGTTAAGGACCATGTTAACTATATGGGTATCATGAGAGAATTTGACATTATTTCTCTCATTCTCGGTAGGAACATGGTTTTGGAAGGGCTTCCTAAATATATAAATGGTGTGGTTTGATAGTGCATTGGGGTTGTCCAATGTAAGATCCCCCTTATCAATGAGGGATTGGGCAAGGCTCTTGAAGGTGTTTCACCTACTAACATCATTTTTGATCATTCAGTGGAAGGCACATAAATCATTCTCATTATACCAACTAGGTGCAAGATGAGAAGAGTCAAATTATTGGGGTGGCTTGATAAGAGGAAGTTTAATGATATTAGATTTAAATAACTTCTCCAAGATGGATGATTCTCCAAGTGGAGTGAATTACTTTTGGTTATTCTAGGTTTGGTTCCTTGGGTTTTGCTTTGAGGAAACTAAAGAAATTAGATTGGTTGACATAAGGTAGAGGAATATTTTTTAGGATAACTGCTTTTCTAGTTCCCTTATTCTTAGTGTTTGTATTGGGTTGGTTTCTTGATTTAGAGGAAGAAGCCTCATTATTTTTATAGTTTGAGTTCTTATTTTTGATCTTAAGATTCCCTTCATTGATGGCTTGGTTCTCCAAATTATGTTTCATGGTAAAAGATTTGTCAAAGGTTTAGAATATTTAGACATGCAGGGTATAGGAGATATGTTTGGCACATGCCTAAGTAAAGATATTTATGAGTTTGGGTTGAGGCAAGGAAAAATATAGTTGGTTAATTAGGATCATCCAATGAGATAAAAAATTGGTAATGGATTCATCCTAAAACTACCAAATAGAGTAGAGGTCAATGATAGACACTTTCTTGGAGATATTGATAAAAAAAATGGTCCAGAAGGTTTTATCCAGTTGAGTGAAGGAGAAGATAGAATGTTTGGGTAAGACACTATACCAATCCAAGGCCAGACTAACTAGAGACATGGGGAAGGTGTCGAGGAGAAGGATATCATCATAAGTGATGAGATAAAAATCATGCCTAAATGATTTAAGGTGTTGTGGGGATCCTCCTTACTTTGAAATTTAGAGAACTTGAGAAGTTCCCACTAGGGAGGATATGGCTTCATAGGTACGAATGGTTGGATAGGCTCATTAAAAATTTGGTCATATGATAAGATGTTGTGAGCACCCAAGATGGATGAGTCTAATGTGGTCATCTTATCCATAATAATCTTCATTAGGTCTACTTAGGGTTGTATACTCAATATGTTATAAGATGTATATTATTGAGATGGTTGAGAGACATACAAATAATGGGTAGAAGGTTTGGAGGCTACCACATATGAGAAAATAGATGTCAATGGTTGGGTGGAAGACACATAAGGTTAGGTAGAGGTAGGTAGTTGGGTAGTGGGTACATGACCTTGTGGATTAGGGGTGTATCCAAAGGTTGGTCTAAGGGGTGTTTATTGGATAGGATTAATAGTTGGGTTAGTGACCGATGGAAGGGTGGTGACCCTTATACTAATCGGTGGTAAGGTAGAGGTTATGAAAACCATAAGTATTTGAAGAAGATTAGTGGTTGATGGGTTGAATATAGATAAATGAAGGCTTGTAGTGATAGAGGCAGGCATTCCTAGAGTAGAGGAGTGGTTGTTAAGAGTAGAAAGTATATGGGCAGTGTAGTTTGGGCTGGTTGGTTTTTAATGGTGGTCTCAAAGGGGTTGTTGGTTGATGAGGAGGCTTGGGTGGTCAATGATTGAGTGATAACCATGGAAATATAGGTACTCCCCATAAAGTGGGGAGGCATGCCATAAGGTGGATCTATGGATGGGGTCAAAACTAGGATGTAGTAAGACATGGTTATAAGATAATGTTGCAAGGCCACGAGATTGTTTTCTAAGAAAGTGGTGAAATCCACATATCCTTGAGGGACCTCTTGAGGGAAATTAGGACTTCTCAAAGGGTGGGAAGATTCTAATGGTTAAAAAATTTAGTCTATGGATGAAGAGGTAGAAGAGATAGGTTGACTTGGTGGTGGGTTTTACTCTATAAGATCTCTTCACTACTAGTGAGTGAGAACAATACAAGATAAAGGAGATAAAAATAAAAAACAACCTTACTACTCAAAAAAATAGAAGATAAAAAATATCAAAGAAATCAAATCATGCTCTAAGATATAAGTTATACCCTAGAGTTTTAATTAATCTCACTTTTGGCTTATGCCTTAAGAAGGTATGTCACTGAAATTGGTTCATATAATGGGTACTAAGAGGAAATATAAGTTTGGTTTTAGGTTGTGTTTAGGTGTTAAAAAAGAATCTATATTGGAATCAATAAATGGCTTGGTATTGGGACCTACCCCCTCATTTTACACACTATAGCGATAAGGCTATAAGGTGCTTAGCCAAAATATATTGATGTCTAGAGATTATAATCAACTAGAGAACTAAGTTGGTCCTCCCCTTGGTAATGATCTTCAAGTAAGATCATCAAGAAAGGGTAAGGTTACCACTAGGTGATGAAATCCTAGTCAGGCTTTGTCTCAAGTTTGTTTGATGTTAAAAATGGTAAAAGTGGTTTGGTTTAGTGTGTGTAACAAAGAGTGAAGTTATGATAGATTACTTTGCCTTTTAGTTAAGCTATGTGAACTAAACTTTTAAGCAGTCAATGTATGCACTTCATTTTAATCCCAAAATAAAATTTTGATTCCATTAATGAGAAAATAATAGAGAGAGAACCCAAGTAAAGATACAAGGGTCCCATTAGGCATGCTATAATGTTTCAATGAATTTCTTGCTTATTATGGAAAAGAGGAAAAGAATAAACTAATTGTGGTTATGGTTGAAAAACTTGATTGATAGTGTGTGCATTGGTTTAAAAGATTGTGAGATCCTCTTTGGTTTAGGAGGATGACCTACAGATAAAAACACTAAAGCAAAATTTTTTATTAGACAAAAAATTAGGTAGAGTTTCTAGCAATAGCTAGATCCTAAAAATGAGAGATTCTTTAGGGGATATTAATCCACACATTTTAAATAATTAAGATTATAAATATAAAATAAAGGTACTTGCATTAATAATTAAAAGGTACTAAAATTGAATACAAGAGTGTTTATTAATAAAATAAACTAGAAATGAATTACTTAATAGTAGTGCTAAGGTATTGGGGTCTAACTTATAAAATTAGAAAGGGGTCTATGAATAGGCAATAACATAAAAAATTAGGTTTGATTAGGTACAAGTAGGTGAAATTAACTTACTATTTTTAGTGCCATATTGACCATCAACAATTAGGATGGCTGTCAGTGGTTAAGGTGGCCGTCAGCTATGAAGGTGACCTTCGAAGGTTGAGTCAACCATCAGTGGTTACTATGTGAAGATCTAGGTTGATAATTTTGGCTAATTGATGAGATCTAAAAGATGGATTCTAAGAGATGGGTAAGATCTAGGTTGATTTTGAAATGGAAATAAAGTAAATGAATTCTAGGAATTAAATACTTATTTTATTAGAAGTCAATTGGGTGGATGGTTGAGATAGTCATCCTATTGGTAGAATCTAGATCAATTTTGGTAGAGTAACAGTACCTACAAAATTGGTGGAGAGGCGGTGTAAAATTAACTCTCTGATATGATTATTGGATTATTGATAGTGATTGACTTGCTAAAGAAACTCTTGGATGCACAAGCTCCTAATAATAATTATAGATTTGTAGTTGGTTGAAGATGTATCTTCACCTCTTTACTCCTCTCTTCTTATAGACAAGGTGAGAGAGAGAGGCAACAACACATGAACTAGGATTTCCAAAATTAACTCATCCATGTAATGTCTTGTAACTAGAATTAGACAAGCTATAATTAGAAAAGAAAAGTGGGTAGTTTGCATGATTTTAGTTGGGGAAGTGCACCTTGACCATCAATGGTCAAGTGTTGAAGGATAAAAAGGGATAAAAGGCTAGGTTGAGTCAGTTAAGTTAAATTGAATGTGGGTGAGCTTGATTAGGGTTTAGAGGGTTAGATTGGTCTTGAGATGGTCCTAGGGTAGTAAAGGGATACTTCAACATTCAAAATTATGGTGTGCATATTTTTAGTGTCTACAGTAGGTTTGTGGAGTCTTTATTAAGGATATAAAATAATCCAAGGACATATTAATGAAAATTATTCATTAAAATATTGTGATGAATACCTCTTAAATGACCACTTACAACAAGGTTTGAGTAGGCCTAAACATTCAAGCTTATGAGAGCGAGGCAAGGTAATTGAAGGGATAAAATTCTAGTCACTTATACATTATACATGATACTTTGGTAAGATTAGGATCACCTTCTCAAGGGTTCAATTACATATCAAGATTAAATTACCCTATAGTGGGAATCTCACATCATGAAACATCACATGATCACTTACAACCATCCTATTTTGACTCAAGCAGTGTTATGAAGACAAGGTTAGAGCTAGAAGGATAATGATGAGAGACATATTCTATGGATATAAAGAACACATTCTCAAGGATTATAGAACATATTAAATGATCATATCACCTAGATGGAATATCTCACCTTTGTCTTAGTGAGATATCCACCTACAACTAGTATAAGCACCTAAAGTTGGTTAAAGTTTAAGTGAGTAGTTTGATAGATAGGTCATGGATGTAATGGTACTAAGTGATTATAGGGATGAATTTGAAATATTTTTTAGGAAATTTTAATGAAGATGATCCATTTACATTGATGGTTTTGGAGAATATCATATAACCAAAAGGTATAACTTAGTCTACCAACACATCTAGTTCACACCTTAGGCAGTCTTTCTTTGAAGTGAGATTTTTGGTAAGGGTTATGACTGTGATGAAGGAAATGAATATTGATGATTGAGTTGAAATATATCTAAGAGAATTGAATAATGGAATATATATGCAATCAAAAATGTATCATGTCTATGAATTAATCCTAGATCAGATAAGATAGATCATACCTACACTTTTGATTGGAAATACACTTGTTAAGCAGAAGCATGGCCAATATAGGGATCCGCTAGACCTGATTAGGGGATCACTTATCACAAAATATCATGATAGGAAGGGTTAAAAATCCTATAGTGTAACATAATCACACAACAACCCTAATGGCATCCTAAGGTTTAAAATTTTCATTCTATTTTAATAACAAGAAAGCAAAATCTAATCTAGTGCACACCAAATCTTGTGGCACAAAGTGGGGGTTAGAAACAATAAAACAAACACTAAATGAAAAATGTATTAGAAAATATATACTAATGTCAATGTATATGGAATCCTAATACATGGAGATAAGATTAAAAATGCATTATCTATCTACTCTTACAAAGGAAAAATAAAGTTAGGAATACTTACCTTTGAAGACAAACCTGTCGAGCCTCAATCTCTCCATTGGCCAAGGTGCTTCGCAAGAAATTATTATGGTATGTAAGGATAAACAAGATAAATCAGCTATAGGATACAAAAGATATCTAAACATCCAAAAGTCTTATCCACAAGACAAAATTTGTATCTTCAAATAAAGTATGGAACCTTTAAGATTTATTTGGTCAATAATTAGATGGTTGTTCATACTTCTTCACTAATAATTCTTCTCTTATCAAATGGTGGGAAATGACCTTGTTTATATAGGTAGATCTTATCTTAAATCCTTCCAAGAATGTTGGTTGTACAAGGCTGACCTAGTCAACCTAGTGTGTTTTCAGGGATAATATACTAGGTTTTTTCTAGGTTGGTCGAAAGGCAAACAAACTAAGAAAGCAAAGAATACCCCTAAATTATAAAGGGTCAACCTAGTAAAACTAACAACCAAAAAGGAGTTTAAGACAAGAAAAAGAGGAATGGAAGGATGAAAAGACTATAATAGGTAGGATTGAGAAAAACAAGCTTAGGGTAAATGGTTTTAGGAGATAAGTGTGTAGATGTAAGTGGTAAAAGGAATAACAACCTTATGAAGCACCAATGGTCTACCCACCCCTTTCTTGGTACACTCCTTAAGGCATGCACTCAGAGAGATTAAGAATTGATAGGTTATTTCAAGATACAAAGTGTTAGTAATCAATAAAAGTTTGAAAATATTATGTGTATACATCTGCCCCACTCGAAGCTCATCATGTGTCATGTAAGTGTAACATGGGATGATGCTTCAAGATAAAACATGATATGACATAATATTGATGCTAATTAAAGTACAATAAGTAGAAAATAAATTAAAGGATCGAATTGAAAAATACATATTACTGCCAGATATAAAGAAGTAGATTGTATTAAATATGGTGTCTAATGTAGAGAACAATAGACAAACCTGTAGAAATTAGTGAAAAAAATAGCCAAAATTAAAATTTTTGGAATATAGGCATATGATAGTGGAAACTGGTCTCTACATCGTCATGAATCTAATGCATTTTATGGTTTACAAAATGGATGAGTAGAAATAAAGATATAAGCAAAACAAGGAATTTGCATGAAAATAATTGAAAGATTTGAATTTTGAAAAGTGTTTTAAAATAGGGGAAAAGATAAGTCATTTGTCATTTTGACTTATGAAGGAGAGAAAAGAGAGCTCTGGAGATAAAGACAAGCTAAGATGGTCAAGAGATGATGTGCTAGACAAAGAGAGGCTCTAGAGGTGGCAACAGGTGCACTACAGGTATGTAAGTAAGAATCTTAGTCCAGTTTTTGAAATTTGTATTGAATTAAGAGAATTTTAGTAATTTTGAATTTTAAGCATTTTTAGATGTTAAAATGAGCCAAAATTAGATTATACGAGTATAAAATAAGTAGATTAGAAATGGGTTTTGAGGGTTTTGGCAAAAAACAAGAAAATTGCACTTTTTTGGCAAATACAAGGGGTTGATAGGAAAAATGCATTGGGTTGACCCAGTCGACCTAGTAGGCTAAAAGATAGGCAGAATCCATAGTGCTGACATAGTAGGTATGGGTTGACCCTATAAATTTTGTAGGTTGAAGGCCTAGTTTGGAGTTTTCAAGTGGTCTAAAAGGTCTAAAATGGAAACTAAGGGGGTTTACTCATATTTTTGAGTCAACTAAGCAAAAAGATAGGAAAAGTTTGGTCAAACTAGTTTGACCAAAGAGCTAAAAAGATATGTAAAAGTGTGCAAAAGATTGAAAGAAGGCTAGAATGTCTTGAAATGACCAAGTGAGGTCAAGAAGGACTGAGAAAGCTAAAATTTAATAGAATAAAGTAATGTAGGCTAAAATTTAATAGAATAAAGTAATGTAAAAAGAGTGTATTTTGACTATACATGACATGAAAGAACTGATACATCCTTTGTTGTTTATTAGGTGTAGGGATGATGAATATTTTATATACTTTTGGATGTGACATGGTTACCAAATTTATTAGATAGGTTTTTAGATAGAGATAGGGCTAGACTAGGATCCATAAGTCTAGGTGAGATAGTAGAGATGTGACAGATCCCCCTTAGTGTTGACTCGTTAGTCATGTTCCTCAATTATTGGGAGTGATTGACTAACACATTGATGTAGGAGGTAGATGGGTATATAGTAGAGGTTTATATCATGTTAGAGTATGTTCATGCCATCTTGGGGCTACCTATAGTAGGAGTGCAAGTGACCGTATGGATACTACATAGTTTAGAGGAGAGGAAAGCCTTATCCATGTGGGTTCTAGGCTCAAAGATGATATTACTAGGTAGGAAAGTGAGTATGTTTGATATATAGACATCAAAAATTATAGATATTTATAAGTCTATGATAAGCCTTGTGATATAACAGGTGTTGTATCACAAGTCAGATGATAAGGTACCATTATTCATGGTAGCCTTGATCAAGATGATATTAGAAGAATGAGTTCTAAACAACCCAAGATCAATCATCTAGGTCTAGCTGGTGCATGATACTTACTATATGCTATTTAGAGGGTAGAGGACCATGGGGCTAATCATATTACTAATATCTTAGATATATGAGAGGTTTCTTATGTACCAACCGCTAGGTTACCCCATGCAGTCAATGATAGGTCACCTTGAGTGAGGAGATGGAGGGAGAACCAAGTAGCATGAACCATACCCCATATGCCAAAATTATAATTAGTGAGATGTAAAAACATCATGTGGTAACCATATGAGCACATAGAAGCTACATGGTCAAGCTAGCAAACATTTGCACTAGTGATAGAGAGGATAGAGGTTATTGGACACTATTTTTAGTGGAGAGATCTACATCTAGTGGTATGGGTTCCAAGATAAATTAGCTTACCTCATCTGATGGTACTAATACTAATGCCTAAGTAGTGGGCTTAAAATGTGAGGGAGACATGAGGGAGGAGAGGACTAAGGTCACTAGTAGTGAGGTCAACATTGAAGTCACATTGAGAGTGACCATGGACTAGTTGGGCATGATGAGGAGCTGAGTGGGAGGATAGGGATACAAAGGTAAAGATAACAGATGTACCACTACCATCTCCACATCAATATGTGTAGTGGCCACTGAGGACATAGTGTCAATGGAGGCATGAGGTGGAAGAGGGAGTGGAGACTATTACCATCTTAGATGACCCCATAAGTGAGTTAAAGGAGATGATAGAGAGACCACTCAGATGTAGGTTGAGAATAACATGAGCCATGATAGTCAAGTTTGAAATAAGGAGGTAGCCAATAGAAGAGGTGATAAGAGGTTGTGTAGATAGGGAGACTATGTTAGGCAATCATGCAGATTGTGAGACCATAGTAGCCAAGACACAAATAGGTAAAAAGATGATTAATTTATTGCTTAAGTTTTCATTTAGAAGTAGTGATAAATAGATAGATATTATGAGATATGATAGTGATTTAATATCCATCTTGTGGTATTTTTTAGGTGTAGGTGAGGATGAGGATGAGAGATGGGGGTCCCTAGTAAGGGGATCACTCCATAACATCCTAGATGAGACTCTATAGCCATATGACCCCATGACACTAGAGGATCTAAGTGTACCATCTTCCCTAGCTCAGACGAGCTAGTTTAGATTAGCTAAATAGGTAGCAAGGAATATATGGGTATAGAGGGAGAGAAAGTAGCCACAAATAATGATGGGTACTAAGGAGATACAGGCATGGTAGGCCCTAGTAGATGAGATATTTGTACATATAGGTATATTAATATAGATGATATAGATATGGACCTAACTGGTAGAGTCACAGATGTAGGCAACACACCTACAGGGATAGGTGGAGGGGTTGAGATCTTGAATGGTCTCCTTATAGTGTACCATTTAGAGGAGTCATACTAAGGCTTTAGCAGGAAGCATGGCTAAGCCATGAGATCGATAGGATGGGACATAGCCATAGAGCTAGGGCATTATATATGGTTGTATATGTTGTATTAAGCTCATGATATATATATATATAAAAGATCATTTTGGCATATTGTTTTTGGATGTGTATGTTGTCATCATGGTTGATTTTGGTTGTTTATTATGGTTGAGGTTGTGGATTCTTAAGATATATTTATTTCTAACACATGTATTTAGCTTTGTTGTATATCCTATAGGAAACATATGAGATGTGGTTTTTTTTCTAGCATTATGAAAAACACATGCATGGTTAAAAAGAAACAGGATAAAAGGACTTAGAAAAATATAATCAATCAAGAAAATGTACTACGCATTATTTCAGGTTGGGAAATGTGTAATAACGAGAAATGATTAAGTATAAAGAACCAAGAAATGGCAAAACAAGATGGTAAAAAGTAATTTACTTTTAAACTAATATGAAATATTTTTCACTAAATTAAAAAAATTAAAATCATACTAATATTGCATTGGGAAGTGTTGTCCCCCAAAAATATCACTCATTTTTGGGACAACATTTGAACTATTTTGGTCTTACAGACCAAAATTGTCTCTTCCCTTTCAAAATTTGTCTTGGGCATTCAAATTTCTCATGTTTTAGGCTTAAATATATAGACTCTGCAAGTGGGTTCAATCAAAAGAATTGATTTCTAACACTTGGTCATTTTTGGGACTAGTTCAGTGCCTTGGTTCAAACAAAAATGTTCAAGAGCAGGTTCAAGTAGGAAGTTCAATGTTTGGTTCATCCTTTAGTTCAACATCAAATGGTTCAAAGGTAGGTTCAATCAAGTGGTTTAATGCTTTGACTCATCCTTTGGTTCAATCAAATAGTTCATCAAACGGTTCAAGGCTTCATTTGAACCGTTGAACCAAAACTTGGTTCAATGGTTGGTTCAAGCAATAAAGTTCAAAGGAGTGCCCCATGAGTCAAAGACACAAGTGCCATTGCAAAGGGAATTCTCATGGCAAAAAGTGACCAAGGCAAATAAATGGATTGAGACAAAATCCCAACAAAATCCCACGGATGCTGCCAAGTGTCGATGGCTGAGCCTCACTAAACTTTTTTTCTATGAATTAGTAGATATTGCCATGTGTCCCTCTTGAAGCTTGTCGAAAGCCTCCAAGTATCAATATCTATAGTTTCTTCCCTTAGCTTCACTATTTTGAGTAGAGACCATGGTGGACTTGGGGATGAGTGACTAAATGAATTAGAACATGCCAAGTGTTTGCATCTGCATGACTAACAAATTATTCAGACAGTACCACGTGCCCCTTACAAAATTTGACCAAAGCTTACAAGTGTCAATCTCTAAAATTTCTCCCTTCTGCTTCTTGTTTTCATAAATACTGTGGTGGAAACCTAATGAGCTACTAAAGAAAGTGGAATGCACCATGTGTCATCATCTACTTGAATCTTCAAAGACAAGGGGAAGCTGCCACCTTTTCCATTGTAACTCCATGGAGAGCGACACGTGTTTGCATCTATGATTCTAAATTTATAATAGGTTTCAAAGCCTCTATCAATAAATGTTTCTTAGAGTCTTGTGGAAGTTGCCACGTGTCTTCACCTATTTAGCAGTAGAATGTGCCATGCATCAATTGCTAAAGACTAGCAGAAAGTGACTAAGGAATAAAGCATTGAATTAAATCTAGGACCCGATTCAAATAACTAGAAAAAGAGGAATGATGAAGAAGGATCAGATCACTAGGTGGACATTGAAAGATGTAAACTTTCAATAACGTGACTTGTTTCTCTGCATTGAGAAAAGCAAATGGGTAGATGCCCCTAAGTTCCAGCCTACCTTCTTAATAGATTTCAATGAAACATGATGTGTTACTATTATGGAGTCCTTCTTGAAGAGGTTATATGAGGGACTCTCTTCTATTGTAAATGCATCTCTTTTTTGGCAAGAAGAATGAAACTCTACCCAAATTAAAAAGCACTTCTGAGACTTTGAGCTCAATTTTTTTATCATATTTTGTTATTGGAATAAGAAAGCAAGTGATTTTTTAGAATTTATGCTGTAATATCTTTGTTGTTGAGGAAACTATTCTTATGTCTTTTTCTTCAATATATCTTTTGTTCCTTTAATTCAATAAGTAGAATTAGTGATAGCAGTCAAGAAGGTGTCCTAAAGAGTCAAGTGTGGAGAGACTTTGTGCCCCCATAATTGCCTTTAGTGTGTTTTCTTTTTATTTTTATGTAAAGGACCTTGGGATGACTTTGTGCCCTCATTATCCTTCATATCTTACTCTTGAGCAATTCAAGTCGGGACTTTGTGTTGCATCTCAATTTGCTAGTTATTACATCCTTTGTTACATTTTACTATTACTACCAGGAGTATTCTTGTGGTTTGATGAATAGTACTTCTAAAAGAAGAGGAGTGATGTCTGTCATTTCCCTTGAGTTTTTCCTTTGATCCGCATGCATCATCTCTAAAAAAAGAGAGATGGATGGTTATTCCTACCCTTGAGTATTATTTTCTATATATGTATATATAGCATACCTATAGGGAACCTCCCCTTGATGATAGGAGAGATCAGTCTCTCTCTGATGTGGTAAAACTACACATTTGGATGACTAATCTTCCTACTTTGGCTAATCAGACCTATTTTGTTTATCAGTATGCTAATCGACAAAATATTCAACCAACAAGAAGTATGACAAATAAAGTAATAAAATGGAAGGTATTTAAAAAGGTACAAATGGTAATAAAAACAAATTAATTAAGTCAATCAATCATACTGAATCATGATGAAAATTATGAAAGAAAAAAAAGATTAACTAGGACACTTAGGATTGACAATGAACTAGCATGTGATCTCAAGTCTCAACCATGTATATGCTTAGTTTTTAGAAAAAGGAAGAGGAAAAAATGAGATCCAAAGTGAATCGATAAAAGGAGATAGTAATGAAATAGATTTATTTCTAACTGGTCACATGGTAAAGGGAGATACTAACCAAAGGGAATAGGGTTTGTATAACCAAATCACCATGAAAAATTGTCTATGAAAAATAAGGATAAGGAATCAAAATAATCATAAATATACTAGAAGAGAGTTTTTGAGAAAAAATCTAGGGAAAAGGGAAGGGAAAGTAATGATACAAAAAAGACAATCATATGCAAAAGATAAAAGATAAGATAAGGAAGATATAGTACAACAAGTAAGAAATCATGATATAAGATAAGCATAAATTTGACATAGTGTCAAATTATATAATAGATAGATATAAGATTGGATAACATGTCTAATCCAATATAAATGTGAAAGCATCATGCATGTGCTCATAAATACTGGTAAACATGTCCACACATTATCCAATACAATAGATAGGTCTCTATGAAGTTATAGTCTAATTGTTGCTAAGGTTTTATCAATATTCAATAAATATTGGAAAAATACTTATTTTTTGATCTACTCAACTAAAAAAGTAGGAATGCTCAAAGGATTGTGTTGAGGAGGAAAATTAGGCAAAGGCTAGTCAGGATAATTCATGGGAATAGGATCTATGGGAGGAGAAGGAATCACTGGTGGAGAAGGATCCATAAGTGAAGGAATCATGGGTGGAGAAGGATTCACAGGTGAGGAAAGGTCCATAGGTGAAGGGATCAAAGGTGGAGGCAAAAAATGGACCATAAGAGGTGATCTAACCATTGAAAGTGAAACCATGGGAGAATAAGGAGAGGCCTTTGTATAGGCATGACCTATGGTAGGAGTGATAGAATGTCTGAGAATGGTTATAAGATGATCTTTGATATATTTTTATAGGATGAGACAATGATAAATGTGATGGGTGTCTTATAGGTGTCATAGACAATATACCTCACCATACTTGGGTAGATATTCTAGAAGTATTTTTGAGGGAGGTATGGCTTTGTCTGATGATGGGGAAGAAGGATGAAAGGTGTCAAGATATTTTCACAACTTACGAAAATGGGTGTAAGAATGGTTATCTATCTCATAGAAGTAATATATATGCTTGTGAATGGTTTTAGGAGAAGCACTCATGGAAGGAGATATAATAGGAGTGGAAGAAGTTGGAGAACACTCATCAGCCCATTTGGTGGGTAGAGGATCCATCTTAGGCAAGGGAAGTAAACCATCACTAAGAGAGGGTGATGATGAGGAAGGATTAGAACTAGGATCAATAGAAGGAATGATAGTATCAAAATAGGGGTAGGTTCAACAATAGTATGAATAGGAATAGGATCGACTATAGAAGAAGTGGGAAGAGGCTCAACTATAGTAGGCCCTATTGAGGGAGGGGAAAGATCTATAGAAGGTCTAAATAGGGTCACACTAACCTCAGGGGTAAATTATCTATGAGGGTTAGGGTACCTAAAAAAATGACAAGGCCCAGCCATATCATGATCCATGAGCATAGTCCTACATGGATCCTTAAAAATTTGAGGTGTTAGTGCTATCTCTACCCTACAATAAAGGGGGAAATGTAAAAGTTAGGAACTATAAATGAAGGAAAATGATGAGATGCATGAAAAGACTCAAGTATAGAAGAATGATAACAGATAATCTCAATAGCATGGGCCTAGACAATACTACCTAATAATGGATCATATAAGGAATAACCATCATCATAATCTTAATGACATAGGTAGGGATAACCTTATCATCCAACGAAGCATGGTAAATAGAATTCCTAGTCTTGGTTAAGACTATGGGAATGTCATCTCAAGGAGTTTTATGAGAATGAGGTTGTAATAAAGTAGGAAGTTGTGAGATGAGATGAGGTGAGATATCAGAAGTTTTGATCTTTAAGTTAATCTCATTAGACTCATCATCATCAAAATCTAAAAGGTTAGGAGGAATGTTTCCAATGAGCTTAGGATGCGCATTGTAATCATGGGTTGAATCAATAGGAAAGTTAAGATGCTGAGACTCACAAAATGGAACATTCAACAAAGGCTTAAGAGTATGAATCTTGAAGACACCATGATCTTAGAATTGTTCAAAATTTCAAGGGTTAGTATCACCTTAAATCCTATAAATGTCTCCATTGTGAGGTAATTTAATGCATTAGCCAGCAAAAGAAGTGATAAGTCGCATGTAGTGAGTCCATGGCCTACCAAGAAATATGTTATAATAAAGGGGAATTTAAAGATCATCACCTTCACATGAATGATGATATGTGGGATGGTAATGGGAAGCCACACACAGCCTAAAGGAGGCATTTGCCTTCTATCATAGCCTTGGCATATATTGCATGTAGACTTAAGATTGCATTCAAAATACTCAAGGGTCTTAATGAAATAAAGAGAAGTGACACATGTGATATAATCCTCATCAATCAAGGCACACTTAACTTAGATATCACCTATTTGGATGATAATGAATAAAAGAGGATCATCTACAAAAGCAAAATCTTGTTAGGAATTATAGAAGCTATGCAAAATTTTAGTGAAACAAAAGTGTCTATAGTATCATCAACATTGGTATACATGCCTTCACATTGTTGTAAAATACTATCTTTAGAACTAGATAAATCTACCTTTCATCATATGAGATGAGGATGAGGGAAATTCATCTCGAATAGGAGCCACATGAGGTAGTTTTTATGACATGGAGAAGTCATCATAAGCTCAAGGAATGTAATTTGGGATGGGAGATTAGTGAGTTCTATAATGGGATCCCACTCATCATATCCCATAATAAGTTTGTTAGATAAATGTGGATAATGGTTAAGGAGGTCCTTAGAAGGAGAAGCCAAAGAGCATTGGATTGTTTGTTGATAAGAATGAAAAGAAGATTTAGAACAAGGTGGTAAATCATGTTGAGATGATGAACTAGTTGGCTCTTGCTGATTTTGAGAATTAAAATGAGAAGCGTTAGTATAAGCTTGATTATCATTAGCATTGGAAGATGATGTAAGAGCAGTATAAATAGAATGGGATGTGTCATCCAAGGGAGAATCATAAATTAGATCATCAAAAGTGATAAGATCTTCTTATCCCAACTCATTTAAATGAGTTGTAGAATAATATTGGATAACATGATATGTGTTATGGGAATGAGGAGTGTAAATAGGTTGAGAATCAATGAAATCCACCACCCTTCACTTATTTGTCATGATAACCATATTTTATTTATAATTTGGTTCAATAAGACTTTTTACATTATTGGTGGAATGGGTGGGCTTGTCTTGTGTGTATTTAATCGGTTGATGATTAGGTAAAGGATCTTTATAGATAGCCAAATGAGCATTTTATTGATTCAAGGCTTAAGTTTTGTCATTTGATTTATAGTCCTTGAAAGAAATCTCATAGGCTTATTAATGTTTAAAGATAATGGAATCATGATCAAAATTAGGTCCAAGAAGAAAATCCATAGTTAAATTGTAAAGTTCTCTATAGGTCTCATGAGTATGACCCCAAATAACATGAAACCTAAAAAAAATGTTAGGATCATACTAGGATTTCATAGGATGAGTAAGGTCAAGTTCTTATAGGCCTGGGTAGATGCTTGAGAAATTCAATTGAAGATAGAGGTTTGTGAATGTTAATGTTATTTGGTGAAGAAAAATGAGGATTAGTATATTGTTGAGAAGGTGGTTCCAAATAAGGGTTAGGAATGATAGCTTGAACATTGTGAATGGTGTCATAAGAATTGGTAACACCATCATTAGTGATATTTTAGTTTTTGTTATTAAGTAATAAATGAGGACCTGCAAAAGGTTAAGGTGGCTTGAATTGATGCATTAATAAATCTTATCTTTTAGATTGGTCAATATCCCCCTCCAATGTATGTGGAGAGAGAGTGTTGACATGATATTGTAATTTAGGAAATAGAGCATTTGTAAAGAGATGAAAAGGTTGTCATTTGCCATGTTATATTCACATTTGTTTGATAAAGTCTTCCATATCTTAATAAAGGCTTGAGAAGTTTCATTCTCATGTTGTTTGAAATTAATGAAATGGGTTAATTTTTTTTTAGGAAGATCATTAGTTTAGAATTCTTGAACTAAAGCATTTACTAAGTCTTCCAAACTAGAAATGGAATGATCTCTAAGTTGATTATACCAATCTAATTCATCACCCATGAGGATTTTGGATAGAAGCTTGATAATATCACAGGTATTTAATTTGACCCAATCCTTGTAAAAATTTATAAATGTTTTAAGGTAAAGAGTAGGATTGGTTGATCCATTATAATAAATTGTAGGTGTTATACTTCATATATCAATGTTGGAAATTTGAGTAATGAGAGGTTTAATTTTGTAGACGATTAATGGTTTTATTGACTAAAAGAGGTTGAGGAATGAGATTTCCTTGAGAATATTGAAGAGGATGAGGGGGAACATTTCGGTTATGTGTGCCCCAAGCCATTGGTTGTGAGTGAGATTGAAGGTTAAGAAGGTGGTTTTGCACTCTCATCATTTGATTCATATTATGAGCTTGAAAGGTATTCATTTGATTGAGAGTTTGTAATAAAAGCTAGTGTGTTTGATTAATATTATAAGAATTATAATTGGTATTTGTGTCTTAGGTAACACTATTAGTGTTGATATAAACTTGAGAAGAATTGTGATAATGTGAAGCACTAGTGGAAAAATTTGCTTGTGAAGAAAAATATTGACTAGTGAATGGTTGAGAGGAAGAAGCACTATAAGCATGAATTCCTTGGGTAGAAATCAATGAACTAGTGAAAGGATTAAGGATAGTGGATCTTATGAGATTCCCATTAGATGTAGAACCTAACATGTTAGTTAAGATAGTGGGCATGGAGGTGGAAGAGGCTAGAGAAGAAGAGGTCATGGCATAAGATTGAGTCAAAGTTAAGTGAAAAATTTGAGAACCAAATAAAGTGATACCTCTAAATCCTATTGATAATGTAGGAGTGGGTAAATGAGGCTCCTTGGTTTGACCATTAATCATGAGGTTATAAATGGTAGAAGGAACCTTTCCTTTATGTTGATAAAATTTGGAAATAAATAAAAGCAATTTGGGAGTATACTCTAACTCAAAGTGATTTTTTAAGAAAAGAGGAGGATTATGCTTCAAAGAGGAATAAGGAGGGGTCCCATAGTTCATTATATGATTGGTAATATGAACATTACTAACATCTAAAAGGGAAAACCTACTCTGTCTATGGGAGACCCTATTAAGATTGATTAAGTTCATCATGTCTATTGACTATGACTCAATATAATCACCAAACAGAAAGTCCATGATGAAGGAGAAAAAAGAGAGATGAGAAATAAAAGGTTAAAAGAGGTGACTAAAACTATAAATGGTTAATTGGGTCTATACAGTATAAAAATAAGGACTATAAAACTATACAGAGTTGACTGGGTTGATCCAGTACAGTGTATAGAAGGAAAAAAACACTGGGTCGATCTAGTACATAAAATATGGAACTCAAGAAGTCTAAAAATAGATTTTAAAATGAAACAAGATAAATTTTTAAGTAATGAAAATCAATAAATACTAAAAGGAAATAGACATCTAATTGTATTAACACTGGCCAATCCAATTGGAGCATAGAAAACAAAATATTGCACTAACACTGGCTAATGCAATATTTTACACACAAAATTTAACAAAGATCAAGTAAATAAATTGAAAAATATAGCTAACTAATTGGTCAAATTGAATGTTTATTAGATTTAAATGTGATTGTAAGTTTAAATATAAGAAAGGTACTAGATAGAAATCTAAAGATGGTTTTAGGTAGTTTGGGCTGAAAGGGACTGTAGTGGTAATGATACGGGATTGGTATTAGGGCCTACCCCCTCACTTCACACACCATAATGATAAGGGTGTTAGGTGCTTAGCTAGAATATACCATTAATTATACTTTATACTTGACCAGAGAATCAAGTCACATTCTCCCTTGGTGATGAAATCTAAGTAAGTTGGCCTAAGGTAGATAGAATGTTAAAGTTCTTATTTATATTTTTTTAATTTGGTTGTGTGCATAAAATAGAAATATTTAAACTAAGTGATTAATTGAGAATACCCTAATTAAACTATGTGAACTATTCTAAGCATATAAGCAACAAGAAAATAAAGGTATGAGCTAACTAATATCATATATAAGGTTAATTCTAATTTGAAATAAGGTATAGTGTTATCACTATATGCACAAAATATATAATAGGATTGAACCTATACTATGGAAGTAAAGTCTAAAAATGAACTAGGTCGATAGTGTCGATCCAATTATTTTAGATAGCACATAAAACACATAACTAGGTTAGTAGTGTCGATCTAGTTGACTATGCAAGGGTAGTTTTAAAGACTACAAATTATGAAAGGGAATACATAAAAAGAGAGAAACAAATAATTATAAAGGAACCTTTGTGGATTAGATATGTAATGAAGGAAGATTGTTGATGAAGAACTTTGAAATGTGCTTAAGAAACTTGCAAATTAGGTTGATAGGATCAATCAAATTATATAGGAACTTGTTCAAAAGTGTTGAAATTATAAAGATTCAATTTGTTCAACCTAGTAGGCTAAAATAGATGTCTAAAAGGATATAAACTTGTACTGGGTTGACTAGATCAATCTAGTTGTTTGTTCCTGCAACTTACACATAAATAAAAATAGCTAGGTCGACATAATCAATCTAGTATGTCAAAATATATGATAAAAAGAATGAAATAAATGAAGTAAAAATGAATAAATCCTACAAGGGTTAGTTCACATTGCGTTTAGAAAAATGTATGTAATCATAAATGCATCATGTCTATGAAGTAATCCTAGATCAGATAAGATAGATCATACCTACACTTATGATTGGGAATACACTTTTTAAGTGGGAGAATGACCAATATGGGGATACACTAGACCTGATTAGGGCATCACGTGTCACATCATATCATGCTAGGAAGGGTTACAAGGCTTAAAGTCTAACATAATCACACAATAACCCTAATAGAGTCCTAAAGTTTTAAAAATTCACTTTATTCTAATAAAAAGAAAGAAAAATCTAATCTAGTGCACAAAAAATCTTATGGCACAAAATGGGGGTTAGAAACAATAAAATAAACAACTAAACTAAACATGTATTAGAAGACATATACTCATGTTAATGTATACATAATCCTAGTACATGGAGAGAAGAATATAAATGCATTATCTACCTACTCTTAGAAAGGATAAATAAAGTTAGGAATACTTACCTTTGAAGATGAATCTGTTGAGCCTCAATCTCTCCCTTGGCCAAGGTGCTTTGCATGAAATTGTTGTGGTATGTAAGGATAACCAAGATAAATCAGCTCTAGGCTACATAACTTATCTAAGCATCCAAAAGACTTATCTATAAGACACGATCCGTATATCTAAATAAATTATGGAAAACTAAGATTTATTCCTCAATTATAATGGTCAATAAGTATATGTTTCATCACACTTCTTCGCTAATAATTCCTCTCTTATTAAATTATGGTAAATGACCTTGTATATATAGGCAAATCTGATCTTAAATCCTTCTGAGAATGTCAGCTGTACAGAGTCAAACTAGTTGACCTAATATGTTTTTGGGGATAATTTAATAGTTTTATGATAGGTTGGCCAAAAGGATAAAAAACCAAGAAATTAAACAATAGCCCTAAACTATACTATGTCGACCCAGTCAACCCAGTAGAACTGATGCTCAAAAAGGAGTTTAATACAAGAAAAGGAGGAATGGAAGGAGGAAAAGACTAAAATAGGTAGGACTAAGAATAATAAGTTTAGGGTAAATGGTTTTAGGAGATAAATATGTAGATGGCAAGTGGAAAAATGAAAAACAATTTTATGAAGCACTGATGGTATACCCACCCCTTTCCCAGTGCACCCCTTAAGGCATGTACTCAAAGAGATTGAGACTCGATAGGTTCCTAAAAGATAAAAAGAGTTAGTAATAAATAAAATTTTAAAAATATTATGTGTATACAAAATCCATTTCCATTTATGGAAGTGCCTATGAAGATCCTAAACATAGAAGAACATACATAGTCAATAAAACACAATCTTTAAGAATCCTACAACACCATTTATAAGTTCAAGGGTGAAGAATGTCTTTCTCAATGAAAGGAGTAAGTATGATAATGAGGGATAGAGTGATTATTATCTTATGAGGACCTTACCAATTTTTCATGATGAAATTGAAGAGGGAAACTCAAGAGTAAGACCTCTAGGGTCAAAAAACATAGTTGGCATAGAAACCCTCAGTAGTGAAATGCAATGCTTAAGACCTATTTAAGAGGTCATTGTTAGTAGAGAACCATTATGATTAATTTCATGAACCATATAAAACTTTTTTATGAGATTAATTTATTGGTGATGTGTGTTATGAGGTTTTAAGACCCAAATAACCTCCCTTGACCTTTTTACACACAATCATCAACCCGAGTGAGAGATTTGCATATCATATAACTTATTATAGATGATGTATAAATGATTAAGGTTGTATGAGGTGTTGAGGGAGGTCTTATTATTCAAACTCATGCTATTTTTTTGTTATTTTGTCTCATAAATTCATAAAAAATAATTAGAATACAAATAACCTTGTTTTGCTTGAAAAGGAGCTTGAAGAGGTAACTTGGTTTTCTCATAAATTTCATGAGAAGTTACATGGAAACTAAAGCCTATTAGATATGTTATAAGGGTACCCATAACACAAATTATCAGTATTTTTTTAAAAAAAGGACCCCTATCCTTTATGAATCATTGTTAAGAACTTCAACCCTCCCAAAACCCTTTAATTGACCTGATTGGAGAGATATGCAAATTCATGCCCTAAAATGCAATAGTTTAACTTTAAAATGATTTATATCATGTTAACCACTTTCCTAATATCCATTTCCAAGTATTTGATCATAGGTTTAGGTATAGTATTATACAATACAATATAAATTAGGTAGTTTTAAGCCTATTTATGAGGGTATTTAAGGTGGAGTGAAAAAAACCATTTGAAGATGTTTATAGGGAATTGATAGAGGTTTAATGATCATATAAAATCTGTTATAAGTCCATCAAATATCTACATAGTTCCTGTAAATTGGCCACTAGACCCAATGGTGTGAAGAACTCAATTTTGCAAGCAAAATAATAATGATGAAGGCTAATGGGTGCCATAAAAGACTTAAAAATCAAGGTATAAGTTTTTTTGAGGTTTTAAAAGTATCATAATGTCATTTTAATCATAAAAACCTACAAAATTTCTTGAAAACCCTCTCAAACACCCCCTTAAGCTCACAAAGGCGTCTACACTTACAAATGACCATTTCATGGTTAGACCATATGCATAATGTTATAGAACATGAAATTTGGCATGGAGAAGCTTATTAGTCTATGTAAATTGAATTAAACATTTTTTTAAAGTTTCATATGTGTGAGTGCTCATTTGGGCCAAGTTTCTCTTTCTAGGCCTCAGAGGTATAATTAGGCCTAATTGGAGAGGAAAATAGAGGGAAAATGATACTAACACTTGGATTTAGATCATGAAATTTTTTATGGAGTTGTAAGGGGATAGAGGGTACTAAAAATTTTCCCAATTTTCCAAGTTTATTTGTACATTCTCCTAGACAAGGAGCTTTACATGTTTTTTGGGCTACATGGAAATGGTGCTTTAGTAAGCAAATGGAGAAAAATGGTATATTTTGGGTTACTTGATGGTTCAAAATTATTTATTTTAGGTATAAATAATTTTTTATAATCCTTTCATAGAGGTAATTACTTGGATCAAAGGAAAACCCTTCTTTCTCTCTCTTATGCCTGCTTGCTCATGTGAAGGAATTAACTGTTCAAAAGCACTAAATGATGCATACAAATTTTTCCAAAGGATTTATTAAATTTTTTATATAATATAGTGCATAATTAAATATTAAGAGTTAAATTTAGTTTAGAATAATTTTTCAAAGGTTGAAAAGATCTCAAGGACTCCTAATTACACCTTCTTTCTTTCCTATACCTAACATGTTGAAGGAGTCAAAAAAGAATCAAAGAGTTTCTAAAAGCCAATGTAAGGTGGGGGTAATTCTTGAATTTATTAAAATAATTATTAATTAAATAATGAATGAAGAGTTAAATTCTTAGTTTCAAGGAGGACTAATTATTCAACAAAGACATATGAGCTAGTATATAAAGATTCAAGCAAGGATATAAGCACATTCCAAGAGGTCAAGCTTGACTAATCAAGATGAAAACATTTCAAGCCTCCTAAATGCATGATACTCTACCTCTATGCCACCGTAAGGACATGAAATAAAAGATAAATTTGATAAAGTACTACATAACACTTGAGGAGTGTGAATACCAAGTTGACATCCCTACTTTGGGGTTGTTATGTCTCCCCATATTTGGATTTTATATTTGTAATCTATTTTTAAAAATGTTATTATCAGTCTTTGATTTTGGTTGTGCTGAAAGGATGCCAAATTTTTTACTCACCTTTTCAAGAAATAAGAATCTCTTTTCCTCCATTTTTAGGTTTTGGTGAAGTGTATGTTGTTTTCCATTGATATAACATTATGAAGCATTTATTTTCCTATGTTGTTATCTAGATTTTGTACCTTCATGAAAAATATTTAAACTTCTATAGGTAATTCTAATTTTCAAGATCAACTTTAGTCTAAGTGTGGATGTGAATTTAAAACCTTGTCATTCCTTCCATACAAATTTTGAGTTTGTCAAGTCCTTATGAAACACTATTGTAGAATTCATTCCTAAAGTGAAGAGAATGTGTGAAAGTTTCTCCCTTTCATAAGAATTTATATTTCAAGAATAAATGGTCATACACATTGGTGCATCACCTTCATTCAAAGTTTTCATTTTAATTCTATTGCAAATAGTATCCCTTTCACCCTTTTCATAGTCAGAATCAATAGTTAGTAGGTTTAAGAACAATTTTTAGTGAATGCATAAATGAAACTAGCCCTCTATCTAGATATTATCTCCATTATAAAGTAACCCACACTTTAGAGATATTACATGTTTCATTAGGAGTAATAAACATAACATAGTCTCACAAGGGCACACTCCTAATTGACAATAGTTTTTGGCACACTACGTGGGACACATTCTCCTTATCATAGATAAAGTTTGGAGATGAGGAAAATAATTTTTAGCATTAGAAGACACTCATCATCATCTAAACCAAAGGATTCCTTGGAGTTAAAACATTATTAGTAGAAGGCTAGTACAACTTTCATGTTAAAGGTTACCACATGATCATCCAACAAAGGTATTCCTTTTAAATTCAATGAGTTACCTTTTACTTATTATAAAATAACAAGATTTAATAATACAAATACCTATCCTATAAAGCAATTTCTATCTCTTGCTTAGCCTATTATTATAGAGAGTGAAATTCCCAATATCTACATGGCTATTAGAAACCAAGTGCTTATCCTATTTAATTGAAGAAGCCCACTAAATATTGCCTAATTTGATTATATACCAGTATCAAATTTTAAGATTATCCCTTTCTTCTTAGGAGAAGATCAAACCATGCCTATTGAGCATATCAAGGATGTTTCCAACCTTTTCTTAGTCCATAACATTATCCAAGAGAACATGGCTATTATAATACTTATTACTTCCTTCAAAGAAAAAGTACTATAGTGTTATAGAAACCTCCCATTTAATTCCATTGCTTCATAGGATGACTTAGGTGCAGTATTGTATAGGTAATTTGAGGATAAATATGATCATCTACCCTTGGTTGAATAACTTACCACCATAAAGAGGGATTCTCATGAGTTTATAACTAACTTTAACCTTAGATTCTAGAAAACATAGACTAAGTTACGTTTAATAATAAAGCCATCCCTAGTGTATGACTTCCTATATTATCTAAGATCCATCAATTAAAACATTAGTGTCATTATAAAATTAATGGGTTGTACTACTTTTCCATATGCATATGAAGTAGTAATAAGAGATACAAACAGTTTAATATAGGCTATAAAATTAGTACCTAGACCTCCTATGTTTTTTCCCAAAAACACAACCAATACCAACCTCTCAATCTCCTCACATAGATCATATTCCATCCCCATAGGCACAATTTTCATCCCTTCTTAACCAATAAACTAATATTATAGAGCTTAAAGGAATGTTGTAGTCCTTTGGGAATGATATTGTCCAATTGAGGAGGCAATAATACTAAGAAAATAGGCCTTACCAAGTGCCTAATTAGCCTACCTATAAGATTTTTAGAGATAATAATCCAACCTATCAAGGATTCATATAATAGAGACCATATTATCAATCTCAAGGAACTATCACTCAATCCAAGCCATATGCAATGGTTGATCCTAATGCTCCATCTTCAAATCTATTGTTTTAAACCAATTTTATGGTGATGACTCAAATGACTCAAGAAGAGGATTCTCTTTAATATAGTCAACATAATGAAGGAATGGAAACATAGGATAATATGAATCATGGGAAAGGGTATCTAGATTCCACCTTTATGAATTGGTAGCTTGATGATCATGTATCCTTAAATTAAGTTGGTGATTCTAGTACATCAAGCAATGTGGTGTAGGTGTGACTAAAGTGAAGAAGAGAGTTATTGAAGAGACTAAATATGTTTTTCATGTTTCAAGTACACCCCATACTATCCATGAACGTGTAAATAATTAGTTTGATACCCCTACACCATAGAAAAATTAGAACATAGAGGTTGGTAAGTCTCATCAAGTACCACAAGTTCAGGATCATCCTTTTGTGTAAAAAGTGCAACCAAAGGTAAGTAAAACTCATTACAGTATTATGTATCATATGAAGAGGTCTAATTTTAGTATGATTATTTTGAATAATTATCAATCCCATGATAAAAGGACATGCTAATACAAGAACTTTTAGCTCTTAAGTTATCATCAAAACTAGCCAAGAAATAAAGCATAGTCTTAGAAAATTCAGATAAACCAATAAGATAATAGGTCCAAAAAATACAAAAAGAGGTAAAAGTGGGTAATAATGAGGTAAAAAAAATCTAAAAACATCCCTTTTATCTCTCTTTTATATTTGGTGATACTTTAGTCCACAACTTAATGGTGGACAATGGAGTTAATAGAATTGTCATGCCCAAACAAATTATAGATAAGCTTGGTTTAGTATACAAACCAAACAAAAAAAGGATATTAAAGCTAGATGAATCACCAAAAAATATATTATACATGATAAGGAACCTGAAACTAACATTACATGCTTTCCCAAATGTCACTATTCAACAAGATGTAGTGGTGGTGGATTTGCCTCCTTATTTTTCCATGTGTTTATCTAGACTTAACCTTAAAGATTGGTGGCTACCTATTAGCTGATTAGACATATTTAATGTTAAAAAATAAGTGTGATATAAAGTTAACTATCCATTTTGATCCCATTTCACGTTTCTAGTTGTAACCTTACATGCCAAGTGTTGTAAACACTAAATATGTCATCTCAAATGAGGTGTTAGAAGCTAGTGAAGTGAAAACTAATTCACATCTTGAGGGAGTTTATGATCCATTCCTTGATGAATGTGCCTAAAAATTTCATGAACATGATCCATACAAATTTATTGAGGAGGAGGTACTTAGTGTTTATTTTCTTCATGAAAATGATGAAAACATTTTAGCCATGGTGAAGGAAATTTAGTTGAGTGAAGGCCTTTGGTAGCTATACTTGCATGGTACTATGGATATAATGATGTTTATGTCACCTAAAAAATAAAGGTATTTTTTTCCATTAAATTTTATTTTGTTTTTTCAAATAATGTTACATAATATGAGGCTCTAGTCCATGATTTATAGTGGGCTAAGAAGATGGGAATCAACATTTTATAAGTTTTTGGTGATAGTGAAATTATAGTTCACCAAGTAAGAGGAGTTTATTTATGGAAAAAAAACTTAGTTAGATATTATAACCATATATTTTGGGACTTACTTGAAGACTTTAAAGGTTTTAACATTCAGGCAATGCCAAAGGAAAAGAATAAACATGTAGATAAGTTAGCTGCCATAGGGGCTCAATTCAGTATTCTAGATGATGTAAGAAGCGATAAAAATTAGTCACACATAAAATTTATTGTGGGACATTTCATTATATATAATCATGAGAACTAGTAGGTCTTTGAGTATGAAAACTAGTTTATTATATTCTTATAAGAAGTGGCTTAGTTATCTTCTAAGAATCAATCAAATTTAATGCAGTAATATGAGGATCAGGTTGTTTAACTAAAATATAATAAGCTACCCAAATGTCTGGTCACTATTGAAAATATATTTAGTGGAGATGATAAAATTAGGAGAGAGAAGTCCTCTTTATTAACTAAATAAGAGCTTTATGCCAACATTGAGATTGCAACTGGAAAGAGTCTTAAATTGGGTAAAGAATGCACTCCAAAAAAAGAATCCTTCATTGATTTATTTAGGAAATTTTTTAATGTATTTGAGTGGTAATATAGTGATTTGAAAGGATTTTATCCAAGTCTAGTTCAACACACCATTGACCTAGAAGTTGAAACTAAACCTGTTAGACAAAGGCAAAGACCCATTAATCCAAAGCTTGAGCCTTTGATGAGGACTGAGCTTCATAAGATCATAGAATCAACCATCATATTTCTAATCAAGAACTCAACTTGGGTGGCAAACCTTGTTCTATTAAAAAAATAAGAATGGTGAAATAAGACTTTGTGCTGATTTTTGAGATTGAAACAAGGCTTCTATTTAGGATCATACCCATTTCCATCTATGGAGAAAATATTAAATTTGGTTGAAGGTTTAGATAGGTTCTCATTGTTGGATGGGTATAGGGGATACAATTAGGTTTTGGTTAAAGAGGAAGATCAGTTTAAGATAGTCTTTACTACCAAGTGGGGGACCTTTACCCATAAAAATATACCATTTGATTTATCTAATGTTGGAGTAACCTTTTTGAGGGCCATGGATATGACATTCCAAGGTCTCATCAATAGGTTTGTTCTTATCTATTTAGATTACATAACCATGTTTTCAAAGAGTGCAAGTGAACACATGGTCCATCTCAAAGGAGTGTTTGAAAGGTATAGGTAATTTAGCATGTCTCTTAACCTAAAGAAATATGTCTTCTTGGTACATAAAGGTAAGATTATTGGACATGTAGTTTAACAAAATTATTTAAGCATTGATCCTAAAAGGATAGACTCATTTATTGCTCTCTCTTTACCTAAACATAAGAAGGCATTTTAAAGCTTCCTAGGAAAAATCAATTTCATAAGGAGATACATTTCTAATTTTGAAACTTTGAAAAATAAAATTATAACCATGCTTAAGAAGAATCAAATTTTTATTTGTTCTAAGGAATGGATGAAGAGTTTTGAAGAGATAAAGTAAGCAATAGCTAGTGTTCCTACTCTTTTAAATATTAATTTCTCAAAAGACTTCATCTTGTATATGTATGCTAACATGGACACCATTTTAGGTATTCTTATACTCCAAAATTTTGGAGCATCCAATAGCCTTATTAAATCAAGGCTTGGATTAATATGAGATAAGGTAGTCTTATGTTGAGAAATATGTTCTTTCAGTAATCGGATCTCTTAGTAAGTTTAAATGATTGTTATCTAATAATAAGATACATTTATTGGTTGCCCATCCAAGTATCAAGGAGTTATTATTGAAAAAGGATATAAATGAGAAGAGGGCATGTTGGATAACAATAGTGATGGAGTATTAAATTGAAATCAAGGTCAAAAAATTGATTAGAGGCAAGGGATTATGTGAACATCTAGCCTAAGAATTGTAAGAACATGAAGAAGTGATTTTAGTGCTTAATTTTGAATAAGTTATATCTGATCATACCTCATCTTCAAGATAATTTCATGACTTGGTAATATATATTCAAGATGGTTATTATCCTCCTACCTTAAGTGCTTCAAGGATAATATATTTTAGACTACAGACCATTCCATTTCTCCTTAATGATGGTGTGATTTTCAAGGACACAAATGGTATGTTATTGAGGTACATCGAACCAAGATAAATATAAAGGTTTATTTAAGAGGTCCATGATGGACATGGTGGAGGAAATCTATAAAAAAATAACTATAGCCCTTAATATCTTGAGAGGTGGGTACTATTAGCCAAATATATTCAGTGATTGTCATGCTTGGGTTAAGAAATGCAAACAATGTGCTATATTTATAGGAAAATTAAGAATTGTAGCCTTACCTCTCAAACATTTTAGTGGATCATCCTTTTATCCAATGGGGTTTAGACTTTGTTGGCTTCATTAATCTACCTTCAAGCTCAGATCACTAGATAGATAGAGGCAATAGCTTTGAAGGAAGCAAATGGATCCAATGTATTAGGTTTTTATGAAGGTTTGCTTATGATATTTGGGGTTCCATCCACCATTATTTTAGATAATACCATGGATTTTTTGGGAGTTAATATCAATCAATTGGATATTCAACATGTGTTTACCTCAACACTTCATCAAAATACCACCCATAAAGTAATGGCCTTACTAATTCCACCAACATGAACCTGATGAAGATCATAAGGATTATTGAAGATAATCAGAGATCATGGAATTTAAAATGGAAATCAGATCTATTGACTGATAGGGTCACATACAAAAGGTCAATAAAAAACTCACCATACAAGATGGTTTATGGTAAGGAAGTAAGGTTACCAATTTTTCTTGAGTTTCCTACTTTAGAACTAATACACCAGCTTGAGTTGTTGGAGAATGAACTAATGGAGGTAAGGTATGATAAGTTTATGGATCTAGAAGAGATTAGAAATTATTCCATGTTATCCATGTAAATTCACCAAGCACAAGTGAAGAGAGCCTTTGATAAAGGAAAATCTTCAAGGAGTCTCAAATAAGGAGATTTGGTTCTCAAATGGGATGAGGATATAGATAAACCAATAAGGCATACCATGTTTGATTCCCTTTGGAGTGGCCCATACGCAATCTCTAGCTGAAAATCCAACAATGCTTTCCAACTTGCAAGGATGGATAGTGAGTAGCTTCCAATCCTAGTTAATGGGATATATCTAAAACACTACTATTGAGAGCTAAGCTATTTTTATATAGTTAGTTTATTTATTTTTCTCTAATTTTTATCCTATAAAATTAGTTTGCTTATGTTTTGTTTCAAATAAGTGATTTTATTGCACATTTACCTTGTTGGTTATTTTCCCTTATTTTGTGCCTTTTATTTTCTTTTTTTGGAGGAGAAAAGTTGTCTTGTTTCAAGTCAAGAGTCTTGTAGTCATGGATCAGATTTATTACTATTTATTTAATAATGTAAGATTATTCTTATGAGTCTAATGGAGATGTCAATGGTCTAGTTATTAAGCATAGTAGGCATGCATCCTAGTTGAGTCACCAAAATGTTAACAATTTTAACCTCACAGGTCAAATTATCACCCCTACCACTTGAAATTTTTATTGTCATGTTGTTTTACATATTAATTACTATTTTAGTCTTTTAATGTCCTTGAAATGGTCATCCAAAAACCTATTAAATATATTTTAAGGTATATTTGATGAAATTAAAATTTAGATTATCATGGCCATGTGTTTGTCTAGCCAGCTTTTCACTAGTTTTAGGTTATTTCAAGAGATAAAAAAAGTATAGAACATACTAAGAGGCCTAATTTATTGTGTAAAATTCATTTCATGTTATATAATTGATTATATTGGTTAGTGACATGTTTGACTAACTTCATAATATAGTTAACTATATTTTAGGTTATTTTATAGATTTTGGAGTATGTTTTGAATGGTAATGACAATATAATATCAGAATAAGGACATGGTGTAATTTTTCATGTATGAAAATTATAATAGATAGATTTTTTAGGAGTTTCATTAGGCTTCTCAAGTGATTTTAGTTGTTTAGTGCCAAAAAAACCTATTTTAAGGCTATCCATACAGTTTTTCAAGGTAAAATTGATCTTAATTAATATTTATATCCTTATTTTTCCATGAAAAATTCAAATAAATAATTTATAAGGATTTTTAAGTGTCAAAAATAATAAAACTAGCTTATCTCCCATAACAACCTCCTTGGTAGCTCTAGGAAGGCCATCAATTTTTGATTGGTATAGGCAAAAGAGAGAGAGAGAGAGAGAGTTAGATTAAACTATTGGGAAATTATAGGGACCTTAATTAATTTAAATTTAGTGGCATTGGTTTTTATATTCATTTCTCCCATCTTTATTAATAGTTGCTAAGAGTGTAGGGGGGTCTAAATGGACTATTCATCCAAATAGGGTCTAGATTTTCCTCCATTTATTTACTTCAAATTTAAATAGGGAAGAATGGTTATAATTAGGTTATTTAAGGGCCAAATATGACCTATTTTATGTGTATTCATCAGGTAAATCCTTCTAAGAAGGTCATAAGGCATAAAACTAGTTTCTTATAGTGTCTTTATGAATGGTTTGTTTGATTGGTTTTGGAGTATGATTTGAGTTGTCAAGTAAGTGTATTAAAATTTAGGGGTTATAATTTAATTATTGAGTCATTTAAAACCTAATTCATCAAATAAAAATCTCAAATATTTCCATCTTGATTACAATCTCCTTTGAGAGAGTTTTAGTGATGTAATCTCTTCAAAAAGGTACAACTATAGTTAATGTGTTTTTGGTGCTTTAAAATTATCTCAATGAGGTCATCATGATATTATCAATAAATTTGAATATAAATGTATAATTTATTTATTAAATTTATGTTAATGAGGTTCAAGAGACCATACTCTCTTAAGGTACAAAAGAGCACTTATAGGTCTAATAACATAACATTATTTCCATACCTTGGTGAGCAAGTTAAGAGGAATATCATGATAAGTGACATGAATAAAGGATTCAAAAATGTTGGAAGGTTTTCATAAGCACATTATATTGTTTCATTTCACTCTTTATAAGTCTTTAAATGGCTAATGACACTCATAAGGATCAAAATATCCAAAAAAGCATATTATGCCTAAATGTACTAGTCAGGAATGTATGATATGTGTTGTCACCAAATATTGCACTATAGAGATGGTTATTCAACATTAATATAATATTTTTTCAATAATGGATACCTATATGCATGTGGATTGTGTATAGCATAGGTAAACCTCTAGGTTTAAGGGCTAGCTCAATAAATTCCTCTTTGCTTGCTTATCACCTACACTAATTGTTTGCTCTGATGAAAAGGGGATATAAATAACATGGAAAATAAACTAATCTAATGAGGTTATAAACCAAAAATATCTCTACTATCCTACCATACACTTGCACTAAGAAACATGACTCACAACACTAGTCTCAAATTCTTAAATTGCTCTAACATCAGTATTTCAAATATGGAGGTGATATGCATTACACTACTCAAGGTGAGTGAACTAGAGGTCAGATTAAAAACACTAAGGATAATAATTACACTTAATGATATAAAAATACACTTCATGTGACCTATTAGAGTGGGAACTACTTGCATTAAACATGGAAGAGTTGAGTGAAATCAAGGATAGATACTAATAACTTGACTTTTCATTATACACCACTTCACACACTTAGAAAATATAGCTTATTAACCAAAAAACATATTAAAAACATTAATTTTAGAGTTATAACAAACCAATAGGGCTTCACCATACCAGGTGTGGATTTTTTACAAATGATAAAATGGCTTGCATTTATAGAGTATATGACAAGAGAGAGAAGAAGATGATTTCAAGCATCACAATTCCACATGTCAAGGCATGAAAACTAGTTATGTTTCAAGAGAATGGATTGAAGAAGAAACCATGAAGGTCTTCTTGGATAAGTGTCCATATAAAGCTTGAAAAACTCTTCAAATTGGCATAGAGACTCTTCAACTATCTTCTTGAAAATTCATTCTTGATGAGGCATATCTTGACTACTTAAAGTTGGACTAGGAAGATTTGACACATATGCACTATATTAACGGGTTTGAAAACAAGGTGTGATAGTCATTATATGCTTCCCTAACCACTAGACTTCTTCATGACACTTGCATTCATAGCCTGTAGTCACTCATTGGTATTCTAAGCCTCATTCTTCATATTTGTCATTCAAGTGGCATTTAGTTGCTCAACCAAATCCATGGAAGAGGTGTTATGACACCTATTTAAAGTATTGTTTCCATATACTACATGATTTAGACTTAAAAAAGGTCCAAAAATAAACTTTGATTCTTACTTGGTAGCCACTTTGTCTTTTCATTACCTAACTAAGATTGTATATGATGAATAACTCAATAGAGATGTTGATACGATTATCTAATGTGAGAAATGGATTTATAGAGTTATAAAAAGTCCCTATATACCTTATACATTGAATCTCATCTATACTTGTAGAACATTAAAAAACTTAAAAAACACATTGAATTTAGCTTGTTCATATAATTAGGGTATATACCAATTGGATGGAAATAATCTTGGGAGAGTCACACACATGTTCAAATAATTTTCATGGCCAACTCACCTCTTCTAGATTAATCTCAAGATATTTCCTTCATTGGGTCTTAGATAGGGTTTTAATAGGGGTTTGATTTATTTGGACTATTAAGGATTGTTCATAAAATCATGACATAAAACCTCTAAAAATGTCAATAAAACCAATTTTAGGAGCCTATTAAACCACTATTATATCCTTGGGGCACCATGCAATGTGTCTGTACAAGAATGAGTGTTTGAAGTTGGCCTATCGAGCTTTTTCATGCATTTTGGGTACCCCTATCATGGTTTTGGGATATTTTGACCATTTTGTGTTAATTTATCATAAACTAAAGGTTATAAATCATCCTAATGCTCCTTATTAATGTATTCACATGCTTTATAATGATCATGTGGTCAAAAAAATGTAACTAGGCAACTCTAGGGTTTAGGCCTAGTTCTAAATCTAATAGGTATGACTATGTTTGATGGCCTATGACCACTTATGAATGGTTTCTAATATATGTGATTGATTCTACACCTCTATATACCCTCATTAAAACTATTCACACATTTATTCAATTACCTAATACTCCACATCACATTCTCTTATCACTTACTCATGAAAACTACACTTTAGACTATTTAAGAGTGCCCTCTGTCTGAGATAAAATAGATGGCATCTCCCCTATTTTATCAACAAAAATGAGGTTATTATAGGTTATATTAGGTATTTAATATGTTATATACTAGTTATAAAGGCTTGGTAACTTTTACAAAGCTCTTAATATCAAAAAACCTAAACTAGCTTCTTAACCCTAGTGACTATCATAGGGTTATAGGTCTGATCGTGCCTAAAGTTAAAAACATGGTACTTGATTTATTTGTTTTCTATAATAGCCTAATTAAGTTGGTTTCACCACTATGGGAGTTTTTTCCACATGATCACCACTATATATTTCTTCTATCCCTCTCAACTCACACCTTGCATCTTTCATTTGCATATGTTAGTCTATGTACTATGCTGACTGTAGGTGTTTACCTCAGGAAAATATAACTCATGTAAGTGTATGTTCATGTTTAGAAATTATGTTTCATATTCATATTTTTTAAAATTCACTCTTGTATTCAAAATGTATCTCTCCACTGGAATGGGTTAGTATGTTTACTATAGTAGACTGTATATGATAATATAGGAGAAATAAGGACTCCTGTAGGTGATAAAATAAGTCAAATCATTGTACTTAAAATTAATTAACTTATTATGAGATCACTAGTTTCATTCCAAACCTATTTTATCTCTTCTCATTCATAGAAACCATGTATCCATTCCACTATAGGTCAGTGTTGTATTTTAGGTTCATTTTAGCTTCAAGTCTAATATAGCTTACTAAAAGTTTATAGTAAAAACTTGTTGTAAATGGAAAATTATTTGAAATAAATTATCTTAACCAAATAACTACTTATGTATGTCAAGATATTATGTTTAGGCCTAGGCTACATGATGAAAATAACTAGGCCTATCTAGACCATCAAGACACACCACCAAGAGATGTCATAGTGTAAGGCAGAATCCTCATTTGGAAAAGTTAAGGTAAAACTTATCAAATGCAATTTTATTAATCTATGATAATAGACTCAAGTCTATCTACCATCATATGAATTCACCATTGTCATAATGGATTTATCAATGCTCTTAGACCTCAATTAAGGTTTCAAACAAGTTCCAACATCTTTATTTCAACTTTATTCAGACCTCTATGATTGTACATAGACCCTTGTAGGATCCCTATAGGTGAATACATGGTATAAGACTGTATATGTGAAATTGGTTCTCACAAATAATCTATGATCACTTGGATATTTTAGTCTTAATTTTGTCACTTCAACTTGCACCCAATGAGGAGATGGGATAAGCTTCTCCTCATTCAAGTGAAACAATGGAACCACCTCAACGCTGTGGGTATCCCTATTAAGAGGTTGATCTCTAGATTAGGGGCTAGTTCCCCTTTATGTATTAATAAGGCTCAAATCCTACTACTAAATTTGGGGATGAAAAGGGATAGAGGATGACTTGAAAGTAAACCTAATTTATGGGAGTGATATACCAAATATTTTTCTCTACTCATACCTTTTATATGCACTTGGAACTAAGAAATAAGTTATGTATACACGTAACTCAATATCAACTCTCTCTCTCACATCAATGTTTCAATATGGGGTCTAAGAGATAGAATAGGTTAGGAAGAATTAGGCAATAGGAATTCTAAGACACTCTATTTAATGAACTATTCACTATCCCTGCAACCTCACTTAATACTTCTTGTTGACTTGCAAGGAAGAGATCATAACCCACTTGGTACTAGTAAGAGTACATGTGAAGGTAAATAGACATCACACTTGCACAAGCCTAAACACTATCATGTACCCTTATTGAATTATTTGAATGAGGTAAAATTACTTGTATTTATTTATTCAAGTCACAATTTTGGTAGTGTTTCACCATACCCAATAGAGAGATGCATACAATGGCCAAGAAGGCCTAATTTATAGAACTTGGAAGAGGAGAGAGAGAAAAGATGTTGAAGAGGAACAAGGAAATATGTCACCAATGTGAATACAAGTTACACATGCATGAGAGGGACTGATTGGGTGATCCATATCATTCTAAGAATTACAAATTTCATATTCAATCATCTAAGACTTGTAAATGGTCAAAAAATCATTTTCTATGCATAAAAAATTGCCCCTCATAATTGGCCTTCCAAAATTTCCAAAAATATAAAACTAATAGGTTTTTATGATGAATATAATTATTTGGGGTTAATAATAATCCATCACATGTATTGGGTAGGTTTTTTACTCTTCCTATCATCTTGGCCATGCATGATCACACTTGGCAATCTCAAAATAACCCTTTTCCCTTCACCTCTCACACTTAACACCTTCAATATCTTCAAACATAAAATATTATCAATAAAATAGAAGTAATTACATGTTTAAGGAGTTATAATACCATTATTTACAATAAATTGGCCTTAAAGGGCTCTCCAAATGAAGATTTATCATTTTTTCTAAGTCTTCACTAGCTGGCTCACTAGACTAGCTAAAAATAAGGAGTTGGTAGGCACACTTATAAGATTTAAAAATTGATATAATAAACATATATACTTATAAAAATTCCTAATATTCCCTCCAAAAGTTATTTGATCTCTTGGAAGTTCACCATGTCTATACAACACAAAAATGGTCAAAATAAGCCCTATTTTCCTCTTTTTTGTATAGTTCCATATAATCAAAGGTTATGGCTGTGATAATAGTAGATTTTTAAACAAATTATATTCATTATTTAGGGTCAAATTCATCCATATAGATGCACTTATATCTTGTTTTTCACAATTAGGTCCTAAAACAGGGTCAAAGAGGGTTTTGGAGTGACTAGCCCTCTTAACCTTTGTTCATAAAGATGTCAGGTTTGAATTTCTTCCAAATTACAATTTTTTATCCTTAAGGAACCCATAAAAATTCATTTAAAATCTTCAGGTCCCATTCAAAGGATCATGAAAGGTCGTAGCACTTGAAGTTGACCATTCATGCCATTTTGGGCATTTTGTGAGGGTTTGGGAGCCTTAAAGCCAAAACTTGGCTTCTTGTTGAATTTATTTTTAAAAAATGGATAAAATAATGTATATTAACCCAAAAAACTTTTTACCATCATTTTATTATTTCCTCAAGACCCAAAAATTAAAACTTACCCTTGCTTGACACTAGGCCTAGACCTTGCCAATAGGCTTGCTTGCCATTTGAGACTCCACTTGACACTCCAATGGATTCCTTTAAATAATTATTGATAAAAAAACATATATTATACCCCTTAAAATATTTCAAAATAAATATTAATTCATTTAAAAGGCCAAAAAATCATATGACCATTAGTTGGGCCTTTAGGCCTAAGGATTCCCTTCACACCTGACTGTAAACCTCCTTGGTTGGAGCACCCTATCTAGTTATAGACCTTATATTAAGGGTTAATATGTTTATATAGGTCACATAAAACTTATATAACAATAATTTTATCGTTTATATCATTTTGGCCATCATTTTCAACATTTTCCCCAAAATTGTCATTGTCATGCATGCCAAAACAACCCCAGCTCTGATACAAAAAAATGAGTGTTTTAACTATTTAAGTTGAAACATTTATGATTTTATAATATTATATATGTAATAATTGTAATTTTTACCAAATTTTATCTTCCAAATCCTCAATTTGGCCCTCCAATTCTCCATTTTTCCAAGGCGGACTTTTGACTAGGCATAGTTTGAGGGTAGGCAAGGTATAAGTTGTGTTAGGAGAGAAATGGATTGTTTTGAGATTTTATATGGAATTTTAGTGATAATTAATGCCTGAAATAAAATATTAAATCCATATCTATCCTTATTTTACCCTAAAACATCTCTTATGCCTTGGAAAACATGAAACTAGGCCTTAACTACCCACAAGGAGAAATCTTGTTTTAGCTTGGTTGTAGGTTTTCATGAGATTGTTTTGGTATTTTATGACTCTTTAAAAACATTATTTTATTTCCTAAATATCATTAAAATTTTCTCCATTAGTAATTTTCTAGGTCAAGGTATTACCCTTTTGCACTAATTCATCCTTTGTCCTCCAAACTAGGTCATGCTCTTTAAGGACTGAGACAGTCCCCTTAAGACCTAGCTGTAGGTCATGATTTTAGATTTGGATTATGTAATAATAAAATTATATCCATTTTTATTATTTCATAGGAATATCATGCATTAATTTCACTTATAAAACCTTCAAACCATACACCGATTCATGTTCAAGTTTCCAACTAACAACCCTATCTGCCTGGACTAGTCACTATTTCTGCCTGTTTAGTGGCTTTTTGAATTTGGAAAAGGGGTTTTTCAAGTATTCAAGTTTATATTAACTCATTTTAGGTAATATACTAATCATTTTAATTTCATCCATTTTAAAACACTCAACTCCAAATTCAACTTCCAAAATACAACTTCACTATCCATATCACATGTTCACTATGATTTTATGCATTTCTAGGGCCTATAGGTTGTTATGAGACATTTAGGGTCATGTGGTTTATGTTTCTATATGATTTTTGCTTTCTACATTCAAAGAGATAAATAAGAAACTAGGAAGAATGGTCTAAGGCTTGTATGTACCTGGATGTAGTCGTGTGCACCATTATCCAGACATCATGAGAACTCCTCTTTGGTTGTGGAGGATGACACCTGTAAGAGAAAGAGACTAAGACAAAGAAGGTGTTAGATGAGGAGATGGTGGGTTTCCAAGCAAAAGCTTGATCCTAAAAGTAAAAGCTTGAGGGATGTCAACCCATTGATTGGTAAAAGTAATGTCTGATAAAAGGTAGAATGATAAAAGACTGAAATGATTGAAGACTGAAAAGGAAATGGAAGCAAATGCTTACCTAAATGTTGTTGTTGGCCTGGTCACAGTCACTGACGTCGGTGGTCCTATCGGCATCAGTTGTCAAGGTTTGTCGACATCAGTTAGTCTGCCGATGTCAGTGGGGGAAGTGGTCTCTACGGCCGGCATCGATCGGGGTAGTAATCTGTGGACGAGGTTTTGGATGAGTTTGTGGTCTGTGGACAGGTCTGAGAAAGGCTATGGGTCTAGTTGAATGGTTTGGGGGTCTGGGTCTAAGAGTCTGGTTGAATGCTCTATATAGGGTCTTTGTAGGTAGAGAGAATGGTCTGAAAGAGGGACCAAACAGAAGATAGATGCAATAGGGAGATAGGGAAATAAGGATTTAGGCCTGGTCTGGTGATAGTATGGCTTAGAAGTAATAAATAGAAAACTAATTACAAAGACATTCTAAGCTATTGAAAATGACATAACAGAAGAGTACTTACCTCTTGCTTGTTGAAGAAGAAGTGTAGAAGGCCAGGTTGCTAATGTACCTGTTGTTGATGCAAAAGACTATTGCAAGATGGGGCTCTTGATACCTATTGTGCTTGCTGGTGTAGAACCCTGCTGTGTGTACTTGAGAGAGAGAGTGAGAGGTCTGGTAGAAAGATTAGCCGATTGATTGATCAGAGTGTAAGATTCTAGAGTTGGATGAAGAGCTAGGGTGAAGGGAGGATAACGGATGCAGAAAAACATTATGAAGGAAATTGATGTCGGCAATATCACTGACGTTGGTCGACAGTTGACCGATGTCGACGGCTGGAAGGTAGGAAAAAGGCTTAAAATAGCCTTTCATCTATTTTCCCAACTGCCAGGTTAGCGAGTCTGAGGAAGAAACGGTTGAAGGTGGCTAAATGGATGCGAGAGGATGAAATGGGGATCTAGGCATTAATATTGGCCATGTGGGGAATTAAGGGAATCCAAAGAAGGGTATCCAAGGGTGGTGAGGTGGCAAGGGAGAGAGAATTATTAACTTAAAATAAGATATTTATTTCAAATTAATAAGACATGGGTTAGGAGTGGTTAAGTGGACCAAAGGGGACTAAGGGGGGAGAAAGGACCAAGGGGTAGACATAATTTTAGTGTCTACATTTTCCCCTTTTTGTCTTGTTGGTTATTCTAGATGAACTGCAAGACAAAAATAGGAGTTGATTGCCCTAAGTGTGGGATAAAGTTGATTTCATCTTGTTGGTTGTTCAAGTGAACTGCAAGATGAAAATAGGAGGCTCGGTTGCCCCGATTATGGATGAGGTATTCCCCCTCAAAGCAGGAGTTGAGGGAAGGGAACCTAGAATCAGGTGCTAATTTGACAAAGAGTGGATGAAAATGGGTGAGGGTGAACACTACAAAAGTCGTGATTGCACGTATACCACTTCACAGGATGGTCAGGTCAAATTATCACAGGTCAAGGGTCAAAGGGTGCCAAAATTGAAATAACTGAGCCTCAACATTTGGTTGTAGCTGATCAGGTTATTCAATCTAAGCTAAAGCTCTAATGGTCATCGTGTTCCAGATATCTTAGGCTTAGGAAGTGCTCACAGAAACATGAAAATGTCACAAGTAGTGCGGATCAACCAGCTTGCAATCCTATACTTGTGAGGGTCAAAAATAGTCTACGTACAATTTTGCTAACCAGTCATGAGGTAGCATCCATGCAAAAACAACCAAGGCAACATTTGTCTTGGGAGGGGTCAAGGTCGGAGGAGATAGGCATGATCTCCATGGTCATTGGTCAAGGTGGATGGATGGATGAAAGAATGTGGCTGAGCTAACCTCAAAAGACGTCATGTGATCTGAGTGGTGCCTACATAGCCCTTATGTGAAGGGCCTTCAGGCCAATGTAGTTCTCCCAAAAAAGGAGGAAAGGGTCAAAGTGGTCGATGGTCTGGTTAGGGTCAAGGTCATGTTCAAAAGAGAAGAATATGGTTTATCCATTAGGTAGATGAACAAATGAGGGTGGTTAAGCTAACCTCAGAGGACGTCGTGTCATTTGAGTGCTGCCTACATATCCCTGGTCTTAGGGCCTCAGACCAATGTAGTTCAGACAGGAGGTCAAAGGTGGTCGATTGGTCTTGGTCGAGGTCAAGGTCATGGATTGGTTTTGGATGAGGTCAAGTCATGGTCAAAGGTCAAAGTATTGGTCAAAGGTAGAATGGTTTGTCTATCATGGAGATGAACAAATGAGGGTGGTCAAGCTAACCCCAGAAGACATCGTGTCATTTGAGTGCTACCTACATAGCCCTGGTCTTAGGGCCTCAAACCAATGTAGTTCAGATAGGAGGTCAAAGGTGGTCGATTGGTTGGTTTGGTCATGTGTTGAGGAGAAAGAAGATGTTACAGCGTTTTCCAAATGGTGTATTCTGTAACATTGGTTGAGGGGTCTTTCATCCCTAGCAATTTTTCATATTCATGATGGATGTATGCTAAAAATGAATTGAGGTCTATTTATGCTTCAACAAGTATTGGTTTATGCTTAACATAAATTGTGTTTGGTCGATAGCTTCCATGTGTATTGGTTTCCATATAAACTATGTGAAAAGGACTAGGACGATGTGCAATGTCATGATGTCATGTTGTTGGTCTGAAAATGTTGGGTTGGCTTGGTTAGATAGAAAAAGGTTTGGTTGAATGTGACCAAAGTGTAAAGGAAGTGAAAGGCATAATCACCCTTTCATTGACAAGGACTAGAATAAAAGCATAGATAGGGGTTGTTAGAATAAAGAGCCTCATTCATGCATCACGTCATTGACCAGTGGGTTGTGTTAGAGTGGTAATCGAGTCACTTGACGTTAAGTGAGCTCGAAGTCCCTTGAGTATGTTGGGGTGATAAGTTGAATATGTGATATGAGAGGATGGGGTAACCCTTTTATGGTAGGAGGAACCTTGCCCCTTTTATAGGTAACCCAAGAATGACTATAGGCATGTCCATGACTTGATAACTTGTCAGTCAATTTTTATTTTTTTTGGTGCAGATTGATCGATGCAAGAAGTCTGCATTGGGATGTTGCTTTGCTTGGTGGTCATTTGTGAAGCTGATCGATGCGGGAAGCTTCAGAATGAGTGCTGTTTGTATCAAGATTTAGTCATAGCCATCCTTCGAGGGAGTGGTCTATATTTTTGCTTTAAATGCTTTTGATATGACTTGGTTTAGCTGTCCTTCAAGGGAGCAGTCTAGTAATACAGCAATTATGTAGTTGTCCTTTGAGGGAGCAGTCTACATTTAGAGTTTATGACCTTTGATATGATAGGTATCCCATTTTTGATATGTTTTGTTGACTGAAGTTTTTAGCCATGGACGAGCCTTTAAGGGTTCCCTTTTATTAGGACAAAGCATTACTGCTTGAAAAAAAAGGGTTGACGAAGTGTTGGGGAAATAGGGTTGAAAGGAATGAGGATTGATAATGATAAGGAGTTGCTCAAGGGACAAGCTCAAGTAAAACGTCAAGTGATCAAGTACTTGACTAATAGAAGAATGGTCACAGATGCAAGGCATAAAAATTAGCTCAGGTTCTGATAAGTCCCTAGGCCATGCTTGTGCATTATGATAAGGTCTGAGTCAATTAGGAGCAGACTTGCCCCATTTGCCTCTTCAAGATTGGTCACGTATTGATGTTGGATGTGAAGTTGGTTGATATGGTCACTGATTAGTCAAGACTGGTTGAATGTTTTGATAAAAAGGTTGGTTGAATGTTTGGGTTGAATGTTTGGTTGAGGTCATGATTGATGATTGGTTAGTGTCTGGTCGATGGTCTGGTCAATGTCTGGTCATGATCAATCAATGTCTTGGTCAAGATTTGGTTGAGTTCTTGGTCAATGTCATGATCAAGGTTTGGTTGAGGTCTAGATTGATGATTGGTCGATGTCTGGTTGATGTTTGTTGATATTTGGTTGATGGTTAGGTTGAAATTGGTATTAGGTCGATTATTGGTCGAATTTGGTCGAGACTAGGTCGAAGCTTGGTTGATTGATTGGGTGAAAAATTTGGTTGATTTATTCAGTTGAGACTGGTCGAGGTTGGGTTGAATGTGTAGTCAAGGTTTGGGATTAAAAGAGTGATTGATATTTGGTTGAGACTGGGTTGAAAGGTTGGTCGAGGCTTGGATGAACGTTGAATCCCCCCAGTGGCTAGGGAGAATGTTTGATAGATTGGTCAAGGTCAATTGAGGCTTGGTGGTTAGATTGACTATGTTGATGTCGAATAAAGGGGTTAAAGGTGGCAAAGGGACCATAGTCTGGCATGGAGATCTTGATTTAGGTGATGAGATTTGAGAAGCATGGGTCGGTGTTGATGATTTGTCTAAGGGGTGGTCAAGAGGATCCTTGATGAGAAGGGTATCCTTTCTCTGATATTGATGAGTGATAGCTTTAAGAGCACAACAATGCTCAGTGTCATGCCCCAATTTTTGATGATAATGGCAAAATTTAGAGCTGTCGAACCAAGATGGTCTTGATCTGAGAGTTGATGAGTGGAGCGGTGCTGAAGGTTTGTGGATAATGCGGTCAAAAAGAAGGGTATCATTCCCCAGACATTGGCGAATGACAACCTTGAGGGCACAACAATGCTTAGTGTCATGCCCAGGCGTGTGATGATACACACAAATCTGAGTGTCATCGAACTAGGGTGGGTTTGGTCTGAGAGATTGATACAGTTTAAGAGGCAAGAGATTGATGCGAGAAGACTGCAACAATTGTCATAGCAGGAAGGCATAAGAACCTAGTAATGGGTTTGTGTGTCTTGTTGTAGTGGGGGTTGATGACTTTAGTTTGAGAGGCATTGGTCAATGGATCAGAGGAGATATATGTCTAATGGGTTGATAGAGTAATGGAGGCAAGTTACCTCTGTGAAGTATGGGAGTAGGAAGTACTCCTATCAAAGTGGACAGATGCGGGCCCAAAATTGAAGGTAATGATGAAGGTGGGGGAAGAGTCCGCCAGTGTGTTCTAGTGGCCTTCTTTGGTTTGGGTTGAGGACCACCATTGTGCGAGGTGAGGTTAGATACGGGTTTGGGTTTAGATGTGGACGAAGGTGAGTGAGATGTAGCAATCTTTGGCAAAAGGCAAGAGGAAACTGAGATCGGGTCTTCCTCGATCGAAATGGGTAGAGAGACTGGGTCTTCTCTTGGTGGAGAAGAAATAGGAGAGTGCGGCTCCTCAAGAGGGCAAAGGGCAGGGATGATGGTGCCTTCTATTTGTGGTTGAGGAGTAGGCAAGGTAAGGTCCTCCATTGGTAGGAGGAAAGACGAAGGTGTGGCTAATGGCATAGGTATGGTCAAGGCATCCTCCAGTATAAGGGAGGTTGATAGAGGACTAACAAGAGAAGAGGGTTCTTCTACCTGTGATGGATGAATAAGAGAAGAAGACTCTTCCACCTGTGAAGGAGGTTGGTTAGGTACAAGAGGCAAGACAGTGTTGACTGTGTGAATATTATGGTCTTGGGAGTCATTGATCATGGTCTGGACATTATTTTGAGTAGGCAGATGATTAGGAAAAGGTTTTTTGAAGATATCAATATTTTTATTGGGTGGGGCATTCAGGTTATCCAAAACAAGATCCCCCTTGTCGATCATGTCTTGGATGATGTTTTTGAAGGTTCAACAATTGTTGATGTCATGGCCGTGGACGCGGTGAAAGTGACAGAAGTCAGCCTCCCTATACCATGTAGGGAGGGATTTTGAAGGGTTGAATTGAGGTGGTAAGATTGGAGGGAGATTGAGGACCCCCTACTTGACGAGTTTTTCCAAAATAGAAGCGTATGATTCTCCAAGTGGAGTGTATAAACGTGGGATGTACCATTGTTGGAATTGTTTGGTGATGCTTAGAGATGTAGAAGGTTGAGATTGATTAGTTGTTGTTGAGGATGGTGATATAATGACCATAGTGTTGGCCACTCCTTTGGGTTTGGAGTGGGAATAAGAAGGTCTGGAAGAAGAAGGGTCAGTAGTTCTTGCGTTAGTATTACGCAATTTGACCTTATCCTCTTCAATGGCACGGAGTTTGAGCTTTTGGGCCATGGTGAAAGCTTCATCAAAAGTATAGAATGTTTGAACCCAAAAGGTAGAAGAGATGTGCCTGGCACATGCTCGAGAAAAGAGCTCGATGAGCTTAGGTTGAGGCAAGGAGAAGGAGAGCTGGTTAATCAAGCCTCTCTAACGGGCAACAAAATCGACTATAGATTCATCGTTAAATTGCCCGATGGAGTAGAGGTCTGTGATTGAGACTTGTTTGGTGATGCTGATAGAAAAATGGTTGAGAAATAATTGGGTGAGTTGAGTGAATGAAAAGATAGAATGTTTGGCAAGAGAGCTATACCAATCAAGGGCGGGGCCAAAAAGTGACATGGGAAACATGCGTAGAAGTAATGCATCGTCGTGGGCTATGAGGTAATAGGCATGTCTAAATGCTCGTAGATGCTTTTGCGGGTCTTCCTTACTCTAAAAATGAGTAAATTTAGGAAGTTCCCACTGGTTGGGGTATGGTCAGATCAGGATGGAGGGATGGATGGGTTCATTGCAAATTTGCTCATATGAGAGGGCATTGCGTGAACCAAAAATAGAGGTCTCAAGACTGGACATTTTGTCCATCAGCATTTTGATGAGATCTGCTGACAAATTAGTGGACGGGGTGCCCCCTAGGTTGTAGGGTGCTTGAAAGGTGCTAGAAGGGGCATATGACGTAGTCAGTTGCGCTTGTAGGGGTGAAACATATGTGTAACTAGTCGCAGGGACAGAAGTGGAGGCTAAAGGTGGTTGGGTTATGGAAGTAGAAGGTATAAGTTGACTGGATATCGCCAAAGGTGGTTACATGATGGCATTGGCAAAAGGAGAGGTAGACACTCCTGCATTTATGGGCGCAAGAGTGTGAGGGGTTGAGACAATCAAGTTCTGGTATGATGTAGAACTTGGTTGAATTACGTGTGGTTGAGGGGGTAATGGAACCTCGATGGAGGTCAGTCTAAAAATAGATGGGGAGGCCAAACTTTACGTATTGGCCATGGTCAGGTTAATGGTTGAGGTAAAAGGCTGGGTAGCGGATGGTGTTAGTGTCATCGCTGCTTCACCCGAAAGGTCTCGCGTTGGGTTTCTTGTGAGATAGTTTTGGAGGGCTGTGACATTTAGGTCCAAAAATCTCTCAAAATCTTGGTCCCCTTCAGGGATAATGGGGGTCTGAGTCGAGGTTGGTCGAGTAGGAGTTCTTTCAGTCTCTGAGTGGAACTCCATTATAGGACTGGTTATGGACAGGGAAGGCAGAAGTGGTTGATGTCTCGCATGGTCAAGAAGAGCCTCAGTTTGACTGCGTGTCAAAACCATACAAGGCAAGAAGGGTCAGGTTCTAGAAACCATGTTTTTCCAATTTCAAAAACATAGAATGTGGTTTTGGGCAAAAAAAGGGGTTAGGTTTTAAGGCTGCTATTTTGAAAAAAGGACTGTGATAGTGATCGATGTCGATCAGATAACCGATGCCGGTGAGGAAAGGTTGCCGACGTCGGTGGTAAAACTAATGCCGATGAGGGAAGATGGCTGACATCAGTGGTAAAGTTGATGTCGGTGACTGTGGTTTCCAAAAACTCAAAAATTTTGAAGATTCTTGGAAAAAAAAGGAAGAAGAACGTCCTCACTAGCTCAAACAAGCAGATGGGAACAAAAAAATAGGGATGGAGACAGGCAGATCCTAAGCGTTAAATCCTAAGAATCAACTTTTTGAATCCTGTGGCTTATGCCTTAAAGCAATGTTTGGGAGGTTGGCTATTAGAATGGGTCCTAGAAGAGGTAGTCTATGGATGGTTTCAGGTTTGTTTAGGTGCTCAAGAGTCTAGGTTAGGTTCCGTACATGGCCTGGTGCTAAGGAGCAGGCTCCCGTCACTTTACGAGCCCAGTGATAAGCTGGTCTCGCTTAGCCAAAATATACTTTACCTAGAGATTATCCTCTACCAGAGAATAGAGTGGGCTTTCCCCTCAGTGATGAAATCTAAGTGGGATTGCCGGGATGGGTAAGGTATCCGTTGGGTGATGAAATCCCAGTCGGGCCTTGTCTCAGGTAAGTTTTGATGTTTGATTTGGTGTAAGTGGTTTGGTTGTGTAACATAAAGTGGACTATAATTAATTCATGATGCGGTTATTAATTACTAGGTGTGGACTAAGAAATGCAAGCAAGAAGAAATGACATGCAATGTGTTTTAAGCCCAAGTCGAAATGTGAGTTTGAATGAAAATAAGTTGAGAAAGGGTTGAAGAATATGACTTTTGACTGGTTTGAAATGCAAGAAAAGAAAGAAAAGTTCTTTTTAATCCTGCTAATGATGTTGTTTAGAAGAGAAGAAAGAGGTGAAAAGGGAGAAACCTAATGCACCTATATGAACAGAAAGAAAAGGAACCCAAGGAAGACCCTAAGGTCCCACCGGGCGTGCCAGAATGTTTCTATACAATTTTTGCTTTCTACATTCAAAGAGATAAATAAGAAACTAGGAAGAATGGTCTAAGGCTTGTATGTACTTGGATGTAGTCATGCGCACCGTTATCCAGACGTCATGAGAACTCCTCTTTGGTTGTGGAGGATGACACCTGTAAGAGAAAGAGACTAAGACAAAGAAGGTGTTAGATGAGGAGATGGTGGGTTGCCAAGCAAAAGCTTGATCCCAGAAGCAAAAGCTTGAGGGATGTCAACCCACTGATTGGTAAAAGTAATGTCTGATAAAAGGTAAAATGATAAAAGACTGAAATGATTGAAGACTAAAAAAGAAATGGAAGCAAATGCTTACCTGAATGTTGCTGTCGGCCTGGTCACAGTCGCCGACGTCGGTGGTCCTACCGACGTTGGTTGTCAAGGTCTACCGACGTCAGTTAGTCTACCGATGTCAATGGGGGAAGTGGTCTTTGTAGCTGGTGTCAGTCGGGGTAGTAGTCTATGGATGAGGTTTTGGATGAGTTTATGGTCTGTGGACGGGTCTGAGAAAGGCTATGGGTCTGGTTGAATGGTTTGGGGGTCTGTGTATGAGAGTCTAGTTGAATGCTCTATACAGTGTCTTTGTAGGTAGAGAGAATGGTCTGAAAGAGGGACCAAATAGAAGACAAAGGCAATAGGGAGACAGGGAAATAAGGATTCGGGCCTAGTCTGGTGATAGTATGGCTTAGAAGTAATAAATAAAAAATTGATTATAGAGACATTCTAAGCTATTGAAAATGACATAATAGAAGAGTACTTACCTCTTGCCTATTGAAGAAGAAGTGTAAGAGGCCAGGTTGTTGATGTACCTGTTGTTGATGCAGAAGACTGTTGCAAGATGGGGCTCCTGATTACTATTGTGCTTGCTGGTGTAGAACCCTACTATGTGTACTTGAGAGAGAGAGTGAGAGGTCTGGTAGAAAGATTGGCTGATTGATTGATCAGAGTGTAAGATTCCAGAGTTGAATGAAGAGCCAGGGTGAAGGGAGGATAACGAACACAAAAAACCATTATGAAGGAAATCAATGCTGGCAATATCACTGACGTCGGTCGACAGTTGACCGATGTCGGCGGCTGGAAGGCAGGAAAAAGTCTAAAAATAGCCTTTCATTCATTTTCCCAACTGTCGGGTTAGCGAGTCTGAGGAAGAAATAGTTGAAGGTGGCTAAATGGACGTGAGAGGATGAAATGGGGGTCTAGGTATTAATATTGGCCATGTGGGGAATTGAGGGAATCCAAAGAAGGGTATCCAAGGGTGGTGAGGTGGCAAGGGAGAGAGAATTATTAACTTAAAATAAGATAATTATTTCAAATTAATAAGACATGGGTTAGGAGTGGTTAAGTGGACCAAAGGGGACTAAGGGGGGAGAAAGGACCAAGGGGTAGACATGATTTCAGTTTCTATAGTTTACATAGACCAAATACATTCTAAGCTTATAACAATACAAACTTCCACCTTCACCTTAGGCTTCCATTAATTTCACTATTATCTCAATTTGAAATAAACTTTCACTAAGGCCTTCTATAGGTACTAGTGTCGCAGACCTGTATGAATAGGGGAGGGTGTATTAGGAATAAAAACATTGAAATTAAGTTTGTCTCACTCATTTTGGCCTTGGATTATTCTTTGTACCATTTTGGACTATTTCAAACTAGGTGGCATAGTTTAGGTCCATCAATTAAAGTGCAAAATCAATTTACCACTCATACCCTGTAGACACCACTGATTGAATTCAGTGATTTTTAGTTCATTTAGAGGTTGCTCAAATTCTCATCTCCACTCCTCATTTAACCTTGATTCTTGTTAGGTTACTCTTGGTGGATAGGGCTACAAGACCCAATAAATAAATGGCATTGAAAACATCTTTGATCATGACATGTATTACCTCAAAAAACCCTCGAGACCTCTATTTGGCAATTTTAAGGACTATGAACCCATTTATGCAGTCACTTTCTCTTGGACTCTCACAACCTTGTGATCTTTATCCATCAAGCCTAGAACTCTCTAAAATTCACTCCAAATACATTTAAATACTTGAGACCATGTGAAGGCTATTTTTTGGTCATGATGATGTTAGCATGCTCTTGTAGGTGAAGTTCCTAGCTGTGTAGACTAAGACACCCCTTTAAGAGAGTAAAAACATGTAAAACAAGGCCTTCTAAGCAGCACAAAACACTTGTCAACCCTTCCAACACTAAAAACACTAGGAGCATCATCAATAAAACATCAAAGCACTTTTCTCAATGTGGAAAAACCACTTGAAAAGTAACTAAGCTAACTGTTAATGCAAACTAGGCCATTCGCAAGCATGTACAAGCCTAAATGAGGATTTACCAAGTAATTAAAGTTTATAACACCCAAATAAGCATGATAATGTCTTGAAAAACATGTGGAGGCACCTATAATAAACCATTCCATCAATCCAAAACAAGAAAAGTTGAAACAGGTTCAAAAGGAGACCCCCTCATGGTTGAATAGGCATAAAAAGATGTATGGAGTGTTAACAATTGTTCATGAAGGAGGAGACACAAATATTAAAGTTATTGATGTGAATGTGAATTGCACTCATATTTTATCCACCTGTAGAAGCATTTCCCTTAAATCCACTTGTAGCTTCCATAGTGAGTCCTTAAACTTGCCCTTCCTTAGCTTGCCAATGGATAAAGAAGAGAAATGAGTTTTAGATATAAATTTTTATGAAATATATGAAAAATAAACATGAATATGACCTGTGAGGAGGTGAAGAGTCACACCACCACATTTTTTTCTACAAGAGAGCTTGAGAAGTTTGTACAAGTGTTGAAAAAGTCCTATTTTTTAGGGAAAATTACTTCTTTCCTAATGAACCTAACTTATAACTTTTCAATAACATGATAATAATATGATCCACATATAAACTCACCTTATTGTCAAATTTTCTTGCATAAAAGTAAGTACAAGTCATTTAATAGGCTAAAAGGTGGCCCAAAGACCCCTTTTTCCACATGAGACCTAATAAATGACTAGTTTATGACTTGTGACTAGACTGAAACATGATAAATGCCATATTAGGAAAATTTTACACAAAATGGACGTTTGAATAGGTTTTACCAATATTTGACTATAGTTGACCATGGTTAACTAGGCCAATTCAAGGGGAATGAACTTAGGCAAAGACTACGAGAAGACCAAGCAAGATATGTAGGACAATATGGGACCCCATAAGATGTATTTAAACCTTATTAAAAAATTTAAAATGATATTGGTTGACCTAATTTAAATAGAATTCAAATTTAGTCATTAATTTGGCAACTCCTAGGTGTAACATGTTTCCCTATGTTAAAGACTAGTAGCCTTATCCTATCCATTGGGCAAGGGAGTTAGGATAGACTTGGAAAACATCAAGATCAGACCTTGAAGAGACCAAAAATATATTAATTCTAATTCAAACACAAAAGGCAAAGAACAACACACATATAAGACCAAAGCAAACATAATTGTGCTTCTAAGTACTTAGGGGAAAACACAACACAACTGAAAGAAAACTAATATGTACATCTAACCTGATATATTTTTTACCCCTCCTAGATCAAAGGGGAAAATTATTAGGTATCCTTTATGGCAAGAAACCTCATGGTGGTAACTAAGTAGTTTGCAGGAGTGAAAACTTGGTGACTCACCCTACTTGTTGGTTACCTTGGTTGGTATGTATTCTAATAAATTAGGTTAAAAAATGTCTTCAACATCCATGTATTCATATTTATCTTTGAGACATGTTTCATGATATTATTTTATGTTGGTGTATTCCATGAATGGATCAATGGCTACCATCTTATCATTATAGGGCTCATTTGGCTCCTGACTCTCTTGGAATACATCATGGACTAGCTCATATTTTCCTATCTCTTTGATAAGCTTATCAAACTAATCTCTTGCTTCATCATGGATCTCTTGAGGAAGGGTGGCTGGTATAATGTTTGAATTGAGACAAATTTTTTATAACTCATTCCAAAAATCATCATTTTCTTACTCAATAACTCCTTCATCAATGCCTTTATCAAACCAATCAGATTTCTCTCCTTCTTGCTCAAGAACCAAAGTCTCCAGATTCTCAACAACATACTCTTGAACCTCATTCAAATTAGGTACCATGGCTTGATAACTATCTTCATCAAAGCAACAAGAAGGCTCATCAAACAAAGGAGAAGAGAGCTCACTATGCTTACATTCCTCATTATCCAATGTTGATAAGTGAAGCTTGTCAATCTCATCTTAATATTCTTCAAACATTTTCATGTGGGTGTGACCTATGTCTTCTCCTTAAACCCTACCACCTTTAAGAGCCACTTCTTTAATCTTAGTCTCATGAAACCCTCCTATAAAAACCACTTCTTGATATATGTTTTTACTATGTTCTCCATCTTTGATGATGCCTTCAAAAGGAGTGTCTATGATGATCTAATCCTCATTGTCACTCATGAGAGCTTATTGATCAGCCATACATTATACTCTCTTCTTCAGTTGCCTCTCTCAAAATAGGTTCCTCCTCTTTTTGATCAAGGAATAATATGTCATCTTGCATATAAAAATCTACTTGGAGTTCTTCATCATCATGACCAAAAAGAAGTTCATCAAGTAGAGATAATGAAAAATCATTACCTCTATAAGGTCTTATACCTATTGCCTCCTTTCCACTAGGATTATCTTCTCCACCCTTGAATTTTACAACTTCATCTTCAACCTCACATAAGACATTTTCTCCTTTCTCTAAGAAGAGGGCGGGAGGGAAAGAAACATCCTTGACTAGGTTGAAAGATAATGGGACATTTTCATGTTCTTCTTTCCATCTTGAAATCATCATATCAAAGCTTGGAAAAATTCCATAATTTGAACACATTTCAGATTGAGGAGTAGGAGAATGAAATACCAAAATAGAATTTATATCCATAAGAGTCCCATCAATCTCTTCATTCCTCTCCTCTTTAGTTTGTGTTTGCATTTGAATAACATCCTTCCAATGTGTGAAACCAATAGGCATAGCTTATTCTATCTTTTCTTATTTAAAATTTTGGGCTAATTCATGATGAGCACTCCTCCAACTTGGAATCTTGACATCATGTGTCTCCTCTTGATGATATGAAGAAACTTCATTCACTTTTTCAAGGTCTTGAGTTGGTTCATGATAGAAATTTCTCCAACTTGGAATCTTGACATCAGATTGAAGGGCTTGAGGAGGTTGAGGGAGACTAGGAAGAGTTTGTACATGCATAGGAGGATTTATTTGAAGATGGATGTGTTGTTTTCTAAAGGAAATGGGATGGATTTCTTCAAAGGAGGGATCATAATATAAAAACTTGGAGTATTTTATTTCCATAGAAGGGTTATCTAATATCTTTTGGTATTAGATTGCTAAGTGAAAAGGATTAATAACATGGCTAGTTTGTTTTGACATAAGAGAAGATGCATTAGATGGGTTAAAGGTTAGCTTATTTTATTTTGGTGAGAGAGTAATATTTGGTAAAAATGATTTGGTGTATAAGGAGAGGGTTTATATTGTATAAGATAAGTCTATCTTGGGATGGAAGAAGGTGTACAATGCTGACTACCTTGAGTGGATTGACTTCTCCATATTACTAGTTTCTCCTTCATGGATTTTATGGCTTGAGCTTGCCTAAATAATCACTCCTCCTTGTACATAAGCTATTTATAATTCATATTTTTCTCATTCAACCTATCTACCTCCAACATTTTCTTCTCAAACTCCAAAATTATCTCCCTAAAACTCTTGGATTAACTAGGAGAAGGACAAAGTCTTAGATTGACTAGGAGAAGGACAATTAGGAGAGCTACTTGAGGGGATTCCATGAACAACATGAGCTTGATCCAAAATATATTAAGGAACATAATGTCTATAATTCTTAAAAATGGGATTATACATACAAAATATGATTTCTTAATGCACTAGGGATACTTAACTAGTTGATTCAACTTAAAGTCACCATTGGTGTTGATTGAAATGCCTCCAAAAGGTTGATTGGTTGAAGAACACACAAAAAATTATTTAAATCCTTGGAAAAATTGTCCCACCAAGCATGCCAAAAACTATTTTCACTTTAACTTACACCCAGTGAGGAGATGGGACAACCTTCTCCTCATTTAAATGAAGCAAAAGAACCACCTTAGAGCTATGATTATCACTATTAAGATGTGGATATATATATATATATTATTATCTATCTCCCCTTGATGTATTAATAGGTTTTCATATTTACCCTTGATCTTATATAATCATCATTTTGTCTGTACTAGCCTTTTGGTCATCATTTTCAACATTTTCCCTAAAATTGTCATTCTCATGCTTGCCAAAACAACCCCTACTCTAAGATAAAATAGTGAGTGTTTTCACTATTTAAATTATAAATTTTATTATTTTAAAATTTTATATAGGTTATAATGGTACTATTTACAAAATTTGAGCTTCCAACTCCTCCATTTGACCCTCCAACTTTCCATTTTTCCAAGGCAGACTTTTGACTAGGCATAGTTTGAGGGTAGGCAGGGTATAAGTTGTGATAGGAGAGAAATGGATTGATTTTAGATTTAATATGTAATTTTAGGGATAATAAATTACTTATATAACCTATTCAATCCATATATATCCTTATTTTCCCCTAAAACATCTCTTATGCCTTGGAAAACATGAAACTAGGCCTTGACTACCCACAAGAAGAAATCTTGTTTAAGCTTGGCTGTAAGTTTTCATGAGATTATTTTGGTGTTTGAGGAATATATAAAAACTTAATTTTTATTTCATAAATATCATTAAATTTGTCTCAATTCATCATTTTATAAGCTAATGCATCACCCTTTTTCACTAAATCATCCTTTATCCTCTAAACTAGGTCATGTTCCTTAAGGACTAAGACAGTCCCCTTAAGACATATTTATAGGTCATGATTTGATCTTTGGATTAAGGAATTATAAATTTATATCCATTTTTATTAGGTCATGTGACTCATGCATTATTTTCAATTATAAATACTTTAAACCATACACCAATTCATGTTTAAGTTTCCAACTAGCAACCCTATTTGTGTAGACCAATCACTATTCCTACCTATTTAGTGGATTTTTTAGCTTGGAAAAGGCCTTTTTCAAGTATTAAATATGATATTAAGTCCTTTAAATTCATATCCTACTAATTTTACTTTCATCCATCTTAAAACACTCAAATTCCAAACTTCAACTTCATTGTCCATATCACATGTTGACTATGTTTTTATACATTTCTAGGGCATGTAGGTTGTTATGAGACTTTTAGGTTAATGTGATTTGTAAATAACAACTCCATTATAATCTTAGTAAAATAAAAAATTCCACTTTCACCTTAGGCTTCCATTAATTTCACTATTAGCTCAATTTGAAACAAACTTTCACTAAGGCTTGTTGTAGTTATTAATGTCCCAGTCCTATACGAACAATAGAGGGTGTGTAGGGGGTCAAGACATTGAAATGAACCTTATCTCACTCATTTTGTCCCAAGATTACTCTTTGTACTATTTTGGACTTTTTAAAACTAGGTGGCATAGTTTAGGTCCATTAGTTGAAGTGTAAAATCAATTTACCACTCATACCTTGTAGACACCACTGATTGAATTTTGTGATTTTGTATCCATTTTGAGGTTGCTCAAATTCTTATCTCCACTCCTCCTTTAACCTTCAAAATTGATATGGTTAGTCTTTGTTGATATGGATATAATACCCAATAAATAAAGGGCATTGAAAACATCTTTGATCATGACATATGTCACCACAAAAACCCCTCAGGACCTTTGTTTGGCAATTTTAAGGACTGTGAGCCCAATTATGTAGTCACTTTCTATTAGCCTCTCACAACCTTGTGATCTTTATCCATCAAAATTAGACCTCTCTAAAATTCACTCCAAATACATTTAAAGACTTGAAACCATGTGAAGTTTGTTTTTTGGTCATGATGACATCAACATGCTCCTATAGGTGAAGCTCTTGATTGTGTGGACTGAGACACTCCTTTAAGAGAGAAAAAACATGTAAAATAAGGCCTTAAAATTACCACAAAACACTTTTCAACCCTTAAAACACCAAAAACACTAGGATCATCATCAAAACACTTTTCCCAATGTGGAAAAAGCACTTGCAAAGCAACTGAGTTGATTGTCAATGCAAACTAAGCCATTTACAAGCATGTACAAGCCTAAATGAGGCTTTCCCAAGTATTTGAAGTTTATAACACAAAAATAATCATTATAATTTATTTAAAAACATGTGAAGGCACCTGAAATAAACCATTCCATCAGTCTAAAACAAGAAAAGTTGAAATAAGTTCAAAAGGAGACCCCCTCATGGTTGAATAGGCATACAAAGTTACTTGGAGTGTTAAACATTATTCATGAATCAGGAGGCACAAATTTGAGAGTTATTAATATTAGTTTGAATTTCACTTAGAGTTATATCTTCCTCTAGAAGCATTTCCTTTAAATCCACTTGTAGCTTCCATAGTGAGTGCTTAAACTTGCCCTTCCTTGTCTTGCCAATGGAGAAAGAAGAGAAATGAGTTGTAGATGAATTTTTTTATGAAATATATGAAAAATAAACATTAATATGACATATTGGGAGGTGAAGAGTCACACCACCATGTTTTTTGCTGCAAGGGAGCTTGAGAAGTCCATACAAGTGTTAAAAAGCCTATTTTTAGGGAAAATTGGTTCTTGCCTAACGAACATGACTTATAACTATCCACTTGCATGATCCTAAAATTATCCATGTTTAAAATCACCTTAGTGTAAATTTTTATTTCATAAATTTAAGTACAAGTCATTTAATGATATAAAAGGTGGCCAAAAGAGCCCTTTTTCACATGAGACCTAACAAATGACTAGTTTATGACTTGTGATCACATTGAAACATGATAAATATCATATTAGGAAAATTTGACAAAAAAATACCTTTTACTAAGTTTGAATATGCTTGGCAAGGCCAATTCAAAGGGAATAAACTTAGGTAAAGACTATGACAAGACCAAGTAGGATATATAGGACAATATGAGACCCATATGATGTATGTAAACCATATTAAAACATTTTAAATGATAGGGGTTGTAATCCTTTGAATAAAATAAAAATTTGGTCAACACTTACCATTTACACTTTTATATTCCTTTCACCATCTTAAGAGTTTCTTGTGTATTAAATATGATTGGTCAATGCTCAATTTCTCTTGTATGTATGTGACATTCACAAGGGAAACTGACTGTGGTGTATATTTTAGTCCCTTCACCCAATAAATTCTAGTTTTGAGACTAAAAATTCAAACAAGAACTGATCATGAATGCTCTTATATGTTGAAATCAAACATTATATCCTTGTACTAAATCTACTTACATGATAATAACTTTGCAACAAGTGAAACACTGGTCTACAACTTCAATGGTGTCCTCAACTAGAAAACTAAGATAGTCTTGCTCATTAGTTCACTTTCACACATGTAATAAAGACTAAAAACATTGTGAGGAGGAAATTCATGCTTCTAAAGATCACGTATATAACTTGAATTGCATAGAACAATGCAAACATAGAATAAACCCTAAAGTGTTAGGGATAGGCAAGCATAAAAGAGTCACATGCCTTATTAAAAATGGTTCATGAAGCTCAGGCCACCAAACCTAAAAATATGACCATTAATTTTGAGTTCATAGAGATTAATATCAACCCATAAAATTACTTGCTCTGACTCAACTCCTCATGGCCATACCAAACTGAAACCAATTGACCATTTTAGTTTTTCCAAGAGTGATAATAAATATAGGATGGTTTTGTTCATTTTAAAGTCTCTAAAAACTTCCAAATCATGGAATTGGACTATGGGAATCCCAAGAGACACTTCTAAAGTTCTCCTACATGCCAAATGTTATACAAGTTGTATAACAACTAAAAATTCCATTTTCCCCACTGATGTTCATATTTTGACATTGGACCTATAGGATGCCAATTAAAAACTTTTATTCTAATCTATTATGACATGTAGGATGTTAGAGATGCTTTTGAAACATTTTTCATTTTATGAAAACTATACCATTTATTTAAATGTCTCAAAATGTGACCCCTAGATGACATAAGACCAGCTATACAAATGTGACAAGAGATGAAATATATAATTGACCTTATTAAAGACAATGGGACATATTTTACACCCTATAATACCCCTATAACAAGTTTTACTATATATGGGGTTGAACGTGTTTGAATTATGGTAAAATTAGTCAACATTTTAGAAATTTCCTATGGGTGGAAATCCAACTATGCCAAAGTATAGTAGCCTACTCCTATCCATTGTGTTATGGAGTCACCTATACATAGATTTGACAATGAATTACCTATAAAAGAACACCGAACACATAAAAAGAAAACAAGAAACAAACACAAAAGACAACACACCAAAACAAACACACTTATGTTATCATGAACACTTAAGGAAAACACACACAACATAAGTAAAGCACACCTATCCTAGTGTTTACAAAACCTGAAGAACTTAAGGTGAAGGAAAATAACCATCACTTCAACCTAGATCAAATATGGTACCTCTTGCATCATTGCTACTCCATGAAATCAATCCACCATGTGAAGCATACTTATTAATAAATACCTTCTTATGTTTATGGTCAAATGACTTACCACCTTCAAGATTTATGATGGTTGAAAGTATATCACTTGGAGATATCATGAATGCTCCATATTTTAATCCCATAATATTATTTGAACTTGTATCTTGTTTGAGCTCTTTCATGTCCAATTGGCACTCCTCAAACTAAAACTTAGGAGTGATCAAAGGTACCTCAACATTACTCTCTTTAGGACATGATGTACTTGATGTTAAAAACCATCAAGATTATTATTTTTATGCTCCAACACATCTAAAAGTGATTACACCTCAGGTTGAGGTTGAGATTGCTCTTCAAACACACACATCTCTACCTTGTGTTCATTTGAATTCTCCATGACTACAACCTTCTTAGTAGTGACTAAACTTTCATTTTCATGTTCAAAAGTACACTCTCCTTATTTCTTGTTAGGTTCAATAACTCTACTATTAGATTCATGTTTATTTGGAGGGGGAGTAGACTTACTCAACTGATCAAGTTCTTAAACTATGACATGGAAGTTTTTACATAGGTCATCTTCTTATTCATGGCTATCATGTTCATGGAGTCATCCATCTTATGTAGGCATAATGGAATTGTCTCCATGATTATCCATATATATCATGATTTGAATAACATCATCATCATGAAAATGAATAAGGTAATTACCTTCAATAGCTTGTGGAAAATAACTATCAATGTTTACTTCAGATTGTCCATCACCTACCTCATAGATGATGTATGTGACAATATCAATCTGCTCAAATAAAATGATTGGGTCATGTCTATAATTATTTAAACTATAATAATATAAGAAAAGGTCAGAGATACCTTGAAGTTTATATGATGCTCCATCATCTATAGAAAAATCCTCTTGATCATTGATTGTATAATTCAAGCTAAAGCTTGCTTCCACATAGGGCTCAATATGAAATTTATCTAATGGTTGAGTTCTAATGGTTACCTTTGATGAATACCTTTTATTGAAGGATAAGAAATACCAATAAGCTAAGAGGTATCCTCCTATCTTGTTTTTGAAATATCTTGAGAGGTAGATAGCAAAGTGAGTAGGAAAATCAATCAGTACTATATCTTGAAGGATAGGGAAGCTAGGACAATCATGCAAGAAAACTCTCTATAGAAAATAGAAAATTATGAAATTGTATTTTTCAATGAATAAATGCCTTAGGACCCCTCCTAAGGACCCATTAAACCTTAAAAAATCCCTATTAACCTAACCAAATCACTATTATTCTAGTCACAAAATATTATTTAAAAATACTATTTGAAATTACTATTCAACAGTACTATTCACTATGGGACCCACTATCACTATTAATGATGGCATGGCAAGTGTCATGGAATGTGACATGTTAAGTGACATGGAAGGTGACTTGGGAGGTGATATGGCAAGTGACATGGCTTAGAAGTGGGATGTCTTAATGTGAGACATCGTACCCCACCTGGGACCCTTGCCAAAGTGCTTAATGACCTATTTTAAGCATCACAAGGCCCCCCCTTGAAATATGAAAATCTCCCCTTAAGGGACCATTATTCAACATGTATTTTACCTTTACACATGAAATTAACCTCCTAAATAAGATACCTACATCTTTAAGACAAAGGGCACCCATTTTTGACTTCTTAACCGAATTGGGACACTCACCAACCCAAATGGGAATCCCTACCCACATAATTTTGAATAATTCATCCACCACATATAAAATGGAACCATAACTCTATTATTCTTATTTTTTCATGAATCTTCACAACATATGATATAAATACCCCCTCTCCTTCACCCAGGGTTAAGTTAGAAATTGGAAAATTAGTATTTTTTGTTATTAAATTTTGTTGTGGGTTTTTGGAGGATGTTATACACTTGATAATGAGGTCATCCTAATCTTGGAGGAGAAAATATTCAAATCATCTAAGCTCTTCTAGAATCACTCTAGGATTTCATCAACAATATCATCAACAACACCATCATTGACAACCATCTCAAAGGTAACCTTTTTTATTTATTTCATTTCAAATTATTATCTACTTTGGCATATTATCTCTAGAATTATAAACCCCATCCTTGGCATATTATTTCTTTACTTCTAAACTATAACCCCTTTACCTCTTCTTTTTATCCCTTTATCCCATTTACTTCATTTTCACATTCATCTCATTTATCCTTTTGCCCCTTTACCCATTTCCCCTTTTTCCATATTTTCTATTTTGAAAATTTACCTCTTTTAAAACCTTACCATTTTACCATCTAAACCACTTACCAACCTAAAAAAAAACCATACTTTTGACCCTTACTAAACTACCAAACCAAAATCATAACCCTTAACTTGGCCAATTTTCAGCATTATCATTATTCAAACTATTTGCTTAAGTTTAATCATCTTAGAAAAGTATTTTGGTTTCTTAATTAATTTGATGTTTTTAGTCTTATTTTTATATTATTTTATTATGTCCTTAATTCATTTTATCAAACTTAACTTGTTTTAAATTAGGTGGATTGATAGTCTCCTAGAAAGCTTTCGCTTTTAGAATCTAGCTTGTGCTAAGTAATCCACTCTTCTCCTTGTCTAACAAACAAGTGTGTGGTAGTGTTTTATTATTTTAAGGTATAATTACCTATCCAAATAATATTTTTCCATAATCATCTAGATTAAATGCATGAAATTTTAATATATTTTTCTACACACCCCTTATCACTAGTTTCTTTCTTCCAAAACTAAGAAAAAGAAAAAATAATAGAGAGAAACACTCTCAACCCTTTGAAAAGTCCAAATGAATTAGATAGTGTACCATTAAGTTGTATCAATCCATTATTATATGGTTCATCTTTAAAACCCAATTTATTTTCCATAAGCTTTGGCATAATTGAGGTACTAGCCCCATTATCCATAATGTAGTTGTGAATGATCTTGTCTCCAATAATGAGAGTGAGGTAGAAAGGTGGATGCTTTTTAGATTTGGAATAAGGTTAAAATATGTGAGTAGGATTATTGGTGATGGAAAAATTACCATGACTTGATGGTTGAGGGATGAGGTGGATTTGAGGGAGTTATTCTTGAAGAATCTCTTTTTGACTGGGCAAGTGAAGCATTTTGTAAAGAGAGAGACTAGCTTTATCATTCTTCAAAGAATCAAAAATGTTCAAAGAAGGAACATTTAAATTTTATTATGTCCTTGAATGAAAATAAGTTCCTTTATATTGATGCATTGGATAACTTTTATTTACCCTTACAACATTCTAATTTTTTGGAGATGTAGAAGTTGTATGGACTGTCACATTTGGCCTCACACCTTACTGCCTAGTAGGAGGGTTACTTGAACTTATATCAACACCATGATAATATCCTAAATTCATCATCTTGGATTTTGTATTAGATAAAATTAAATTATTATAACTGAGGACATATGTGTCTTACACTAGAAATTTTGTAAGGTTCACCTTTTGGGACTAGCATCCTTCATTTGTTTGCATATAGTTCTCTTCTTTTGCTGATAATTGAGGAGTAATTCCTCCTTGAGAAACCAAAGATTTCTTCCCACATTTATTTTCATCCATGAACTATCCTTGCTTCCATTCTTCTCCTTAGACCAAGTTGTTATGAACCAGTATCGTGAATCTTGTGTTGGAAGTAGAAGTTGGGTTATACGCATTAGATGGCCTATTGAAGTTAGGCTTTGATTGACCTCTCCCTTGACCATATTGATGAGGTGGTAACCTATTTACTTGTTGAGGATAGGGGTAAGGTTTTTGTTTAACTCCATACTATATATTTGGTTGTCTAACTTGAGCCTCTAAGGCTTTATAGCTTTTCTCCCAATAAATGGTATATTTTACCTTTTTAGGGGTAGATATAGACTTAGTATTTGCATTTGGGACATGAGAAATAGTTGGAGCATAAATAGACATTTTTGGTAATAGAGTCATGTAGACTTTTTTAGGTAGTTTTCTAGCTTGTATTAGGCCATTATCAGCTCTAATGGCAAGGTCACAAGCTTCAAGTAAGGTGTAACCACCCATGGTCTACAACATGATGGATATGTAAGTTATAATAGCCCTTAAATATGTAGGGAATGAAAATCTTGTAAGTGGTCTCATGGGAGAAGGTAGCCTATGCCAAATTCTTTGAAATATCTCATTGAAGTCACACATTGTCTCATTAGGACCTATTTGAATTACATTGAGATGATGAATGAGTGATGTGTGATCACTTTTATCTTCAAATTATGAGGTCAATAACTCTCCAAAATCATCCCAAGTGGTGGTACATCCTCTAGGAAATGTTCTATACCAGTCAAGTACTTTCCCTCTAAGGGACATGTAAAGTAGTCTAATTGAAATATTGACTTCAGTGACATTTTTAAAATTATAGAAGTTATAGATGTCCCTAATATGCACACTAGGGGTGATATGACCTTCACCTTTTAATGTGAGAACACTCTTGGTATAATTAGGAGGTATATCATCATATGCATTGAGATGGATATGTTTTTTAGTGTTAAATTCTAAGAAGGCATGCTACCTAGCCATAATATCCTCAAGTTTCTCTTTTCTCTCTTAATCTTCTTGGCTTTTAAAGTCCTCTTGTTCTTTAAAGGTCAAGATAGGTTGAAGATGTTTAAATTCAAGAGGAAGTTTAGGTTAGAGGAGTGGGTTTATGGGGTTGATACCTCTACTAGTAGTTGACCTAGTAAGGACCATAAATTATGAACAAATAAATGATAAAACTATTGACGCAGTGGATTGCACCCAAGGTAGGAAGCCGAGCTCCTGCCTTTCCACATGCAATAATGGAAACTCCCCTCTCACCTGTGGGACTGGTGAAGCTGGAGGGGAGAGTCTCTAGATAAGGGCTAGCTCCATCTGATGTATCTTTTAGACCCTAGTTTCTCCTATTGCTAAAAAAAATGTAAAGGGGATTAAAAGGGAGAGAGAGATGCTAAAAATAGAACCTAAGCCTAAAAAATGAAAAGGTGATACACTAGAAAAGTGTGACCCACCTAGCCCAAATATACACTTTTCACCAAAAGGAAGTGCCCATACACTTCATCTAAAGTGGGAAGCTCTTTTGCAATAGTTAGCTAGGGGTTCGTGGAAGTGAAAGGAGGAAGAAACTACCAGAGGCATCCTCAGACACACTTATGGTAGCCTATTCATAGGCACCTACACTCTCCTGTAGACACTTCTGGAAGACCTATAGAAAGGAGACGTCACAATGCACTGGACATGCTATGATCGATCTGTAAAAGAATGAAAGACAATGAATTAAAACAAAAGAAGAAAATAGACATATACTTTATAGTCCAAGTCTAGATAGAGGTAAAAATGCTAAGTCTTGATTTAAGGTAAAAATTGGCATAGCTCTGCCTTACAAGCCTGAGAGATTTTTGGGCAGAGTTTTACCTTAAGGCTAAGAGAGTGGATCCTTTCTCAAAAGAGAAGCTTAGAATTTATAGAGGAAGAAAAGAGGCCTTTTGGAACTCTTTCTACAAATGACCCATGTGCATTTTGATCATTGGGAAGAGCAAGCCGCTCAAAAGTAATGTTGTGTCGGCCCCTATCATGATTCAAAATTATGGGCCACACCGTTTGTCTGTTCATTAATGCAAAATGAAGAAAAATGGGTTGTGTTGTTCACTATTTATGCCTCTTGATGATCACATGGTAGGTATTATGTCAACCAATTTAATAGCTCCTTGAGTCGACACTTTCCCATGCCACTTGGATCACTTTGTTTGTTTTTATGCTTGGCTATTTTGCCTCCTCTATCTCCTTCATCCCTCAGGCTATCTTTTACTACTCCTTTGGCTCTTTGGATGAGAGCACATCCACTTCTGACATGTGTCACAATCTACTACTTTGAAACTTAGGAGACACTTTGAAACATAGACGTTGACACATGGTGGCTTCCATCAAGCTGATAATGGGACGTGGTAGCATCTGCTTAAGTTAGAGGGTCCTTTGAGAGTCAGGTAGAAGTTGACACATGGCCACTTCCACTTACTCTTTCCACTTAACTTAGAGGCTTTGGAAGTATTTTTTGAGATTTTTGTGGAAGGTGACACGTGGTCACTTCTATAAAACCTTTAGCTGCCTTAGAAAAAACTTTTTGGACCCTTTTTGGTTCTCGTGGATGCTGACACTTGGTAGCTTCCACTGCATTTAGCAACTCATTCAGGCCCACCAAAGTCTTCTCTTTGAATAATGAAGCAAAAGGAGAAACACATGGATGTTGACACTTGTCATCTTTCACTGAGCCTTGCAGGGGACACGTGGCATGTTCTACTGATCCTAAAAAGCATGTAAAAGTCTTCCATAGTTACCACTTGGTGCCTTCTACGCTCTGGCTTTCCTAGTGTAAAATTTGATGTTCTCAGGCCCATCATTGTTTTAAAACCAATGGCTAGTCTATCTTCTTAAATTTTATGGCTTTTAGGATGTCACCATCCTTAGAAAATTCTATCAAGTCTTTTTTGTGGGCCTTTTCTATGGGTTTTTTGCTTCGAGCTTTTCCTACGGACAAAAAGTCTGCAAGAATTATCCCAGTCTTTGTTATTCCTTGGCTCCTTTTCTTTTAGGTTCTTCGGATTTTGCTTGTGCTAGTGGCCTTCCTCCGAATTCCTTCAAACTTTTTGTCTAAAGGAAATCCTTCAAACAAAAGTCTGAAGGAATTCAGGACTTTGCCTTAACAAAATTTTTAAGGTCGAAAATGCTTCCTTATGGCCTCTTTGAAATGTTCCCTGCCCTCTGTAAGGGCTATGGAACCTAGAGCTACCCTTTGCAAGGGCACTTTCCCTTTAGCTTTAGGATGCTTTGTTGAACCAAGCCATTAAACTGACCCATTGAACCAAAAATGGTTCAATGATTCAATGGTTCAATGGTTCAACACTGCGCGTTGAGCCTTTATTAAACCAAGCCTTTGAACCTTTCTCACTTGAACCAATCTATTGAACTGGTTCAATGGTTCAACACTGTGTACTAAGCCTTTGAACTAAGCATTGAACTTTGTGTTTGAACTAAGTGATGAACCTACTGATTGAACTAAGGCCGATTGAACTAAGTGATTGAACCAATTGAACCAAGCAATGAACTAAGGCATTGAACTGGTTCAAAGGTCTAATGGTTCAATGATGCCAACCTTCCTTGTAATTTTTATTTAGACAAGAGCCTGAAGAAGCCTTGTAAAACTTAGCACCCTCTAAAACTGATTCTTCATGTGCCAAAAGACTAACCTGCAGAGTCCGTAGAAACCTCATTGCTGAGTTTATAGAAAACCTGTAGAGTCCATAGAAATTCTTAGACCTGTGAAAAATCAAAAAATTAATTGGCCTAGAATAGCAGGGAAGAAGGGGACTAATTTTTGGCCTGTTAGACCAAAAATGGTCAACAAATTGCTGACTCCCACGGGAAGCATGCCTGCTATGCTTATAGACCAGTTGCCTTGTAGTCCATTGGGCACATAGTCAAATGTAGCTTTGAAGAAAGGTTAGCAATAGCCCTAGAAAAAATATAAGAATGAAACATGAAGCCTTTACCCTAGACAAAAGGGAAAACACACACAAGACTAAAAACACTACTTGTGAAAACTACACTTAGGGAAAGCAGGAAATAAATTGAAGAACAACTACTATATACAGCTAATTAGGTACATCTGCTTCCCTCCTGGATCAAAGGGAAAACTTCTTAAGTCCTCTCCATGGCAAGGAAAATTATGGTGCTATATAAATGGTTGAATGAAATGGAGAGTTGGTGACCCACTCCTCTTGCCTACCACCTGGGTTGGCTTGTATCTGAGTGGATTAGATTCAAGCATGCTTCCAATGTATACGTACTCTGTTTGTTCTTAGAAACTTTCCTTTTGTTGGTCCTTCATGCTAATGCATCTCTTCAAGAAATCAATCATTGCTAGCTCATCACCATAAGCCCCTTGATATGCATCATGGACTAGCTTGTTCTCTTCTACCTCATGCTCAGGTTCCATGGTATGACCATCTTCCTTGATGATTTCAAAGAAAGTATCTTTAGATTCACCAACCTCTTAAAGGAATAAATCTAAAATCTTGTAGCCCCTTTACATACTTATTTGAGTCCCAATGGTACCTTTTCCACTCTTATCTAGCTCATAACCTCCTTGAAGAATAATACAGCCTACCCCAATGACTTCAAATGAATCATTCAAAACATGAACAAGAGATAGTCCATGCTCCTCCATGACATCTAAGGTGATCTCCTCCTCATCTGCACTCATGAAGTCTCCCTGATCAGTCATGAACTGAGCAAACTCCTCTTCACTTCTTTCAAGACAAGCTCCTCCTCAAGAAGGGGAAAAATGGAAAGCTGATGGATGAACTCATGTGGAAGAGGAGGCAGTCCTTGAGCTAGAATCAAATGATTTTTCTCTTTCCATTTGGTTAGCACTTCATCTATATTAGGTGTGGCCTGATAGCTTTCTTGGAGGTGTATGGTTGGAGTGTGTTTAGTGTAGAAACCGAAATCGTGTCTAACCCTTGGTCATCCTCCCCCTTGGTCCATTCCTAACCCATTCTTAAACCATGCACTTACTAATTTAAAAATAATAATTTATTATTAATATCCTCCCCTTTGACACATCACCTATAACACCTTGTCTGACACCTCTCCTTGGACTATTTCCCACCCTATAACTCACCCAAGACCTATTCTTACTCCTTTCTAACTACCTAACCAACTCTCATACATATTTAGCCCAACCTTCGACAATTCTCCAATGGATCATGCACTTGGCAGATGGAGAATGGGCTTGGTGACTCTTTTACTTGTTCTCCACCCACCGACATCAGTTAAATGTTGGCTGACACTGGCGAGATAGCCGAGGTCATTTTTACTTAAACCAAATTTCTAACCTCTGGTGAGGCTAATCACAAATTCTTGGCCTCAACTCTTCATCTGACGCTTGAATCCTTGAATCTTTGAATCTTAGACCATCTACCACTCTGCCAATCTTCAAACTACACCTCTCACTCTCCCTCACACAGCAGGGTTCTATGCCAACAACAGGTCCTCCACACAGGCTACATCAATAACAGGTACAGGCATCAACATCACTCCTTTTATAGGCCATAGGTATGTATATTATTGGTGTTTTCATTTGTTTTTAGTTTATTGCTTTTAAGTAATATCACCCCCCAGACCAGACTATCAACCAAGCTAGACCTGAATCCTTATTTCCCTGTCTCCCTATTGGCCTCCTCTACCCTTCTGCCCATTTGACATTCTATCCATTTGACTCCCCTGTATCTCTACACAGACCCTCTAACTACCTCAGACCAGACCCAGACCCTCAGACTACCTCAGACCATTCTCCAAACCATTTTGCACGTCCATAGACCCTGTCCATAGACCAAAAACTCATCCAGACCTCATTCACAGATTACTACCCTGACCAATGCTGGCCGCAGAGACCACTTACCCAACTGACGTCGACAAACTAACCGACGTCGATAGACCTTGACTAACCAACGCCGATAGGACCACTGACGTCGATGACTGTGACCAGCCTGACAACATCATTCAGGTAAGTATTTGCTTCCATTTCCTTTTTAGTCTTTATCATTGCAGTCTTTTATCATTTTGTTATTTATCAGACATCCTTTTATCAATCAGTGGGTTGACATCCCTCAAGCTTTTGCTTCTGGGATCAAGCTTTTGCTTGGCAACCCACCATCTCCTCATCTAACGCCTTCTTTGTCTTAGTCTCTTTCTCTTGCAGGTGTCATCCTCCACAACCAAAGAGGAGTTCTCACGACGTCTGGATAACAGTGCGCACAACTTCATCCAGGTACATACAAGCCTTAGACCATTTCCTTCTTAGTTTCTCATTTCCCTTTCTTGAATGTGAAAAGTGAATCTAGCGTAGAAACATTCTAGCACGCCCGGTGGGACCTTAGGGTCTTCCTTGGGTTCCTTTTCTTTTCATTCATATAGGTGCATTAGGTTTCTCCCTTTTCACCTCTTTCTTCTCTTCTAAATGACATCATAAGCGGGATTAAAAAGAACTTTTCTTTCTTTTCTTGCATTTCAAACTAGTCAAAAGTCATATCCTTCAACCCTTTCTCAACTTATTTTCATCCGAACTTAACATTTCGACTTGGGGCTTAAAATACATTGCATTCCATTTCTGCTTGCTTGCATTTCTTAGTCCACACCAGTAATTAATAACCGCATATTGAATTAATTGTAGTCCACTTTATGTTACACAACCAAACCACTTGCACCAAATCAAACATCAAACTCACCTGAGACAAGGCCCGACTGGGATTTCATCCCCCAGTGGATACCTTACCCATCCTGGCAATCCTACATGGATTTCATCACCAAGGGGAAAGCCCACTCTGTTCTCTGGCAGAGTCTAATCTCTAGGGAAAGTATATTTTGGCTAAGTGAGACTAGCTTATCACTGGGCTCGTGAAGTGAGGGGAGCTTGCTCCTTAGCACCAGGCCATGTACGAAACCTAACCCAGACTCTTGAGTGCCTAAACAAACCTGAAACCATCCATAGACTACCTCTTCTAGGACCCATTCTACCAGCCAACCTCCCAAACATCTCTTTAAGGCATAAGCCACAAGATTCTAAAAGTTGTCTCTTAGGATTTAACGCTTAGGACCTGCTTGTGTTCTTCATCTTTTCTATTCCCATCTACTTGTTTGAGCTAGTGAAGACGTTCTTCTTCCTTTTTTTCCAAGAATCTTCAAATTTTCTCAGTTTCTAGAAACCATAGTCATCGGCATCGACTTTACCACTGACGTCAGCCACCTTCCTCCACCGGCATCGATTATCTGACCAACGTCGGCCATCTTTCTCACTGACATCAGTTTTTAAATCGACATTGGTCACTGTCACTGTCCTTTTTTCCCAAAATAGTAGCCTAAAACCCGACCCTTTTTCTGTCAAAACCACATTTTGAGTTTTTGAAACTGAAAAAACACAATTTTTGGAACCTGACCCATCTTGCCTTGAATGGTTTTGACACGTAATCAAACCAAGGCCCTTTTTGACCACGCTAGCCATCAATCACTTCCGCCTTCCCCGTCTATAACTAGTCCTATAATGGATTTCTACTCAGAGACCAAAAGAACTCCTACTCGACTGACCCCAACTCAAACCCCCATCATCCCTGAAGGGGACCAAGATTTCAAAAGATTCTTGGACCTCAATGTCACAGCCCTCCAAAACTATCTCGCAAGAAACCCAACGCGAGACCTTTCAGGTGAAGTGGCGATGACATCAACACCATCCGCTACCCAGCCTTTTATGACTCAAACTATTGCCTCAACCATTAACCCAACCATGGCCAATATGCAAAGTTTGGCCTCCCCATCCATTTTTAGACCAACCTCCATCAGGGTTCCATTACCCCCTCAACCACACGTAATTCAACCAAGTTCTACATCATACCAGAACTTGATTGTCTCGACCCCACACACTCTTGCACCCATAAATGCAGGAGTGTCTACCTCGCCCTTTGTCATTGCCATCACACAACCACTTTTGGCAGTATTTAGTCAACTTATGCCTTCTACTTCCATAACCCAACCACCTTTAGCCTCCACTTCTGTCTCTGTGACTAGTTACACATATGTTGCACCCCTACAAGCGCAATCGACTACGTCGTATGCCCCTCTCAATATCTTTCAAGCACCTTATAACTTAGAAGGTGCTCCACTTGCCAATCTATTAGCAGATCTCATCAAGATACTGATGGATAAAATGTCCAATCTCGAGACCTCTATTTTTGGTTCACATAATGCTCTCTCATATGAGAAAATTTGCAATGAACCCATCCATCCTTCTGTCTCGATCTGACCATACCCCAACCAGTGGGAGCTTCCCAAATTTACTTGCTTTCAAAGTAAGGAAGACCCACAACAACATCTACGGGCATTTAGACATGCCTGCTACCTCATAGCGCATGACGATGCATTACTTTTACACACGTTCCCCATGTCGCTTTTTGGCCCCACCCTTGACTGGTATAGCTCTCTTGCCAAGCATTCTATCTTTTCATTCATTCAACTTGCGCAATTATTTCTTGACCATTTTTCTATCAACATCACTAAACAAGTCTCAATTATAGACCTCTACTCCATCAGGCAATTTGACGTTGAATCTATAGTCAATTTTGTCGCCTGTTGGAGAGGCCTGATTAACCAGCTCTCCTTCTCCTTGCCTCAACCTGAGCTCATTGAGCTCTTTTCTTGAGCATGTGCCATGCACATCTCCTCTACCTTGCGGATTCAAAAATTCCACACTTTCAATGAAGCTTTCACCATGGCTCGAAAGCTTGAACTCCACGCCATTAAAGAGGATAAAGTCAAATTGTGTAATACTAACGCAAGAACTAATGACCATTCTTCTTCCAGACCTTCTTCTTTTGCCAACTCCAAGTCCAAAGGGGTGGCCAAAACTATGGTCATTAGATCACCATCCTTGATAACAACTAATCAATCTCAATCTTCTACATCTCCAAGTATCACCAAACAATTTCAACAATGGTACATCCAGCGTTCATACACTCCGCTTGGAGAATCATACGCTTCTATTTTGGAAAAACTTGTCAAGCAGGGGGTCCTTAATCTCCCTCCAATCCAACCACCCCAATTCAACCCTTCAAAATCCCTCCCTTCATGGTATAGGGATGTAGAATTCTGTCACTTTTATCGCGTCCATGGCCATGACATCGACAATTGCCGAACCTTCAAAAACATAGTCCAAGACCTGATCGACAAGGGGGATCTTGTTTTGGATAACCCAAACGCCCCACCCAACCAACACATTGATATCTTCAAACAACCATTCCCAAATCATCTGCCTACCCAAAACCATGTCTAGACCATGGCCGATAGCTCCCATGAGCATGACATACACATGGTCAACACGGTCTCACCTCTTGTCCCTGACCAACCTCCTTCACAAGTGGAAGAGTCTTCTTCTCCTATTCATCCATCATAGGTAGAAGAACCCTCTTCCCCTGTTAGTCCTCCATCGACTTCTCTTATACTGGAGGATGCCTTGACCATACCAACACCTTTAGCCCCACCTTCATCTTTCCTCCTACTAATGGAGGACCCTACCTTGCCTACTCCTCAAACACAAACAGAGGGCACAATCATCCCTGCCCTCTGCCCTCTTGAGGAGCCACACTCTCCTATTTCTTCTGCACCAAGAGAAGAACCAGTCTCTTCACCCATTTCGATCGAGGAAGACCCAATCACAGTTTCCTCTTGCCTTTTGTCTGAGATTACTACATCTCATTCACCTCCATCCACATCCGAACCCAAACCCGTGTCTAAACTCGCCTCACACAATGGTGGCCCTCAGCCCAAACCAAAGAAGGCCACTAAACTACACCAGAAGACTCCTCCCCCACCTTCGTCATTACCTTCAATTTTGGGCCCGCATCCATCCACTTTAATAGGAGTGCTTCCCACTCCCACATCTCACAGAGGCAAGTTGCCTCCATTACTCCCTCAACCCCTCAGACATATATCTCCTCTAAACCATCGACCCATGTCTCTTACGCCTCTCAAACCAAAGTCATCAACCCCCACTATAACAAAACATCCAGACCTGTTAGCAGGTTCTTATGCCTTACTGTTACAGTAATTATTGTAGTCTTCTCACATCAATCTCTTGCCTCTTAAACCATATCAATCTCTCGAACCTAAACCATGCTGGTTCAACGACACTCAGATTTATGCATATCATCGCACGCCTGGGCACGACACTGAGCATTATTGTGCCCTCAAGGTTGCCATTCACCAATGTCTAAGGAATGACACCTTTCTTCACAACCACATCAGCAACAAGCCTTCAACACCGCCCCACTCATCAACTCTCAGATCAAGGCCATCTTGGTTCAACAAATCTAAATTTTGCCACTATCACCACACTCTGGGACATGACATTGAGCATTGTTGCACTCTCAAAGCTGTCATTCATCAACACCAGAAAAAGGATTCCCTTCTCATCAAGGATCCTCTTGACCACTCCTTCGACAAATCATCAACACCGACCCATGCTTCTCAAACCTCATCACCTAAATCGGGATCTCCACGCCAGACTATGGTCCCTTTACCACCTTTGACCCCCTTATTTGACATCAACATAGTCAATTTGACCACCAAGCCTCAACCGACCTTGACCAATCTGTCAAACCTTCCCCCTAGCCACTAGGGGAATTCAACTTTCATCCAAGCCTCGACCAACCCTTCAACCCAGTCTCAACCAAATATCAATCACTCTTTTAATCCCAAACCTTGACTACACATTCAACCCAACCTCGACCAGTCTCAATTGAATCAATTAACCAACCTTTTCACCCAATCAATCAACCAAACTTCAACCAGTCTTGACCAAATTTGACCAATCATCGACCTAATACCAATTTCAACCCAACCATCAACCAAATATCAACAAATATCAACCAGACATTGACCAATTATCAATCCAGACCTCAAACCAGACCTCAACCAAATCATCAATCCAAGACCTCAACCAAATCTCGACCAAGACATTGACCAGACATTCACCCAGACATTGACCATGACCAGACATTGACCAGACCATTGACCAGACCATCAACTAGACATCGACCAATCATCAATCCAGATCTCAACCAAATCTCGACCAAGACATTGACTAGACATTCACCTAGACATTGACCATGACCAGACATTGACCAGACCATCGACCAGACATTAACCAATCATCAATCATGGCCTCGATCAATCTTTGACCAAACATTTAACCCAAACTCTTATCCATCATTGCCAATCAACATCAATCAACACGTGATCAATCTTGAAGAGGCAGATGGGGCAAGTCCACTCCTAATTGACTCAGACCCTATCATAATACACAAGCATGGCCTAGGGACTTATCAGAATCTAAGCCCTTTTATGCCTTGCATCTTTGACCATTCTATTGTTAGTCGAGTACTCGATCACTTGACATTTTACTTGAGCTCATCCCTTGAGCAACCCTCTATCATTATCATTCCTATTCCTTTCAACCCTGCTTCCCAACATTCATCAACCCTTTTTGTCAAGTAGCAATGCTTTGTCCTAATAAAAGGGAACCCTTACACCTCTAGAGCCTCGTCCATGGCTAAAAACTTCAGTCAACAAAAATATATCAAAAATGGGATACCTATCATATCAAAGGTAAAAAAACTCTAAATGTAGACTGCTCCCTCGAAGGACAGCTACACAATTGCTATATTACTAGACTGCTCCCTTGAAGGACAGCTAGGCCAAAGACATATAAAAAAACATATAAAGCAAAGTATAGACCGCTCCCTCGAAGGATGGCTATGACTAAATCTTGCTACAGACAGCACTCTTTTTGAAGCTTCCCACATCGATCAGCTTCACAAATGACCACAAGCAAAACAACATCCCAATGCAGACTTCTCACATCGATCAGTCTGCACCAAAAAAAAATATTGACAAGTTATAAAGTCATGGACATGCCTATAGTCGTTCTTGGGTCACCTATAAAAGGGTTAAGGTTCTTCCTACCACCCGAAAGGGTTACCCCATCTTCTCATATCACATATATTCATCCTATCAACCCAACATACTTAAGGGACATTGAGCTCACTTAACGTCAAGTGATTTGATTACTTCTCTAACATCAACCCCTAGTCAATGACATGATGCATAAACAGGGCTTTTGTTCTAACAACCCCTATCTATGCTTTTATTCTGGTCCTTGTCAATGAAAGAGCAATTTGCCTTTCACTTTTTCTCTACACTTTGGTCACATCCACTCATTTGACATTTATCCCAACCAAACCAACCTCACCATTTTCAGACCACCAACATCATCATAGTCCATTTCACATAGTTTCTATGGACACCAATACACATGGAAACTATCGACCATACACAATTTATGTTAAGCATAAACCAATACTTGTTGAAGCATAAATAGACCTCAATTTATTTTTAGCATACATCCATCACGAATATGGAAAATTGCTAGGGATGAAAGACCCCTCGACCAATGTTATAAAATACACCATTTGGAAAAAGCTGTAACATCTTTTTCTTCTCATCATTTTCGACACATGACAAGACCAATCCATTAACCACTTTGCCCCTTCCTCCCTTTTAGGGAGAACTACATTGGCCTAAGGCCCTTCCAACAGGGGCTATGTAGGTAGCACTCAGTTGACATGGGGTCTTCTGAGGTTAACTCGGCCATTCTTTCATCCATCCATCCACCTCGACCAATGACCATGGAGATCGCGACTATCTCCTTCGACTACGACCACTTCCAAAGTGACTTTGCCTTGGTTGTTTTTTCATGTATGCTACCTCATGAATGGTTAGCAAAATTGTGCACATATTTTTGACCTTCACAAGTATAAGATCGCAAGTTGGCTGATCCCCATTACTTGTGACTTTTTCGTGTTTTTGGGAGCACTTCCTGAGTCTGAGATACCTGGAACATGATGACCCATTGGAGCTTCAGCTTAGATTGAATCACCCAATCAGCTACGACTATATGCTGGGGCCTGGTTACTTTAATTTTGGCACTCCTTGACCCTCGACCTGTGACAATTTGACCTGACCATCTCATGAAGTGGTATACATGCAATCACGACTTTTGCAGTGTTCACACTCCATCTTCCCCCTTTTTCATCCACTCTTTGTCAAATCAGCACCTGATTCCAGGTTCCCTTCTCTCAACTCCCACTTTGAGGGGGAATACCTCATCCATAATTGGGGCAACCAACCCTCCTATTTTTGTCTTACAGTTCACTTGAACAACCAACAAGATGAAATCAACCTTATCCCACACCTAGGGCAACCAACTCCTATTTTTGTCTTGCAATTCATCTTAGAACAACCAACAAGACAAAAAGGGGTAAATGTAGACACCAAAATCATGTCTAACCCTTGGTCATCCTCCCCCTTTGTCCATTCTTAACCCATTCTTAAACCATGCACTTACTAATTTAAAAATAATAATTTATTATTAATATCCTCCCCTTTGACACATCACCTATAACACCTCGTCTGACACCTCTACTTGGACTATTTCCCACCCTATGACTCACCCAAGACCTATTCTTACTCCTTTCTAACTACCTAACCAAATCTCATACGTATTTAGCCCAACCTTCGATAATTCTCCAATGGATCATGCACTTGGCAGATGGAGAATAGGCTTGGTGGCTCTTTTACTCGTTCTCCACCCACCGACATTAGTTAAATGTCGGCTGACGCCGGTGAGATCACTGATGTCAATTTTAATTAAACCAAATTTCTAACCTCTAGCAAGGCTAATCATAAATTCTTTGCCCTGGCTCTTCATTCAATGCTTGAATCCTTGAATCTTTGAATCTTGGACCATCCGCCACTCTGCCAATCTTTAAACCAGACCTCTCACTCTCCCTCACACAGCAGGGTTCTATGCCAGCAATAGGTCCTCCACACAGGCTACATCAACAATAGGTACAGGCATCAGTAGCACTCCTTCTGTAGGCCATAGGTATGTATATTTTCAGTGTTTTCATTTATTTTTAGTTTATTGCTTTTAAGTAATATCACCCCCAAACCAGACTATCAACCAGGCTAGACCCAAATCTTTATTTCCCTGTCTCCCTATTGGCCTCTTCTACCCTTCTGCCCATTTGACATTCTATCCATTTGACTCCCCTGTATCTCTGTACAGACCCTCCAACTACCTCAGACCAGACCCAGACCCTCAGACTACCTCAGACCATTCTCTAGACCGTTCTACACATCCATAGACCCTATCCATAGACCACAAACTCATCCAGACCTCATCCACAGATTACTACCCTGACTGACGCCGGATGTAGAGACCACTTACCTAACTGACGTCGGTAGACTAACCAACGTTGTCAGATCTTGAATAACTGACGCCGGTAGGACCACCGATGTCAGTGAGTGTGACCAGCCCGACAGCATCATTCAAGTGAGTATTTTCTTCCATTTCCTTTTTAGTCTTTATCATTGCAGTCTTTTATCATTCTACTATTTATCAGACATCCTTTTATCAATCAGTGTGTTGACATCCCTCAAGCTTTTGCTTTTGGGATCAAGCTTTCTCTTGACAACCCACCATCTCCTCATCTAACACCTTCTTTGTCTTAGTCTCTTTCTCTTGCAAGTGTCATCCTCCACAACCAAAGAGGAGTTCTCACGGCATCTGGATAACGGTGCACACAACTTCATCTAGGTACATACAAGCCTTAGACCATTTCCTTCTTAGTTTCTCATTTCCCTTTCTTGAATGTGAAAAGTGAATCTAGCGTAGAAACATTTAGAAATGGAATCTACTATTTGGTTTGAAATGTCCATCACATGTTCACAGAGGAAAATTTCTCTAGACTCCAACTCTATAATCCACCTATCTATATCTTCTTAGAAAACCTTTCCTGGAGGTCACAATCATCATCAAGAGTAGGAGCAACCTCATCTTCTTCAAGGTTTTGAGCAAAACCTTTCTCCTCCTCTTCTTTTTTGCCCCAAGATTCCACTATTTGAACTCATGATCTTGGGATTGGAATCTTGCTACTGTGAATAGGCAACAACCTTATCCTCTTCAAGGTCCTGAGCTGTTTCATGATGTTCCTTCTTCTAGCTTGGAATTTGGAGATCATGTTGAAAGACTTGAGGATGTTGGTGAAGATTTGGGAGGGTTTTCTCATGTACAAGAAAAGCTATCTAAAAAGAGGCATGCTAGAAAGCTAGGCATACAAGATTAGAGGCAAGATAGATTGATGCATCAGATGAGTTAGAATGAGCAAGTGTCATCTGATAGAAAGGATTTGGCACACAAGGAGTTTTCTCTAGAATAGGAGGGGGTAGACTTTGGGCCAAATTTTCTTGATTTTTTCCCTTCACTTTACCAACACCTCATCTATATTAAAATTAGCTTATGGATTGGTGGAAGGGGCATCTTATAGTGTCAGCTCCTCTACAAGGTCTGAAAGCTCCATCTCTCTTTCTTTAATCAATCTCATCTTATCCTCTAATTCCTCAGCTCATTTAGCCAAATTATCCTCATTTTGTACCTCTTGGAGCTCATAAGAATCATTATAGAGATGGGGAGTGCATGAGGGTTGCCATGAAATGTAAGAAGCTTCTAGAGGAAGGGTAGGAGGGACTTGAAAAAGACTAACCTCATTTTGTACCTCGCACTCTTAGACAATGTCTTTCTCCTCCTTGTTGTTCCATGACTCAACCACTTTATTCCAGCTCAAGATATTCAAACTAGGCATCTCCTTTTGGGGTGATGGGGCCATAATGTGAGAGGGTAGTGAGGGTTTAGATTCCACTTCCCTTGCTGCCAAAATAGACTACTACATTTGAAGATTTTCCAATTGGATCTGTTTATCAAGATTAGCCTTAAACACAAGAATTACTATTTCATAACTTTCCTCAACATAATTGGGGAAATGACTTTGACATGCTTGACTTGGCTTATAAGCAGGGGCTGGGTATGAATGATATGAGATGTGGGGTAGCGAGTATAGAGGTTGATAGACTTGGTAAGGCTGCCTCTCATGAATACTCAGCTTCTCTTCCAAAGATGCAATCAAACCACTCACATCCAACATCTCACTTGTAAGCCTATGCCAATTGGCTCTTTCAATGCGAGTCCATTCCCTCTTAATTAGATCTAGTGCATTTCTCACTTGATGGATGACATGATCAAGAATTTCTTGGCCACATCCCTTTCTAGTGTTGATCTCTATTACATACTTTTTGTATCCCAACAGTGCTTGTTTGAAGGTGGAGACAGGTTGATTGGCAAAGAGACTGGGTTGAGTAGGAGAAATGACACATTGAGAAGACTAGGCATAAGTTTGATATAGCTCATGATAGGGTTGAGACTAATCATATTAGACCTGATAAGGATCAACATAAGGATGGTAAGGATCATAGCTAGGCTGGCCAAGGAAAATAGGGTCCATTACTCTGAACGATGGAATTATACATACCAAAATACTATTTCTTGATGGCACCAAAACTACTTAACCAGTTGATTTAACTCAGAGTCACCATTGGTGTTGATGTAAAATCCTCCAAAGACTGGTTGGTTGAAGAACACACCAAAAATCCTTCAAATTTTTGGACAAAACTTGTCTTAGTTGGTCCCACCGGGCATGCCAAAAATTGTTGACGTAGTGGATTGCACTCGAGGCAGGAGGTTGAGCTCCTACCTTTCCACATGCAACAATGGAAAATCCCCTCTCACCTGTGGGACCAGCAAAGTTGGAGGGGAGAGTCTCTAGATAAGGGCTAGCTCCCTTTGATGAATCTTTTAGGCCCTAGTTTCTCTTACTACTAACAAACAAATGTAAAAAAGTGGGGATGAAAAGGGAGAGAGAGATGCTAAAAATAGAACCTAAGATTAAAAAATGAAAAGGTGATACACCAGAAAAGTGTGACCCACCCAGCTTGAATATACACTTTTCACCAAAAGGAAGTACCCATACACTTCTTCTAAAGTGGGAAGCTCTTCTCCAATAGTTAGCTAGGGGTCCGTGGAAGTGTAAGGAGGAAAAAACTACCAGAGGCATCCTTAGACACACTTATGGCAGCCTATTCATAGGCACCTACACTCTCCTATAGACACTTCGGGTAGACCTATAAAAAGGAGACTTCACAATGCACTGGACATGCTGTGATTGATCTATGAAATCATGAAAGACAATGAATTAACAAAAAATAAGAAAATAGACATATACTTTAAAGTGCAAGTCTAGATAGAGGTAAAAATTTTAAGCCCTGATTCAAGGTAAAAATTAGCATAGCTCTGCCTTACAAGCCCAAGAGATTTTTGGGTAGAGTTTTGCCTTAAGGCTAAGAGAGTGAATCCTTTCTCAAAAGAGAAGCTTACAATTTATAGAGGAAGAAAAGAGGCCTTTTGGTGCCCTTTTTACAAATGATCCATATGCATTTCAGTTATTGGGAAGAGCAAGCTACTCAAAAGTAATGTTGTGTCAGCCCCTGTCATGATTTGAATTTATGGGCCACATTGTTTGTTTGCTCATAATTATAAAATGAAGAAAAATGGGTCACACCATTCATTGTTTACACCTCTTGATGATTGCATGGCAGGTACTATGGAATAACTCCTTGAGTTGACACTTTCCTGTGCCACTTAAATCGCTTTATCTGCTTCTACGCTTGGCTATTTTGCCTCCTCTATCTCCTTCATCCCTCAGGCTCTCTTTTACTACTCTTTTGGATCTTTGGCTAAGAGCACATCTACTTTTGACATGTGTTGCAGTCCACTACTTTGAAACTTAGAAGACACTTTGAAACATGAATGTTGACACATGGTGGCTTCCACCAAGGTGATAATAGGACATGGTAGCATCTACTTAACTTAGAGGGTCCTTTAAGAGTCAGGTGAAAGTTGACATGTGGCCACTTCTACTTACTCTTTCCACTTAACTTAAAGGCTTTGGAAGTATTTTTTGAGATTTTTGTAGAAGGTGACATGTGGCCACTTTCACAGAACCTTTAGCTGCCTTAGAAAAAACTTTTGGGACCCTTTTTGGTTCTCACAGATGCTGACACTTCACAGCTTCTACTATATTTATAAACTCATTCAGGCCCACCATAGTCTTCTCTTTGAATAATGAAGCAAAAGGAGAAATGTGTGGATGTTGACACTTGTCAACTTCCATCGAGTCTTACAAAGGACACATGGCACTTTCTGCTGCTCCTAAAAAGCATGTCAAAGTTTTCTGCAGTTGCCACTTGTTGCCTTCCATGCTCTAGCTTTCTTGGTGTAAAATTTGACATTCTTAGGCCCATCACAATTTAAAAACCAATGGCTAGTCTATCTTCTTAAATTTTATGGCTTCTGGGATGTCACCATCCTTGGAAAATTCTATCAGGTCTTTTTGCGGGCCTTTTCCATGGGTTTTTTGCTTCGAGCTTTTCCTGTGGACAATTTTTTTGAAAGAATTGTCCTGGTCTTTGTTATTCCTTGGCTCCTTTTCTTTCAAGTTCTTTGGCTTTTCCTTATGCTAGTGGCCTTCCTCTGAATTCTTTTAGACTTTTTGTCTGAAGGAAATCCTTCGAACAAAAAGTCTGAAGGAATTCGGGACTTTGCCTTAACAAAATTTTGAAAGGTCCAAAATGCTTCCTTATGGCCTCTTTGAAATGCTCCCTACCCTCTGTAAGGGCTATTGAACCCAAAAATACCCTCCACAAGGGCACTTACCCTTCAGCTTTAGGATGCTCCCTTGAACCAAGCCATTAAACTAACTTGTTGAACCAAAAATGGTTCAATGGTTCAACACTGCGCATCGAGCCTTTGTTGAACCAAGCCTTTAAACCTTTCCCACTTGAACCAATCATTGAATCAATCCATTGAACCAGTTCAATGGTTCAACACTATGTGTCGAGCCTTTGAATTGAGTGTTTGAACCAAGCAATGAACCCACCGATTAAACTAAGGCCAATTGAAGCAAGCAATTGAACCAACTGAACCTACTAATTGAAGCAAGTGATGAACCAAGGTATTGAACCAATGCATTGAACTGGTTCAAAGGTCCAATGGTTCAACAATGCCAACCTTCTTTGTGATTTTTCTTCAAACAAGAGCCCGAAGAAGCCTTGTAAAACCTAACACTCTCTGAAATTGATTCTTCATGTGCCAAAAGACTAACCTACAGAGTCTATAGAAACCTCATTACTGAGTCCATAGAAAACCTGTAGAGTCCGTAGAAATCCTTGGTCTTGTGTAAAATCAAAAAATGAATTGGCCTAGAATAGTAGGGGAAGAAGGGGACCAATTTTTATCCTGTTAGACCAAAAATGGTCAACAAAAACTTGGTCTAAAACTATATATTACCTTGAATGGGGTCTCCAAATACTGAGTAGAACACCATATACAGTTGTGATGTTGTCAAGACCAACATTCACCTTGACAAGATGTCTTTGAGATAATGGTCCAATTGGGCATGCCAAAACTATTGTCACCAAATGTTTTACCCTAGATATGGTTATTAAAGCCTACTCTAATATTTAGGAAAAATTGGATTACCTATAGAACTATGGGTTGCCTGTAGCAGAGGTAAACCTCTAAGTTTAAGGGCTAACTCCCTAGATTCCCCTTTGCTTTCTTATCAACTACACTAACAATTTTCTTGGATGAAAAGGGGATAGAAATAACATGGAAAATAAACTAATCTAATAAGTTGATATAATAGAAATATATTGACTAGACTATCATACACTTTCACTAAGAAACATGACTCACAACACTAGTTTTAAAATCCTAAATTGATCTAACATCAGTATTTCAAACATGGAGGTGATATGCATTTCACTACTCAAGGTGAGTGAACCAAAGGTTATATTTTAGACACTAAGGATAATCCTTACACTTAAATATATAAAAATGCACGTGAATTCACTTTATGTGACTTGTTAGAGTGGGAACTACTTGCATCAAACAAGGAAGAGTTGAGAGAAAGTAATGATAGTTAGTAATCACTTGACCTTTTACTATACACCACTTCAAACTCTTAGAAAAGAGATATTTTGAACTCAAAAATATATTTAAATATTTATTTCAAAGGAAAAATATAGTATCAAACTAATAGAGCTTCACCATACCAGGTGTGGATTTTTTTTACAAAAGCCAAAATGGCTTGCATTTATAGAGCATGTGAGAAGAGAGAGAAGAGGATTTCAAGGCTCACAATGCCACATGTCAAGGTATGAAAACTAGTTACATTATAGGATAATAGAGTGGAGAATATACCATGAATGTCTTCTTAGATAAGTGTCTATTTGAAGCATGAAAAATTCCTCAAACTGGCATAGAGACCCTTTAACTATCTTCTTGAAACTAACTTAATGATGAAGCATCTTTTGAATGCTAAAAAAAAGAATGGGAATATTTGAAAAAAAATCACTATCTTAAGGTGGTTAGAAACAAGGTGTTATAGTTATCAGATGCTTCCCTCACTACTAGCCTTTTTTATGACACATGCATTCACTGCTACAGTCACTCATTGGTCTTGTAGGCCTCATTATTCACATTTATCATCCAAGTGGCCTTCCATTTCTCAAAAAAATATATGGAATAGGTATTAAGACACATGAAAAAATTATATTTTCCATCTATTACATGATTTAGACCTAAAAAAGTTCCAAAAATGAACTTTTTCTCTTCTCACTAGGCAATGACTTTGTCTTTTCATTACCTGTCTAAGACTGCCTGTGATGAATAACTCAACCAAGATGTTTATATGCTTATATGAGATGATAAATTAATTTAGGTAGTTATAATAAGTCCCCATATACCTTATAAATTGACTCTAATTTATTCAAATTCTTTTGTACTTGTATAATATTAAAAACCTTTAAAAACCCTTGAATTTAGCGTGTCCATACAAGTAAGGTACAAATCAATTGGATGGAAATAATCTTGGGAGAGTTACACACATTTAAAAATAATTTTCATGGACAACTAACCTCTTATGGCTACATCTCAAGTGATATTTCCTTCATCAAGTTGTAGATAGGGTTTTAAGAGGGTTTTGAGTTGTTTGGACTATTAAAGATTGTTCATAAAATCCTAACATCCAAACTCTAAAAAAATGTCACTAAAACCATGTTTAGTACTTGATCAACCACCCCTATATCCTTGGGGCACTACTAATGTGTCCTTATAAGTATGAGTATTTGAAGTTGGCCTATCAAGCTTTTTCATACATTCTAGGTACCCATGTCATGGTTTTAGGCTAATTTAACCATTTTGTGTTACTTTCTTATAAACCAAATGTTATAACTCATCATAAAAATCCTATTGAATTTATTCACATGGTTTATAATGATCATGTGGTCACATAAAAATAGCTAGGAAACTAAAGGGCTTAGTCCCAGTAATAGGCCTAATAGGCATGGTTGTGCTCGATGGCCTATGACCACTTGTGAATGGTTTCAAACAACTATGAGTTATTATACACCTATGTATGCCATCATTGAAATTATTCACACCTTTATTAAACTATCCAATATTTCCCATGACATTCTCTTATCACTTACTCACCAAACCTATAGTTTAGAATGTCTAGGAGTGCCCTCTATCTGAGATAAAATAGAGGGCATCTCCCCTATTTTCTTAGCCAAACTGAGGTTATGGGAGGTTATATTAGGTATTGGATATTTTATGTACCAATTTTAAAATCTTGGTAACTTATGTAAAGTTCCCAATATCATAAAACCTAACTAGATTCTTGACCCTAGTGACTATCTGTAGGGTTATAAGTCTGACTGTGCCTAAAGTTAGAAACCTAATACTTTACCTATTTACTTACTCTAAGAGCCTCATGAATTTGGTGTTACTAATGTGGGTTTGGTATCTACATTCTCACCATCCTATATTTTTTCCATCCCTCTTAACTCACACCTTACATCTATTTATATAGGCTACTTTATGCATTGTGTTGATAGTAGGTGTTTATCTCAGGAAAATGGAATTATTGTAGGTGCCTATTCATGTTTAAACATTATGTTTCATGCCTATGTCCTTATTTTATTATTTGAGATAATTTAATAGTTTTTTTAACTCACTCTTGCATTCAAACTACCTCTTTCCACTAGCATGGGTTAGTCTGTCTACTATAGCAGACAGTAGATGATAATATAAGAGAAACAAGAACTCATGTAGGTGATTAAATGAGTCAAATAATTATAATTAAACTTAATTAACTACTTATTATATCATTAATTTCATTCCAAACCTGTGTGATCTCTTCTCATGCATATAAACCATGTATCCATTCCACTATAGGTCAGTTTTATGTTTTAGGGTCATTTTAGCTTCAAGAATATTGTAGCTTACTAAAAGTTTATAGTAAAAACTTACTAAAAATGGAAAATTATTTTCACTACATTCTCTTAACCAAACAACTACTTAATTATGTCAATATATTGTTTCTATGCTTGAGATACATTATGGAAATAACTAGTAGGCCTATGTCGACCATCAAGACACTCCACCAAGAGATGTCATATTGTAAGGCAAAATCCTCATTCAGAGAAGTTAAGGTGAAACTTCTCAAATGCAATTTTCTTAATCTTAATCTGTGATCATGGACTCAAGTTTATCTTCCATAATATAACTTTAACATTGTCATAATGAATTTATCAATGCTTTTAAACCTCAATAAAGGTTTCAAATAATTACAAACATATTTATTTAAACTCTGTTATGACCTCTATGGATTGAAATTAGACCCCTATAGATTGCATGTAGGTGAAGACATGGCATAAGACTATATATGTGAAATTGGTTCTCACAACCATTATATTATCACTTGGATAGTCTATTCTTACTATTTACACTTTGAGATCCCTTTCACCATATTAATATCTTATTTTGTCATGAACATGACTGGTTAATGCTCAATCTCATTTGAATATATGTGACAATCATAAGGGAAGCTGACTATGTGTGTATGTTTTAGATCCTTCACCCAATAAATGATAGTTTTGAGAATAAACTTAAAAGAACAACTAATTAATCATAATCCCAAATGTTTTAATCAAACATCATATCCTTGTCTTGAAGACACATACATGATAATAACTCTATAACATGTGAAACGTTGGTCTACAAGTTCAATGGTTTCCTCAACTAGCAAACCAGGATAGTCTTGCTCATCAGTCCACTTTCACATGTGTAATCAATACTAAACAGATTTTGAGGAGGAAATTCATGCTTTTTGGTATCATGTGTATAACTTTAATTGCACATAAAAATTAAAATAGATAAGAAACCCTTAAGTGTTAGGGATAGACAAGTAGAAAAGAGTCACAAACCTTCTTAACAATAGCTCATAAAACTTAGGCTACCAAACTTGGAAATATGACCATGAAGTTGGATTAGATAGAGAGTAATATCATCCCTCGAAATCACTTACTCTGAATCAAATCCTCCTAGCCATACCAGACTAAAATTGGTTGACCATTTTAGCTTGTCCAAGAGAGTGACAAAAAAGATAGGATGATTTTGATCATTTTCAAGTCTATCAAATCTTCAACATGGAATTAGACTATGGTAATCCAAAAATACACTCCTAAAGTTATCCCACATGATAAATGTGTTGTATAGGATGTACAACAACTGAAACTGCCATTTTCCCATTGATCTTCTCATTTTGACATTAGACCTATAGGATGTCAATTCAAAACTATTCCTCTAACCTATTCTGACATGTAGGACATAGAGATGTTTTTGAAACACTTTTTCTTCTATGAAAACCATACCATTAACTTAAATGACTTAAAATGTGATCCATAGATGACATAAGACCAACTATACAAATGTGACAAGAGATGAAACATATATTTAACCTTATTAAAGACCATGGGACACATTTTACACCCTAATATACCCATATAACAAGTTTGACCATATAGGGGGTTGAGCTACTTTGACTTGTGGTCAAATTATTCAACACTATAACCATAGAGAGGATAATAAATAGGTAGACACAATGAGAACACTATTTGATGTCCTTTCCTCATCTAAGAGGATGAAGTGAGCATTACATGGATATATAAAATTAACATGTAAATTGAATCTTGAGTAGGTGAAATGATGATAAGTGTCATAGAGAGAAATGACTAAGTACAGTAGTTATGATGAAGTAGGGGTCAGAGGAAGTATTGATTTGTTTAATAAGCTTAACTCAAGGTTCATAGAACATCAATTGGTTTCATATTAAAAAATTCAAGATATCATTGAAACCATGGAAGAATTAACTCATAGAGAACTAAATCTAATGAATAAATAACATTACAAATTCCTTTATTCAAGGAAGTTAAGGTATTTTTGTATTTTTAAAGGTCATGGATCAATTCTTGTTTTCATTTCTATTCAAACCTCCTTATGGAAAGCTGATTCTTATTCCATATAGTTTTTAACATGAATAGTCAATGATGGTATTAAGATCACTTTTTTAATAATGAGACTAATCTCCCATCCCTCCTCAATCTGTATACAAGGACAAATCACCACCTACAACTGTCACCCATGAAGATGCTTCAAAAGGTGTGATGTTAAACATGGAGGTAAGCAAATAGTGGAAGGGTATAGGGGATTATAAATTTGAAACTTAAAATGAAATTAATATTTTCATATTTTTAATCAATTTCACTACTTTACATACTCCAACATGGTGATCTCAGTCTATATAATAGGGTCCATAAACTTTCTTGATGACCAAGTTTTCAAAGAAAATTAGGGTTTTGGTCTTAAGTGAGGGAGAAAAATGATTAATATCAAAATTGATAGTGATTTAAATTAAATTCTAAGGTATATTCATCACCAACTCACTCCATATCTCCATTTCACCCACTGTCTTATTCAAGACTTGAAAGACACCTATAACTATCCTCTTTTGGCTCAAATAGTGAGGTGAAGGTGAGGTTGGATCCAAATGTGGTTGGTAGGTCTATGGAGTCTTTATGAAGGATATCAAAGAATCAAGGACATCTTAATGAAAATATTCATTAAAATATTGTGATAAATATTTCCTAAATAATCACTTACAATAGGGTCTGAGTAGGCCTAGATAGTTAGGCTTATGAAAGTAAGGCAAGGTAAGTAAAGGGATAAGACTCTAGACACTTATACATTTTACATGATACTATGAGAATATCAAGAGAAACTTCTCAATAGGTCAATGAAATCTCAATTTTTAGTGACCCTATATTTGGCATCTCAAATCATGAAACATCACATGATCACTTATAGTCATCTTATTTTAACTCAAGTAGTGATATGAAGAGAAGGTTAGAAATAAAAGGAGAATGATGAGAAAAATATTCTACAGAGATCAAAAAAATTCAAGGATTATATGATATAGAAAAGGATTACATCACCTAAATGGAATATCTCACCTCTCTCTCAGTGAGATATCCACCTACATCTAGTATAAGCACCTATAGGCAGTCAAAGTTTGAGTGAGCAATTTGATAGAGGGGTCATGGATGTAATGGTACTAATTGATTATAGGGATGAAGTTTAAAGAGTTTAAAGGAAATTTAAATTAAGAGGATTAATTTAAATTAAGGTATTTGGAGAACATCATATAACCAAAAGGTAGAACTTAGTCTACCAACACAATTAGTTTACACCTTAGGCAGTCTTTCTTTGAAGTGAGATTGTTAGCAAGGGTTATGACCATGATGAATGAAATGAATGTTAGTGATTGAGTTGAAGGATATATAATGGAAGTAAATAATGGAATAAATTTCCATTTAGGGAAGTGCCTATAAAGATCCTAAACATAGTAGAACATACAGTTAATAAAACACAGTCTTTAATAACCTTGCAAGCCCATTCATAAGTTCAAGGGTGAAGAGTTTCTTTCTCATTGAAATGAGTAAGTATGATAGTGAAGGATAGAGTTTTTATGATATTATTAAGACCTTAAAAAAATTTCATCATGAAATTTAAGATGTAAACTCAGGAGTAAGACCTCTAGGGTCAAAAAACCTAGTTGGCATAGAAACCCTCAGTAGTGAAATGCAATGATTCAGGGCTATTTAAGAGGCTAATTTTGGTAGAGAATCATTATGATTCATTTAATGAAATATATAAAACATGTTCAATATCTTGATTTTCAAGTAAATTGAGTTATGAGGTTTTAAGACCCAAATAGTCTTCCTTGGCCTTCTTACACATAATCATCAACTCGAGTGAAAGATTTGCATAGCATAAAACTTCTTACAGAGGATGAATAAATACTTTAGGTTATATGAGTTATTGAGAGAGGTCCTATTATTCAAAATCATGCTAGTGTTTTTGTCTTTTGGTCTCAAAAATTCATGAATAATCAATTAGAATATAAACAAACCTATTTTGCTTGAAAAAGAACTTGAAGAGCTAACTTGGTTTGCTAAAAACTTTCATGAGAATATCCATGGTAACTCAATAATATTGGAGATGTTATATGGTTCCCATACCATAAACTATTGGCATTGGTTTTTGGAAAGGACCCCTGTCCTTTATGAATCATCATTAAGAACTTAAACCCTCCTAAAACCCTTCAATTCACCTGATTAAAGAGATAAGTAAATCGATCCCCTCAAATTCAATAGTTTTAATTCCAAATGATACATATAATTTTCATTACTTTCTTCACCTCCATTTACATGTATTTTATGAGAGGTTCAAGTACATTACCATATGGTACAATGCAAATTAAGTAGTTTTAAACCTATTTTTGAAGGTATGTAAGGTGGAGTGATAACCAAACCATTTGAAAATGTTTATAGGGACTTAATATATGTCTCATGATCATATTAAATCTTCTACATGTCCCTCAAAGATCTACATAGTTCCTAAAAGTTTGCCACTAGGCCCAATAGTGTGAAGATCTCAGTTTTGCAAGCAAAAAAATAATGATGAAGGCCAATGGGTGCCATAAAGGAATATAAACTCAATGGATAAGTGTTTTGAGGTGTTAAAAGTATCATTAAGTAATTTTTATGCATAAAATCCTACAAAATTTTGAAAAATCCTCTTAAACACCCTCTCAATCTCACAAAGGTGTCTAAGCTTGTAAATGACCATTTTATGGTTGAAACATATGCACAATGTTCAAGAAGATGAAATTTATAATTGGGAAGGGTATTAGGATAGGTAAATTGAATCAAACACTTTTGGATAGTTTCACTTGTGTGATTGCTCATTTGGGCCAATTTTCTCTTTCTAGGCCTAGGAGGCCTAATTAGGCCTAATTAGAGATGAAAATGAAGGGAAAAAGATACTTCCATTTGGAGTTGGATCATGTAATTTTTTATGGAATTTTAATTAGATATAGGGTACTCAAAAATGTTTATATTTTTCTAATTTGACTCATATATTCTCCTAGACAAGGAGCTTTACAGGTTTTTAGGGCTATAAGGAATGGGTGCTTTAACAAGCAAATGGTGAAAAATGGTATCTTTTGGGATACTTGATGATTAAAAATATTTTTTTTAGGTGTTAATTGATGTTTAAAATCCTTCCATGGAGGGAATTTTTTTGGTTCAAATCAAAACCCTTCTTTCTCTATCTTATGCCTCTTTGCACATGTGAAGGAATCAAGTGTTCAAAAGCACTAAATGATACATAGAAGTTTTTCCAAAGGATCTATTAATGTTTATCTCTACATAAATAATCTAATCAAGTATTAATAGGTCAATTTTATTTGTAATAAGGTTTTAAATATGGAATAGGTCTTAAGGAATCCTAATTTCACCTTCATTCCTTCCTATGCCTACCATGTCGAAGGAGTCAAATAATCATCAAATATATTCTAACAGCCCATGTAAGGTGGATTAAATTTATTAGAATAAATTATTAATGAATACTTAAAGTTCTATTTTCAAGGAGGAGGACTAATTCTTCAATAAAGATATATGAGCTAGTATATAGGGAGTCAAGCAAGGATATATGCACCTTCCAAGTGGTCAAGCTTGACCAATCATGATGAAGACATTTTCAAGCTACAATAAATCTACACCACAATAAATCTACACCACTATAAGGAAATTAAATAAAATATAAATTGGAGGAAGTACTATGTATCACTTGAAGAGTGTGAATACCAAGTTGACATCCCTATTTTGGGGCTACTTTATCTCCCCATCTTTGTATTTTCTATTTGTATTATATTTTATACAATTTTATTATCACTCTTTGAATTTGTTTGTGCTGAAAGGCTAAAAAAATTTATATTCACCTTTTGAATAAGTAAGAATCTCTTTTCCTCCATTTTTAGGTTTTGGTGAACTATATGTTATTTGCCATTGATATAACATTATGAATCATTTGTTTTCCTATGTTATTATCTAGTTTTTGTACCTTCATCCAAAATATTTGAAATCATACAAGTCATTATAAATTTAAATATCAACTTTATTATAATTATGGATGTGAATTCAACACCTTTTCATTCCTTCCAGACAAATTTTGAGATTGTCAAGTTCTTCTTGTGAAATATTGTTGTAGAAGTCATTCCTGAAGTGAAGAAAATGTATGAAATATTATCCCTTTCATAAGAGTGTCTATTGAAAGCATATGTGGTAATACACATTGGTGAATCACCTTCAATAAATTTTTTTACTTTAACTCCATTACCAACAATATCCCTTTCAACCTTTTCATAGTCATAATCAGTAGTTAGTAGGTTTAATAACAATTTTTAGTAAGTGCATTAAGAGAACTAACCCTTTATTTGGAGATTCTCTCCCTTCAAAAGTCACCCACACTTGGGAGATATTCCATGTTTCAATGGGAGTGAGAAAAAAAACACAGTCTGACAAGGGCATATTCCTGATTGACAACAACACTTAATACTGAACTTTTGTCAAATTCACTTATGTAGATTATAAATCATTTATAATAATTAAAACCACTTATTTTAAGAAATGATTTTATGTCTAGGAAAATAAATAGATACATAAAATGTTCAACAAATTTTAAAACAAATTATAACACTAAATTAATTATGAAAATCATAATATTTAAAGGTTAAAATTTATATTTATACAAAATAACACTTATTATCTAACTATTATCAAAATTACATTTTAATGTGTCAAAATCATTATTAGGATTCAAAATAGCTTCTAGATTAAAGCAATATTAAATAGGAAGGATAAAAGGTTATTTCAAGAGATAATGACTTTATCTAGGCAAATCTTCCTCCTTCCTACAACTAGATTAAGGTTAAACAAAAGTAAAAAAATTATCAGAGATCCAAAATCATAGTTTTTGGTTAGTAAGTTTATATCTAAATCAAAATCATGACTAGAAGAAGTAATATCACTAATATAAATTAATAACACACACATAAATAAGTGATTTGCTTAGTATAAAGGACCTACTTATTTTAAAAGTGGAAAAAACTTGTTTTAATCCTACAAGATAACAAGGTTAGCCTAGGAGCATAAAAACCCAAAAAGAGATCAAAATTTTTAATGTTAGCTTTAATGTAAAACCTAAGTCAAAATTGTGACTAGCTTAAGCAAAATCATAACTTAAAATCAAAATCATGATTATATATAATAGATTTTGAAAAAGGTCAACAAACCACTGGGGAAGCTAATGGATACTGGTCAAGTCCATGTGATTATTCAAAATCTCAACTATGAGCTACAAAATTACTGATTACAAAGAAAAATTGTACTCTTTTAGAACATGAAATTTTAAATTTTTTGAGCCCAATCTCTTCCTAACATGTCTTTAAAACTATATTTAACATGTCTTATACACACAAGGGCTAGTTAAAGGAGGGCTCCCACTATGGTCACCAATGTATGCTGGTAAAATTTGATCAATGGATTTAATATACTAAATATAGTAAATTTAACCCAAAATCTACAAAAACATTAAGGGGAGAGATTATAGAAGCAATCATAATTTAATCAAGATGATCTTACCATCACCTTGCTTCTTTTAATATTCCCTCTAAGATATTCAAATAGATTTTCCAAGGATAAAGGGATTGTATGTTAGAATTCTCGACAATGGTGGCTTCAAGACTTCAAGTAGATGCAAGAGAGATTAATGGCTTCTTAGATGCAAGGATATATGAATGAAATGAGAGTATGAAGGCTATAAGGTAGCTTGTATGTATTAAAAATTATATCAACCAAGCTCCTTTCTTGGTTATTTATAGGGTGGTGTGGAGGATTAAAAATGAATTTTAAATTCATAAGAACCCTCTATTTTTAAAGAATTCTAGAGAAATAGAAAAAAATCTATATTTTATAGGTTTCTAGATTTGTTTAGGGATTAATAGGGATTAGTTTAGGGGTTTTATGTGGGTTTAAGAAACTAGATATGTCGGATAAACTATGGATAAGTTAGCTAGGGGGCAGGTAGAATATTTTGAATTTTAAATTAGCAAGTGGGGCAAGTGGTTATTAAATGAGGTGGGATTAGAGGTTTACTGGGATGTTAGTGGGATAATCAAAGGATTAATATAGTTGGGTGAGTAGGAAGGTTAGAATGATGTAAGAAACATATAATAGGAAATAGGTTTATATATATATATAATTAGGACAATGGTTATTTATTTTAAATGAAATTAATTTGTGATAAATAATGGGATTAATGGAATAGTTAAGGTGAGAAGATTTAGATATATATAAAATTTGATGTGTGTGTGTGTGTGTGAGAGAGAGAGAGAGAGATATTATGAACATGCAATTCATTTTTATGTTTAATTCATATTTTTAGATACAATCAATAACATGAAGACAATATATTTGAAAAGTTGTATTTTCATGTCTTAAATGATTAAAATGGTTTGAGAACCTCAATAATTCTAGAATTGAATCTAATCCATTTGATTTGCACCAAATCATTGAATTTATAATAAAATATAGTGAAAAATATTTATAATTATAGAATAGATATAAAAATTAATGATTGATTTGGAATACCTAACACTAAATATACCAAAAAAGGATATAAATAGGTTGAAATATGTCAATTTTCATCATATATGGAAATTTATAAAACAACTATCACATATTCCATGCCTTAGGATTTTCCTCTACTATCTCACTGCCATCATTTTAATTGATTCTACATAAAAATTTTATAGCAACTATTAGCATTTAATTACTTATAGCTTGGGAATATACCCTTTAGTTGGTTTTTATTAAATATAATGATCTTTTGACAAAATCTTTCATCTATGGATGTAACTAGGCCACGAGGAAATAGTAATAGCACCAAAGAAATCACATAAGTTTATACCCAAGGTTTTCCACTAGTAATCTACCCCCTTCTTAGGAAAATTCTCTAATGTTTTTCTTGGTGTACGTAGATTTTATAAATATTTCCAATGGCTTGAATCTCATAGACTTATTAGATTTTTTTTGGGAATATACCCAATGAGTTTAGATTTAATAGTTGGGTTCAAACATAATGGTAGCCTCATGACATAGATCTCATTCGAGTGCAAAACCTGAACAAGGGTTTCTTCCTCTTTAAGATTGAAAATAATGAACATTGTGCCTCCATTCACAACCATAGTCCTTTATATGTTAAAAATTATCTACTTTTTTCTCCCCTTAGACTCAAGAATTTATCATCTCTAAGAAGGCTATGATCAAGATCCCAATCTAGGTAGAGTTTTCCAGCTTCGTTATGCCCCTTAAGCATTTTTTGAATAATTTATTAAACCCTTAGGTCAGTTAATTTGATTCAAAACCAATAGATTTTACACTGACAAACCAAAATGGTGAATTTTTATGGAGATTGATCTCATACAAGACCTTTATGAGACCATAAAAATCCATATTTGAGGGAAATGCTTCACCCAATGGATGATGTATATTAACCTTATAAATACTTGTTTCTTGTGTTAGTTTTAGACCAAAAAGTGAAGGATTATTTACTCATGGCCCCTATAAATCCATCGACCAAAGCCATGGTTGATAAAATTAGGCTCATATGGGATCCAATGGTCACTATAAGTTTTGGGTTAGTAAAATAATAATTATGATAAGGCACTTGCCACCAAATCCAAGCTGATCATGGCCACCATTATGACAAAACCACCACTAGTTATCCTAACCCAATATCCATAGGCCCTTTGAATCTTCAAACAAACCCTAAATTGGTCATGTCATGTAATTTACAGGAATCCAATATAGTTTTCAAAACACATAAATCTTTAGCTTTGAGTCCATCATTTTTTTAGTCATAATAATATTTGATTTATATGATCCCTATATTGGCTTGAAATCCTAGGGAAAATCCTGTTTCTCCTCACCATAAGGTGAGTTAAATATTATGGATCCATTCCCTTAGTACAAATAAGGTGAATTTATTTTAGAGTGAGTAATGGACTTTTTTATATGAAAATTTTCTCACTAAAATTTAGTATCAATTTTTTTAAAACAATCTTTTATGGAACTTGAATGCTAAGATGGAAAAACTATTCACCTTGATAGTTTATAATTAATGTTTATTCATATAATATCCATGGTTTAACTAACCCAACTGATGTAGGAGCATCATCAAGCAAAAGTTAATCTTTCTATGTTTTTATCAATAAGAAGTAAAGTTGAGTAAGTTGGAGTGTAAGTGTGTGTGTGTGTCAAGAGACATTTCTATGTCCATGTTATCTATTTCAAGTCATTAGAAGACTCTAGGAGTCATAAGATAAAGTCTTGAGGGTGTTATGTGATCTATAGGAGTTTTCCATCAAAAAATAAGAATTTGAAAATTCTAAAATGTGGTCAAGAGTCTAATAAAGGTATGAAAGGGGTGATAATGAGTCATATTTGTAAAAATCATAAAGTGATATTCATATGTTTATAGGTAACCATTCACCCATACATTCGGTTCAAGATCAAGAATTGGTTTTGTAACTAATTTTGAAGTTTACATTGAAATGGAGGGAAGGTAAGTCATTGTAAAAAAGAAAGATGGCATAAAAGAGATGGTGTAGGAGGGGATGAGTGAGAGAGGAAAAGAAGATCCAAAAAATTAATAATATATATCAAATTAAAAATTATTCTATGCACCTCTCAAAGACTGGTAGAACCCAAAGGGTGATTTAGGGACTATATTGTATTGAATGTTATTGCAAATGAATTAAGAAGGTTTTTTTTGTTGTGTGCATTACCCTAAAGGGAATATCATGTTATTGATTGATATTTTATTTAATAACCATTTTAGGCCATTAAATTTTTGATAGTTTTCCAGGATTTCAGGTTTGAACAACAGTTATAAGTCATGGGCCCAAAATTTCATACCCTTGTTTTGAAATCAAAAACCCTATTTGCATGGATTAAAAAACTAGTTGAGGGATTGATCAATGCATGGTAAGGAGTTTTTAGTAGTGAGAGGAAAACATGAGAAATTTAAAGTGTTAAAAATATTGTTGGATCAATATTAAAATTCTAGGTATGCATTAAATATTTGGACAACCTTGTATTCTCTTACACAGGGAGTATTAAGATTAAAAAACCCTACCCTTTCATGTATAAAGAGTGTTTTGGGTTTGATAAAGGTGATATAATGGTGGTAAAAGGTGAATTTAGTGTATATATACCTATTTTATGTCTCAAGTTATCCTAATTCAAGAATAAATTAATTATTTAAATTGTTGTTCTTTTTTGGCCTTGCACAATCAAGGAAAAGGCTCATAACTGTCAGTATTTTATAGTTTTTAGAACATTTAATGGAGTGAATCGAAATTAAAACCTATTTGAAAAGATATATTATGTAAAAATAGAACTTTTATCTGTGTTTTTGTCCTTTAAAACGTTATATAACTCAAGATATGTATTTTTGAATGCCCACGACCTGTACAGGTTCAAGGAAACCCTAGGTTTAATGTTTTGATGTTTTTGAGAGTTATAACCATGGAAAAATCATGAAATTTTGTGATATGAACTGTATTTTTATATGTAAAGTTAAAAATATGGTTTTATTCTGATATTTTATGGATATGTAAGGATTTTAGGACTGTGGTAAGATTTGAGGGCTAAATAGGCCTACAAGAGGGTTCATTTACAAAGGAAGTGGTAGCTAGAAGATGAATTAGATAATAAAATTTTGTAAAGACCTAAAAGGGGTTAAATTGAGAATAAAATTTTAATTACATATTTGGAAATGTGATTGGTTTGAATCATCAAAGAGAAATTTCTTGCTACCAGCCTTATGAGAGCATGGTGAACCTTGGATGTGGAATTGAAGGGTGGTGTCTATTTGGATACTTTTAAGTGGATAAGGTAGGTATGTTTATATAAATTAATAACATAAATTTAATTATAATAAGTCCTTAATACTCTTATCAAAAATTGACATTTGAAACCCAAGAAGCTTACCTAATGGAAAAAACTAGTGAAAGCATATAGAGTTTGAGAAATGAATGACTTGTATGAGATAAAATATGAGATTAGAATCAAACGATGATGTTGTTGATGAATTATCCATAATTATATTTAAAACTTAATAAACAATTTCTATGGGTTGATACACAATAGTTACTATGGGCTGAGCTATCTTAAGTAAGTAGAGTAGTTTCTATAGGTGGAGTAGTTACTACGAGATAATGATGCTAGAGAGGACTTATCCAAAATTACTCCACATAATTTTGGTATTATAGTAGGTAAGGTATGATAGGGAAAAATTTTAGTTTTTAATTCTTTCCATTTTTGTTGATTTGAGATAAAGATAGCATGCTAGGAGATGTGTATGAGAAGAAACATAACAAGGTGCTAAGGGAAAGAGAAAATACAAGTCTAATCCATTGAGGCTAGCAAAGAAAATAAGAATATTGAAAGATAAAAGTGATAAATCTCAAAAATTACTTTGATAAGGACAAGAAACTAGCCAATAGAAGCTAGAAGAGATAGAGGAAAAGAGAGCACTAAAGCTCCAAGAGAGGAAGATAAGAGACTCCAACATAGAATCAAGAGGAGATCCTACAGAGAGGACTAAAAAATAGGAAATGACCACAAGAGGTCTAAGAGGCAAGCTTGAAGGACTTGATAAGAATAAGGTCTACATAGGCCAAGAAAAGAAAGAAGAATGGTGAAGATGGATGTAAAAAAGGAAGTAGCAAACATAAGAAGAGAATTGGGGCAGAGATTTAAGAAGATTAAGATTATGGTGAAGCTCATGAGAGAAAAATAAAGACAATGTATTGGATGGATCATGAAGAAAAATTTGAAGTGGCCAATAGAGTCACTAGTTAGAAGACAAAGGCATAAGAAAAGTTTCTTAAGGAAAGAGAAGAACATAAAGAAGGCAGCCCAAAGAGGCAAGATAAGAGAGATGTTGCCAAGTGAGCAACAAGATAGAGAAGTTGTGAAGAGACTTATCATTGAGGAGAACAAGAAGGTGAGATAAGTTCCAAGGAGATAACACAAGAATGAAGATAAGAGAAGATGGATAATTCCTATCAAACGAATTCAAAGAGACTATATAGTCTCTAGTTTTATATGCTAACATTATTTTTGAGTTTGTATTTATAGGTATGAAGAATAAATTAATAAAGGCCAAGCATGAGGCCTCAAAGATGAAAAATAATGGGTCAATAATGATACCTATCAATGGAAAAATGAGGACAAAGAGAAAGAACCTATTAAAGAAGATAATGTGAAGGATATTGAAGGTATGATACATGATAAAAATGAAGAGAAAGAGGAATATTTTGATGCATTACCATACATAACAGCTAAAACTAAAGAAATGGTGTACCAAAATGATAAGGTCACCCAAGAAGACATTAAAGAAGATATAATTTTTTAGAAATTTCCATTGGAGGTAAATGAGTATTTGAATGTTGAATTTGATTACATACATGAAGAAGGCAAGGCTAATATGCAAATTGAGGAAAAAATGATAGACCACAGCCCTCAAGAAGAGCAAATTGGTATAGATATATATGGCCTAAGTGGATACAATAAACATGTATGGATAAGGAAAATAATAAACTCAAGAAAGAGGTTGAATAAAGCAAAATAATGAATGGAAGGAAAGCACAAGTGTAGAAACAAAAAGTAAATGACAAAGCACATCAAGTTGGTAAGATAGATGACCAAGGCATGAGGCATGAGAGTGATGTAAAGAAATTCAAGTGGTAACCCAAGAAGTTATATGGAATAAAATGGATGGTAAATAACATGATAAGATTACAATACAATCCTATTTCAAGTCGACACCAAGAAAACATGAAGATGGAAGAGGATGCCAAGCCAACAAAGCACACAAGCAAGATGGTGCATGTAAACCAAGCAAGTGAGATGAAGTTACAAACATGTGACCAAGGTAATGAACTAATAAGATAAGTTAAGTGTTGGAAATAAGTGTTTTCAAATGTGGTATATGATGGTATGTTTGAATTTGATTCCAAATATGAATATATTTTGTACATAGAAACCATAAAATTGATAAATGGATGTGTAGCAAAGAAAAGTTAAATTCAAGAACCTCAAAGAGTGATTAAAAATCATGATGTACATAAATATGAGGCTGGTATTACTCTCAAAAATTATGGAGTCCAAGGAGATGATAAAGGACAAGCTACCCAAGACAATGAAGAACCATGTACACCAAAGTTTGATGAGGATTTAGAAGAGATGGATGCATTCAAGTTGAAAGAGGAATTGAGGATGTTATATAATATGTTTATTCCATAAAATGGGATGAAATAAGATGAATTATAGTGGGTAAAATCGAATCAATAACTCCAAGAACACTCAAGAGTGGAGCAGGAAGAAGCAACACAAAGAGTTGTGTACACAAAGAAGCAAGCAAATAAGGAAATGACATGTGAAGAAGAACATAAGGTGAGATGCATAGTGGATCAAGTTAATTCTAAATTTTTATTTTATAAACATGCATATGTAATGCCTAAGATGGTTCAAATAACATTATGCTATGATAAGGAAGAAAAGAATAAGGAATTACTCCTGTATAATGAGCATGATGATGGGAAAAGATCTAAAAATGAGAAGTTGAAAGAAGAGGTGGAAAAAGAAAGTACAAGTGAAAAAAAGATAGATATTAGCATGCATGAGAGGTAAAAGGAGCCTCATAAAGAAGGAGATGGCATGAATAAGGTATAAGCACTATAGGACAAGAAAACATCAAGTTAAAATAATGAAGGAAAAGGATAAGAAAGAATCCATGAAACAAGCATGCAGAAGGAAAATGTATACAAGATGGTTTTAAATGAGTGGTAAGAGGTTGAAAATTATTGGTAAAAGGTATAATATACAATAAAAAATGAGCTGAAACAGTTGGAAAACTTCATGAAATTAAAAGATGAATGGAAAAAGAGACTAGACAAGGCCAAGAAGAAGAAGAGCAAGATTTTGGAAAAGAAAAAGGAACCAAATCAAAGGACTAGTAACATGTTGAACATAGAGGATCCTCAAAATATCAATTTTAAATAAAGAAAGAAATGAGGTGGATCAAATTTTTTCCCTCCTGGGGAGTATGATGTAGGAGCATCAAGAAAAAGTTGATCTTTCTATGTTTTTATCAATAAGAAGTCAAGTTGAGCAATTTGGTGTCTAAGTGTGTGTGTCGATACCTTTCTAGGTTCAGGTTATGTTTTTGAGGTCATTATAAGACTCTAGGAGTCATAATGTCAAGTCTTGAGGGTGTTATGTGATCTATAGGAGTTTTCCCTCCAAAAACAAGAATTTAAAAATTCTAAAGTGTGGTCAAGAGTCTAATAAAGGTATGAAAGGGGTGAAAATGAGTCATATTTGTAAAAATCATAAAGTGATAGTCATATTTTGAAAGGAAACCATGCACCCATACATTGGGTTCAAGATCAAGAATTGGGTTTGTAACTACTTTTGAAGTCTATGTTGAAATGGAGGGAAGATAAGTCATTGTAAAAAAGAAAGATGGCATAGGGGAGGATGAGTGAGAGAGGAAAGGAAGATCCATCAAAGTAATAATAGGGAGGAAAGGAAACATTATTTCATGAACCTCTTAAAGACTGGTAGAACCCTACAGGTCCATTTATGGACTATATTGTATTTAATGTTAATGCAAATGAATTAAGAAGAAAGTTTTTTTTTGTTGTGTGCATTACCTTAAAATTAATCTCATGTTATTGTTTTATATTTTATTTAATAACCCATTTATGCCATTAAATTTTTTATATGTTTTTAATATTATAGGTTTGAACAACAATTATAAGTCACATGCCCAAAATTTCATACCCTTGTTTTGGAATCAAAAACCCTATTTGCATGGATTAAGAAACTAGTTGAGGGATCGATAAATGCATGGTAAGGAGTTTTTAGTAGTGATAGGATAGCATGAAAAATTTAAAGTGGTATAATATCCTTGGATAAACTCTAAAATGTCAGGTATGTATTAAATATTTGGACAACCTTGTATTCTCTTACATAGGTAGTATTAAGATAGAAAACCTTGCCTTTTAATGTATAAAGAGTGTTTTCAGTTTTCTCAAGGTGATATAATTGTGGGAAAAGGTTAATTAAGTGTATATATACCTAATTAAAGTCTCAAGTTTTCCTAAGGCAATAATAAATTAATTATTTACATTATTGTTCTTTTTTGGCCTTACACAATCAAGGAAAAGGCTCATAGTTGTCTATATTTTACAGTTTATGGAACCCGGAATGGAGTGAATATAAATTATAACATATTTTAAAAGATATATTATGTAAAAACAAAAAAATTATTTGTGTTTTGGTCATTTAAAAAATTATATAACTCAAGATATGTATTTTTGAATGCCCACGACCTGTGCAGGTTCAAGGAAACCCTAGGTTTAATGTTTTGAGTTTTTTTAGAGTTATAGCCATTAAAACATAATGAAATTTTGTGAGATGACATTTATTATTATATTTAAAAATAAAAATATGTTTTGAGTTTGAGAGTGTATGGATATGTATGGATTTTAGAACTGTGGTCACGTTTGAGGGCTAAATAAGCCTAAAAGAGGGTTGATTTACAAAGGGAATGGTAGCTATAAGATGAATTATATAATGAAATTTTGTACAAAAATAAAAGGGGTTAAATTAAGCATAAAAAATTAATTATATATTTGGAAAATTCCTTGGTTTGACTCAACAAAGAGAGTTGCTTGCTACCAGCCTTATGAGAGCATGGTGAACCTTGGATGTGGAATTAAAGGGTGGTGTCTATTTGGACACTTGTAAGAGGCTAAGACAAGTATGTTTATATAAATTAATACCATAAATTCAATTATAATAAATCCTTAATACTCCTATCAAAAATTGACATTTGAAACCCAAGAAGCTTACCTAATGGAAAAAACTAGTGACAACATATGGAGTTTGAGAAATGAATGACTTGTATGAGATAAAGTATGAGTTTAGAATTAGGTGATGATGTTATTTAGTAATTTTCCATACTTATATTTAAAACCTAATAAACAATTATTATAGGTTGATACACAATAGTTGCTACGGGTTGAGCTATCTTGAGTAAGTAGAGTAGTTGCTATGGGATAATGATGATAGAGTGGACTTCTCCCCAATGCCTCTACATCATTATGGTATTATATTAGGTAAGGTATTTTTGGGTTAAAATTTGTGCTTTTTAATTATTCCCATTTTTTTTTATTTGAGATAAAGATAACATGATAGGAGATGTGTATGAGAAGAAACATTGCAAGGTGTTGAGGGAGAAGAGAAAATGCAAGTCTAATCCATTGAGGTCTGAAAAGAGAATAAGAAGATTTATAAAGAAAAGTTATAAATCCCTAAAATTCCTTTGATAAGGACAATAAATTATCCAAGAGAAGGCTATAAGAGATAGAGGAAAAGAGAGAATTGAAGCTCCAAGAGAGGAAGATAAGAGACTCAAAAATAGAGTCAAGAGGAGATCCTAGAGTGAGGACTCGAAAAGACGAAAGGCCCATAAGAGGTCTAAGAGGCAAGCTTGAAGGTATTGCTAAGAATAAGGTTTACATAGGCCAAGAAAAGAAAGAAGAATGGGGAAGATGGATGTAGGAAAGGAAGTAGCAGACATAAGAAGAGAATTGGGGAAGATATTTGAGAAGATTAAACTCATGGTGAATCTCATGAGAAAATAAGAAATCCAATGGAATGGATGGATCATGAATAAAAAGGTGAAGTGGCCAATAGAGTCACTAGTGAGAAGAGGAAGGCACAAGAAAAGTGTCTTAAGGAAAGAGAAGAAGATAAAGAAGGCAACCCAAAAAGGCAAGATAAGAGAGATAATTCTAAGTGAGCAACAAGATAGAGAAGTTGTGAAGATATTTCTTATTGAGGAGAAAATGAAGGTGAGAGAAGTACCAAGGAGAGAACAAAAGAATGAATATAAGTGAAGATGGAAAATTCATATGTCAAAGGATTTAAAAGAGACTATATGGTCTCTAGTTTTATATACTAACATTATTTTTGAGTTTGTGTTTGCAGGTATGAAGAATAAGTTGATAAAGGCCAAACATGAGGCCTCAAAAATGATGAATAATGGATCAAGAATGATAACCATCAAATGGAAAAATTAGGACAAAGATAAAGAACCTATTAAATAAGACAAAGTGAAGGATATTGAAGGTATGATACATGCTGACAATGAAGAGAAAGAGGAATATTTTGATGCATTTCCATATATAGCAACTAAAACTAAAAAAATAGTGTACCAAAAACATAAGAATTTCACCCAAGAAGACATCAAAGAAGAGACAAGTTTTCAACAGTTGGCATTGGAGGTAAATGAGTGTTTGAATTTTGAATTTGATTGCATACATGAAGAAGACAAAGCTAATTTTCAAATTGAGGAAAATAATGATATATTACAGCCATCAAGAAGAGCACATGGGCATGGATATGTATGGCCTCAGTGGCTGAAATAAATATGTATGGATAATAAAGAGAATAAATTCAAGCAAGAGTTTAAACAAATAAAAAGCATGAATGGAAGGCAAGCACAAGTGTGGAAACAAAAGGCAAATGACAAAGCACATCAAGTTTGCAAGATAGAAGAATAAGGCATGAGGCAAGAGAGTGATGTAAAGAAATTTAAGTGGCAGCCCAAAAAGGTACAAGGCAAAAAATGGATGGAAAATAACATGATAAGAGAACAAGAGAGTCCTATTAAAAGTGGACACCAAGAAAGCATGACTATGGAAGAGGATGCCAAGCCAACAAAGCACACAAACAAGATGGTGCATGCAAACCAAGCAAGTGAGATGAAGGTAAAACCATGTGAACAAGGTAATAAATGAATAATATAAGGTAAGTTTTGGAAATAAGTGTTTTAAAATGTGGCATATGATGGCATGTTTTAATTTGATTCTAAAGATGGAGATCTTTTGTACATAGAAACCATAGAATTCATGAATGGATGTGTAGCAAATCAAATTAAAAGTGAATCACTTCAAAGAGTGCTTGGAAATAATGATATATAGTAAGAGGAGGCTGGTATGACTCTAAAAAATGAGTGATTCCAAGGAGATGATAAAGGACAAGCTACCCAAGATAATGAAAAACCATGTACACCAAAGTTTGATGAGGATTTGGAAGAGATGGATGCATTCAAGTTGCAAGAGGAATTAAGGATGATAGAGGATATGTTCAGTACATAAAAGGGGTTGAAATAAGATGAATTATAGTAGGTACAATAAAATCAATAACTCTAAGAATACTCAAGAGTGGATCAACAAGAAGTAGCACAAAGAGTTGTGCACACAAAGAGGTAAATAAACAAGGATATGGCATATGAAGAAGCACATAAGGTGAGATGAATAGTTGATCAAGTTAATTATAAGTTTATATTTGATAAAAATGCATATGGAATGCCTAAAATGAGTCAAATAACATTATACTATGATAAGGAAGAAAATAACTAGGAATTACTCTTGTATAGTGATCATGATGATGAGAAAATATCTCAAAATGAAAAGAAGTTGGAAGAAGAGGTGGAAAAAGAAAGTAAAGGTGAAAAAAAGATATATATTGGCATGCTTGGGAGGTTAAAGGAGCCTCATAAATAATGAGATACAATGAACAAGGTACAAGCACTATAGGACAATCAAAGATCAAGTTAAAATAATGAAGGAAAAGGATACAAAAGAATCCATGAAGCAAGCATGCAGAAGGAAAATGTATACAAGATGGTTGTCACTGAGTGTGAAGAGGTTAAAAATTATTGGTAAAAGATATAATATTAAAAAAAATAAAGAGCTACAATATTTGGAACACTTGATGATATTGGAAGATGAATGGACAACGAGACTAGACAAGGCCAAAAAGAAGAAGAACAAGAGTTTGGCAAAGAAAAAAGAACCAAAACAAAGGACCAGCGAAATGTTGAGAATAGAGGACCCTAAAAAGATAAATTGGAGAGCAAGAAAGAAAGTAGGTGGCTCAAATTTTATCCCTCCTAAGGAGTATGATCTAGGAGCATCATGCAAAATTTGATCTTTCTATCTTTTTATCAATAAGAAGTCAAGTTGAGCAAGTTGGAGTGTAAGTTTGTGTTTGAAGAGACCTTTTTAGGTATATGTTATGTATTTGAGGTCATTATAATACTCTAGGAGTCATAAGATCAAGTCTTGAGGGTGTTATTTGATCTATAGGAGGTTTCCCTCCAAAAATAAGAATTTGAAAATTCTAAAATGTGATCAAGAGTCTAATAAAGGTATGAAGGGGTTGATAATGAGTCATATTTGTAAAATTTTTAAATTGATAATCATCTTTTAAAAGGTAAAAATGCACGCATACATTGGGTTCAAGATCGAGAATTAGTTTTGTAACTACTTTTTAAGTCTATATTGAAATGGAAGGAAGATAAGTCATTGTAAAAAAGAGAGATGGCATAGAGGAGATGGCGTAGGAGAGGATGAGTGAGAGAGGAAGGGAAGCTCCAGTAAAGTAATAATAGGGAGGAAAGGAAAAATTATTTGACAAAACTCTCAAAGACTAGAATAATCTTGTAGATCTATTTATGGACTATATTGTATTCAATGGTATTGTAAATTAATTAAGAATAAGTTTTTGTTTGTTATGTGCATTACCTATTGACCAATTTTTGGTCCTGCAAGCCAAAATTGGGCACCCTCTCCTTTTTAGTTTTAAAATTTATCCAATCCATGTTTTGGCTAGATCATCCCTCTGCTACCTTGTGCAAAATTTTCTCTACCAGACCTTTCTTGAGAAAAATCCAAGTGTTTTCCTCATTTGCTTAGCCAAGTGCATTTTGGGTTTGTCAAGAGCAGTTACTTCACCTACAGTAGTACATTTTGGGTTTTAAAAGACACTTTACTTTTGAAAATTTCATTAGCTAAGTCACTTGTAAAATCTGATTTGGTCTTCACTAACATATATAAGTGCATTTTAGGTTTTACAAGCCACTTTACTTGCGAAAAGTTCATCAGCTAAGTCACTTGCAAAACCCGATTTGGTCTTTACAGACCAAATCAGGTTTTCCAAATGACTTGTGAAATTTTCATAAGTAAAGTTACTTGATAAACCTAATTTGGTCCTTATGGTGTAATTCAGACTTTGTAAACATCTTTATTTATAAATATTTATAAGTAAAGACACTTGAAAAACCTGATTTGGTCTTGGCAGACCAAATTGGGTTTTCCAAGTGTCTTTACTCATTTGTTTTATGAGTTAAAGTTGACATAAAATATAAAGTAAGAGCTCATGAGAAGTCTAAAATGGTCTATCTAGTGTAATTTGGGTTTGCGTAGGTGTATTACTTGTTATATTTTATAAATAAAAGTAAGTAAAGGCCCTGATTTGGTCTATACAGCTCACCAAAGGCATGGATTTTATTTGAAGGGCACATAAGCAAAGAAAGTGGAATTTTCACTTTTTCAAAGGACAATTGAAGAAAGGTCGAAGGGTAAGTCTAGAAGCAAGTACCCTTATAGAGGGATTTTTGGTGGAAAGGGAACCTCTTCACTTCTTCTGAAGGCTCATTTATAGGAGTTCTAAAGGGTAGGTGCCCTTATGGAGGACACCTGAGTAGGAAAAAGTACCCTTACATTTTCCTTAAAGGGTAATTTTGGGAGCCAATGGCCCTTACAAAGGGAACTCAAGTGATGAAGTGGACCTTCTTCAAAATCCTGAAGGGTATCTTCAAAGCTCAGATGGCCCTTATGGAGGGCACCATGAGGAAGCAAAGGATGAAGATAAACATATAAAGGCCACTTGCCCTTCAAGAAAAGCCAATGCCAAGAGAGAATTTCCTTCAAAAAAAATGTTTGAAGGAAAGAAATGCTAAAGCCCAAAGGTAGAAGAAAGACACATGAATATTTCCTTCAGACAAAATTTTGAAGGAATTCCTTTAAACTTTTTGTCTAAAGGAAATCACCTGAACAAAATCCTGAAGGCTAATAAAACATAGTGTAAAGGGCAAGAAATTGAAAGGAAATCCTTCAGACAAAAGGAAAAGACCATGGGAGTGTAAAAAGAGAAGGCAAGGAAGAGACAAAACATGGGAAAAGTAAAGAGAAGAAAAGGACAAAAATGTAGAATAGTTCTAGCAGTTGATGAATTCAAAGGGTAGAATCAGAGACCACTTAGACCAAGATAAGTGGCATAGATAACTCAGCAAGGAGAAGTAATACATTTTGTGAAATATATCTACCAAAAATCAATAAAATAGATTAGTTTTCAAACTATAGAGGAGAGCATCCCATGTTTTCACCCTTCACCATTAATGCACAACTAGTTATGTCTAATAATGAAGAGATCATAGTCCAGCCACAACAACTTGGGGATGACTTTGTTAGTTTCTAGAAGGAGTGTCCCATGCTTTTGTAGCCCAAGGAGAGTAGAAGCGGTGATTTGGACATCTACAACATGGCTCTCCCATATATAATTTGAAGAATATAGTAGCAACATGGTCATTTATCATGGCCAAGTATTTAACTCTGGCATGGGTATCCATTCCTAATTATTTTTCACCATCTTGTTTCCATCTCTCTATATATTTGCAACTTCTCATTTAAGAAGAGATCTCTCAGCTTGTATGGTGAAGCCCTACAAGAATTTACCTCGAATCAAGACATAAACATTTTACCTCAATTTGGGTTTAAAATTTTTCATATGTCTATGGTTTTGATCTTGTGTCAAGTCATTTTATTTCATGCTTTCACCATTTGAATCCAACATATCTAGTGTATTGTGAGCTCTTTCTTTTAGGTCAACAAGAAGTGTCCATAACAAAGTATAGGCATATGTGAATAGGCTACCATGGTGTGTCTTAGAACACCTCTGGTAGCTCTTCCTCCTTATATCTCCCATAGGGTCCCCTATTGAAATATTGATGCAGGAGAGTTTATCATATATAATGATAGTGTATGTTATCTTGTCTTAGTGTAAATTATATGTCAAATTTGAGAAGACCAACCATTTTGGTGCATCACCGCTTTAGTTTAGGTTCTAATTTCTAGTATTTCTCTCCTTTTTCATCCCTCCCATTGTTAGCATTAGGAAATCCAAGGCCTCAAGGTGCATCAATGGGATTTATCCCCTAATTTAGTGATTCATCCCTCATGTTTTCCACCCATAGCAAGAGAGATGTCTCCATTTTGTCACGTGGATGAAGAGAGTTGAGCCTCCATTCACAGGGTGTAATCTATTGCATCAACATAACCCTAAAGGGAATATTATAGTATTGTTTTATATTTTATTTAATGACACTTTAAGGCAATTAAATTATTGATATTTTTCCAATATTTTAGGTTTGAACAACAGTTATAAGTCACAGGCCCAAAATTTCATACCCTTGTATTGGAATAAAAAACCCAATATGCATGGATTAAAAAACTATTTGAGGGATTGATCAATGCATGGTGAGAAGTTTTTAGAAGTGAAAGGATAAAATGAGAAATGTAAAGTGATAAAAATATCCTTGGATTAATAGTAAAATTCTAGGTATGCATTAAATATTTGGTCAACCTTATATTCTCTTACATAGGCAATATTAAGATAAAAAAAACCCTACCCTTTCATGTATAAAGAGTGTTTTGGGTTTGATAAAGGTGATATAATGGTGGGAAAAGGTGAACTAAGTGTATATATACCTAATTTATGTCTCAATTTTTACTAAGGGAAGAATAAATTAATTATTTACATTGTTGTTCTTTTTTGGCCTTGCATAATCAAAGAAAAGGCTCATAAATGTTTGTATTTTGTAGTTTTTTGAACCCTTAATGGAGTGAATAAAACTTAAAACCTATTTGAAAATATATAGTATGTAAAAACATAAATTTTATCAGTGTTTTGGTCCTTTAAAACATTATATAACTCAAGATATGGATTTTTGAATGCCCATGGCTTGTGTGGGTTCAAGGAAACCCAACCCTAAGTTTAATGTTTTGAGATTTTTGAAAGTTATAACCATTGAAAAATCATAAAATTTTGTGATATGACCTATATTTTTATATGTAAATATAAAAATATGGTTTGAGTTTTAGAGTGTACAAATATGTATGGATTTTATGACTGTGGTAAGGTTTGAGGGCTAAACAGGCCTAAAAGAGGGTTGATTTACAAAGGAAGTGGTATCTATAAGATGAATTAGATAATTAAATTTAGTAAAAACCTCAAATGGGTTAAATTTATCATAAAAATGTAATTACATATTGGGAAAATTCCTTGGTTTGACTCAATAAAGAGAGTTGCTTGCTACCAACCTTATGAGAGCATGGTGAGCCTTGGATGTGGAATTGAAGGGTGGTGTCTATTTGGACACTTATAAGATGATAATTCAAGTATGTTAAATCAATTAATATCATAAATGAAATTATAATAACTCCTTAATACTCTTATAAAAAATTAACAGTTGAAACCTAAGAAGCTTACTTAATGGGAAAAACTAGTGAAAGCATATGTAGTTTCAAAAATGAATGAATTGTATGAGATAAAGTATGAGCTTAGAATAATATTATTATGTTATTTATTAATTATCCCTAATTATATTTAAAATGCAATAAATAATTTCAATGGTTTGATACACAATAGTTGTTATAGGCTAAGCTATCTTGAGTAAGCAGAGTAGTTGTTATAGGTGGAGTAGTTGCTACAAGATAATGATGCTAGAGTGGACTTATCCCCAATGCCTCTGCATCATTTTGGTATCATATTTGGTAAGGTATTCTGGGATAAAATTTGTGTTTTTAATTCTTTCCATTTTTGTTGATTTGAGATAAAGATAGCATGCGAGGAGATGTGTATGAGAAGAAACATTGCAAGGTGTTGAGGGAGAAGAGAAAATGCAAGTCTAATCCATTGAATTCATCAAAGAGAATAATAATATTGATATATTAAAGTTATAAATACCTAAAAGTCCTTTTATAAGGACAATAAATTAGCCAAGAGAAGGCTATAATAGATAGAGGAAAAGAGAGCATCGAAGCTCCAAGAGAGGAAAATAAGAGACTCCAAAATAGAATCAAGAGGAGATCCTAGAGAGAGGACTCAAAAAGAGGAAAGTCCCATAAGAGGTATAAGAGGAAATATTGAAGTAATTTCTAAGAATAAGGTCTACATAGGCAAATAAAATAAAGAATAATGGGGAAGATGGATGTAGGAAAGGAAGTAGCAGACATTAGAAAAGAATTGGGGCAGAGATTTGAGAAGATTGAGCTCATGGTGAAGCTCATGAGAGAAAAATAAAGCCAATGGATTTGCTGGAGCATGAAAAAAAAGGTGAAGTGGCCAATATAGCCACTACTGATAAGAGGAAGGCACAAGAAAAGTGTCTTAAGGAAAGAGAAGAAGATAAATAAGGCAGGCCAAAGAGGCAAGAGAAGAGAGATGTTACCAAGTGAGCAATAAGATAGAGAAGTTTTGAAAAGATTTCTCATTGAGGAGACCAAAAAGGTGAGAGAAGTGCCAAGGAGAGAAAAAAATAATGAAGATAAGAGAAGATGGATAATGCCTATGTCAAACACATTCAAAGAGACTATATGGTCTCTAGTTTTATATGCTAACATTATTTTTGAGTTTGCATTTGCAGGTATGAAGAATAAGTTGATAAAGGCTAAGCATGATGCCTCAAATATAATGAATAATGGGTCAAGAATTATACCCATCAAATGGAAAAAGGAGGAAAAAGAGAAAGAACCTATTGAAGTAGACAAAGTGAAGGATATTGAAGGTGTGATACATGCTGAAAATGAAGATAAAGAGGAATATTTTGATGCATTACCATACATACCAGCTAAAACTAAAGAAATGGTGTACCAAAAAGATAATAAGGTCACCCAAGAAGACATCAAAGAAGAGACAAGTTTTTTGCAATTTCCATTGAAGGTAAATGAGTATTTGAATGTTGAATTTGATTACATACCTAAAGAAGGCAAAGCTAATATACAAATTGAGGAAAATAATGGTAGACTATAGCCCTCAAGAAGAGCACATGGGCATGGATATATATGGCCTAAGTGGATGAAACAAATAGGTATGAATAAGGAAGAGAAGAAACTCAAGAAGGAGGTTAAACAAAGCAAAAGAATGAATGGAATGCAAACACAAGTGTGGAAACAAAAGGTAAATGACAAAACAAATCAAGTTGGTGAGATAGATGACCAAGGCATGAGGTATGAGAGTGATTTAAATAAAGTAAAGTGGCAGCCCAAGAAGGTAAAGGGCAGAAAATAGATGGTAAAGAACATGGAAGATCACAAGAGAGTTTTATTTCAAGTGGACACCAAGAAAGCATGAAGATGGAAGAGGATGCCAAGCCAACAAAGCACACAAGCGAGATAGTGCATGCAAACCAAGTAAGTGAGATGAACATAAAACCATGTGAGTAAGGAAATGAATGCATAAGAGAAGGTAATAGTTTGAAATAAATGTTTTCAAATGTGGGAAATGATGGAATGTTTAAATTTGATTCCAAATATGAAGATTTTTTGTATATAGAAACCATAGAATTGATGAATGGATGTGTAGCAAAGAAAAGTGAAAGTGAAGCACCTCAAAGAGTGATTGAAAATCATGATGTATAGCAAGAAGAGGATGGTATAAATATAAAAAATGAGGGATTCAAAGGAGATGATAAAGGAAAATATACTCAAGACAATGAAAAACCTTGTACACCAAAGTTTGATGAGGATTTAAAAGAGATAGATGCATTCAAATTGCAAGAGGAATTAAGGATGATAGAGGAGATGTTTATTCCATAAAATGGATTTAAATTAGATGACATATAGTAGGTATAATCCAATAAATAACTCCATGAACACATAAGAGTGGAGTAGTAAGAAGCAACATAAAGAGTTGTGCACATAAAGAAGCAAGCAAACAAGGAAATGGCATGTGAAGAAGCACATAAGGTGAGACACATAGTGGATCAAGTTAATTCTGAGTTTATATTTGATAAACATACATATGGAATGCCTAATATTATTTAAATAAAATTATACTATGATAAGGAAGAAAAGAACAAGGAATTTCTCTTGTATAGTAAGCATGATGATGGGAAAAGATCTAAAAATGAGAAGTTGGAAGAAGAGGTGGAAAAAGAAAGTACAGGGGAAAAAAATATAGATATTATCATGTCTAGGAGGTCAAAGGATCCTCATAAAGAAGGATATAGCATGAACAAGATACAATAACTATATGAAAAGAAAGGATCAAGTTAAAACAGTAAAGGAAAAGGATAAGAAAGAATCCATGAAGCAAGCATGCAGAAGGAAAATTTATAAAAGATGGTTGTAGATGAGTGTGAAGAGGTTCAAAATTATTGGTAAAATGTAGAATATACAATAAAAAAGGAGCTATAATAGTTTGAACACTTCATGAAATTGGAAGATGAATGGACAAAGAGACTAAACAAGGCCAAGAAGAAGAAGAACAAGAGTTTGGTAAAGAAAAAAGGAACCAAAACAAAGGACCAAAAACATGTTGAGCATATAGGACCCTCAAAATATCAATTTAAAAGCTAAAAAGAAAGGATGTGGGTCAAATTTTCTCCTTCCTGGGGTGTATGATGCATGAGGATCAAGCAAAAGTTGATCTTTCTATGTTTTTATCAATAAGAAGTCAAGTTGAGAAAGTTGGAGTGCAAGTTTGTGTGTTAGGAGACCTTCGTAGGTCTAGGTTATGTATTTTAGGTCATTATAAGACTCTAAGAGTCATAATATCAAGTCTTGAGGGTGTTATGTGATTTATAGGAGTTTTCCCTCCAAAAATAAGAATTTTAAAATTCTAAAATGTGGTCAAGAGTCTAATAAAGGTATGAAATGGGTGACAATGAGTAATATTTGTAAAAATCATAAAGTGATATTCATCTTTTGAAAGGTAACCATGCACCCATATGTTGGGTTCAAGATCAATAATTGGTTATGTATCTACTTTCAAAGCCTACATTGAAATGGAGGGAAGATAAGTCATTGTAAAAAAGAGAGATGACATAGAGGAGATGGAATAGGATAGGATGAGTGAGAGAGGAAAGGAATCTCAAAAAAATTAATAATAGGGAGTAAAGGAATTATTATTTCATGATCCTCTCAAAGACTAGAAAAACCTTGCAGGTCCATTTATGGACTATATTGTATTCAATGTTATTGCAAATGAATTAAGATGAAGGATTTTTTTTATTGTGTGCATTACACTAAATGGAATATAATTATTTTGTTTGATATTTTATTTAATAACCATTTGATTCCATTAATTTTTTGATATTTTTCCAATATTGCAGGTTTGAACAATATTTGTAATTCACAGGCCCATAATTTCATACCCTTGTTTTGGAATCAAAAACCCTTTTTGCATGGATTAAGAAATTAGTTTGGGGATTGATAAATTAATGTTAAGGAGGTTTTAGTATTGAGAGGACATAATTAAAAATGTAAATTATTACAAATATCCTTGGAGCAATTGTAAAATGTCAGGTATGAATTAAATATTTGGACAACCTTGTATTCTCTTATATAGGCAGTATTAAGATAGAAAACCCTACCTTTTCATGTATAAAGAAGGTTTTGGGTTTGATAAAGGTGATATTATGGTGTTAAAATGTGAATTGAGTGTACATATACCTAATTTAGGTTTCAATTTGTCCTAAGGCAAGCACAAATTAATTATTTACATTGTTGTTCTTTTTTGGCCTTGTACAATCAAGGAAAAAACTCATAGCTGTCTATATTTTGTAGTTTTTGGAACCCTTAATGGAGTGAATATAACTTAAAATATATATTATGTAAAAAAATAACTTTTATCAGTGTTTTGGTCCTTTAAAACGTTATATAACTCAAAATATGGATTTTTGAATGCCCACACCCTGTGCAAGTTCAAGGAAACCCTAGGTTTAATGTTTTGAGGTTTTGAGAGTTATAACCATTGAAAAATCATGATATTTTTTGAGATGACCTATATTATTATATGGAAAGATAAAAATATGGTTTTAGTCTGAGAGTGTATGGATATTTACAAATTTTAGGACTGTGGTAGGGTTTGAGGGCTAAATAGGCCTAAAAGAGGGCTAATTTACAGAGGGAGTGGTATCTAGAAGATTAATTAGATAATTAAATTTTTTACACACCTAAAATGGGATACAGTGAGCATAAAAATGTAATTACATATCGGGAAAGGTGATTGGTTTGACTTTTCAAATGGAAATTACTTGCTACCAGCCTTATGAGAGCATGGTGAACCTTGGATGTGGAATTGAAGGGTGGTGTCTATTTGGACACTTTTAAGAGGGTAAGGTAGGTATTTTAGATAAATTAATACCATAAATTCAATTATAATAAATTCTTAATACTTCTATCAAAAATTCACATTTGAAACCCAAGAAGCTTACCTAATGGAAAAAACTAGTGAAAGCATATAGAGTTTGAAAAATGAATGACTTGAATGAGATAAATTATGAGTTTAGAATAACATTATTATGTTATTGAGGAATTATCCATAGTACTAATTAAAACCCAATAAATAATTGCTACATGCTAATACAAAATAGTTGCTATGGGCTGAGCTATCTTGAGTAAGTAGAGTAGTTGCTAGAAGTGGAGTAGTTGCTATGGGATAATGATACTAGAGTGGACTTCTCCCCAATGAATCTACATAATTTTGGTATCAAATTAGGTAAGATATGTTGGGATAAATTTTTTGTGTTGAATTCTTTCCATTTTTGTTGATTTGAGATAAAGATAACATGCTAGGAGATGTGTATGAGAATAAACATTGCAAGGTGCTAAGGGAGAAGAGAAAATGAAAGTCTAATCCATTGAGGTTAGAAAAGTAAATAAAAATATTCATAGAGAAAAGTGATAAATACCCAAAATTCCTTTGAGAAGGAGAAGAAATTATCCAAGAGAAGGCTATAAGAGATATAAGAAAAGAGAGCATTAAAGTTCCAAGAGAGGAAGATAAGAGACTCTAAAATAGATTCAAGAGGAGATCATAGAGATAGGGCTTAAAAATATGAAAGTACCAAAACAGGTCTAAGAGGAAAGCTTGAAGGACTTGATAATAAGAAGGTCTACATTGGCTAATAAAAGAAAGAATAATGGGGAAGATAGATGTAAGAAAGGAAGTAACAGACATAAGAAGAGAATTGGGGCAGAGATTTGAGAAGATTGAGCTCATGGTGAAGCTCATAAGAGAACAAGAAAGCCAATGGATAGGCTGAATCATGAAGAAAAAGAGTTAAGTTTACAATAGAGTCACTAGTGAGAATAGGAAGGCACAAAACAATTTCTTAAGGAAAGAGAAGAAGATGAAGAAGGCAGCCCAAAGAGGCAAGAGAAGAGAGATGTTGCCAAGTGAGCAACAAGATAGATATGTTGTGAAGAGAATTATCATTGAGAACAAGAAGGTGAGAGAAGTGCCAAGGAGATTACAAAATAATGAATATAAGAGAATATGGAAAATGCCTATGTCAAAGGCATTCAAAGAGACTATATGGTCTCTAGTTTTATATGCTAACATTATTTTTGATTTTGTATTTGTAGGTATAAATTATAAGTTGATAAGGGCCAAACATGAGGCCTCAAATATGATGAATAATAGGTCAAGAATTATACCCATAAAATGGGAAAAGGAGGACAAAGAGAAAGAACCTATTGAAGAAGACAAAATGAAGGATATTGAAGGTATGATACATGCTGAAAATGAAGAGAAAGAGTAATATTTTGATGTACTACCATACAAAGCAGCTAAAACTAAAGAAATGGTGTACAAAAAAGATAAGAAGGTTACCAAAGAAGACATCAAAGAAGAGACAAGTTTTCAACAGTTACCATTGGAGGTAAATGAGTGTTTGAATGTTGAATTTTATTACATACATGAAGAAGGCAAAGCTAATTGCAAATTGAGAAAAATAATGATAGACTACAGCCCTCAAGAAGAGCATAGATATGTATAGCCTAAGTGGCTAAAACAAATGGGTATGGATAAGTAAGAGAATAAAATCAAGAAAGAGGTTAAACAACATAAAATCATGAATGGAAGGCAAGCACAAGTGTAGAAACAAAAGGTAAATGACAAAGCACATCAAGTTGGCAAGATAGATGACCAAGGCATGAGGCATGGGAGTGATGAAAAGAAAGGGAAGTGATAGCACAAGAAGGTATAGGGAGGAAAATGGATGATAAATAACATGATAAGATCACAATAGAGTCCTCTTGCAAGTGGACACCAAGAAAGTATGAAGATGGAAGAGGATGTTAGTCCAACAAAGCACACAAGCAAGTGATATGAAGGTACAACCATGTGAAAAGGTAATGAATGCATAATATAAGGTAAGTATTGGAAATAAGTGTTTCCAAATGTGGTATATGATGGCATGTTTGAATTTGTTTCCAAAGATGAAGATCTTTTATACATAGAAACCATAGAATTGATGAATGGATGTGTAAAAAAGTGAAGTGAAAGTGAATCACATAAAAGAGTGCTTGGAAAGAATTGTGTATAGTAATAAGAGGATTTTATGACTCTAAAAAATGAGGGATTTCAAGGAGATGATAAAGGAAAATCTACCCAAGACATTGAAAAACCATGTACACCAAAGTTTGATGAGGATTTGGAAGAGTTGGATGCATTCAAGTTGAAAGAGGAATTGAGGATGATAGAGCAGATGTTTATTAAATCAAATGGGATGAAATAATATAGATTATAGTAGGTAAAAGACAATAAATAACTCCAAGAATACTCAGGAGTGGAGCAATAAGAAGTAACATAAAGAGTTGTGCACACAAAGAAACAAGAAAATAAGGAAATGGCATGTGAAGAAGCACATAAGGTGAGATGCATAGTGGATCAAGTTAAATATAAATTTTTATTTGATAAAAATGCATATGAAATGCCTAAGATGAGTCAAATATCATTATAATATGATAAATAAGAAAAGAATAAGGAATTGCTCTTGTATAGTGAGCATGATGATGGAAAAAGATCTCAAAATGAGAAGAAGTTGGAAGAAGAGATGGAAAAATAAAGTACAAGTGAAAAAAATATAGATATTGGAATGCATGAGAGGTTAAAGGAGCCTCATAAATAATGAGATAGCATGAACAAGGTACAAGCACTATAGGACAAGAAAAGATCAAGTTAAAACATTAAAGGAAAAGGATAATAAAGAAGCCATGAAGCAAGCATGCGGAAGGAAAATCTATACAATTTGGTTGTATATGAGTGTGAAGAGGTTCAAAATTATTGGTAAAAATTAGAATATACAATAAACAAGGAGCTACAATAGTTATAAAACTTCATAAAATTATAAGATGAATGGACAAAGAGACTAGATAAGGCCAAGAATAAGAAGAACAAAAGTTTGGAAAAGAAAAAGGAACCAAAACAAAGGACCATCAGAATGTTGAGCATAGAGGACCCTAAAAATATCAATTTGAAAGGAATAAATAAAGGAGGTGGCTCAAATTTTCTCCCTCTTGGGGACTATGATGGAGGAACATCAAGCAAAAGTTGATCTTTCTATGTTTTTATCAATAAGAAGTCAAGTTGAGTAAGTTGGATTGTAATTGTGTGTGTCAAGAGAGATTTATAGGTCCAGGTTATATATTTTAGGTCATTATAAGAATCTAGGAGTTATAATATCAAGTCTTGAGGGTGTTATGTGATCTATAGGATTTTTCCCTCAAAAACAAGAATTTAAAAATTCTAAAATGTGGTCAAGAGTATAATAAATGTATGAAATGGGTGATAATGAGTCATATTTGTAAAAATAATAAATTTATATTACTGTTTTTAAAGGTAACCATGCACCCATACATTGGTTTCAATATCAAGTTGGTTTTGTAACTACTTTTAAAGTCTACATTGAAATGAAGGGAAAATAAGTCATTGTAAAAAAGAGAGATGTCATAGAGGAGATGTCATAGGAGAGGATGAGTAAGAGAGGAAAAGAAGCTCAAAAAAATTAATAATAGGGATCAAAGGAAAAAATATTTCATGAGCCTCTCAAATACTGGTAGAACCCTGTAAGTCCATTTATGGACTATATTGTATTCAATGTTATTGCAAATGAATTAAGAAGAAGGTTTTTTTTTTTGTGCATTACCCTAAAGATAATATCATTTTATTGTTTGATATTTTATTTAATAAACCTTTGAGGCCATTAAATTTTTGATATTTTTCCAAGATTTCAGGTCTGAACAACAATTATAAGCCACAGGCCCATAATTTCATACCCTTATTTTGGAATAAAATACCCTATATACATGGATTAAGAAACTAGTTGAGGGATTTCTCAATGCATGGTAAGGATTTTTTAGTAGTGAGGACATCATGATAAATTTAAAGTGGTACAATTATCTTTGGATAAACTATAAAATGTCAGGTATGCATTAAATATTTGGACAACCTTTGATTCTCTTACACGGGCAGTATTAAGATAGAAAAACCTATCTTTTCATGTATAAAGAGTGTTTTGGATTTGACAAGGTGATATAATGGTGATAAAATGTGAATTGAGTGTATATATACCTAATTTAGGTCTCAATTTGTCCTAATTCAATAATAAATTAATTATTTACATTGTTGTTCTTTCTTGGCCTTGCACAATCAAGGAAAATACTCATAGCTATCTATATTTTGTAGTTTTTTGAACCCTTAATGGAGTGAATCAAACTTAAAAACTATTTAAAAAGATAGAGTATGAAAAAACAGAAATTTTATCAGCATTTTGGTCCTTTAAAACGTTATATAACTCAAGATATGGATTTTTGAATGCCCACGGCCTGTGCGGGTTCAAAGAAACCCTAGGTTTAATGTTTTGAGGTTTTTGAGATTTCTAACCATTGAAAAGTCATGATATTTTGTGAGATGACCTGTATTATTATATGGAAAGATAAAAATATAGTTGTATTTTGAGAGTGTATGGATATGTATGGATTTTAGGACTGTGCTAAGGTTTGAGGGCTAAATAGTCCTAAAAGAGGGTTGATTTACAAAGGAAGTGGTAGCTATAAGTTGAATTAGATAATGAAAATTTTTAAACACATAAAAGGGGTTAAATTGAGAATAAAAATGTAATTATATATTGGGAAAGGTGCTTGGTTTGACTCAACAAAGAGAAATTGATTGCTACTAGCCTTATGAGAGCATGGTGAACCTTGGATGTGGAATTGAAGGGTGGTGTATATTTGGAAACTTATAAGAGGCTAAGGTATGTATGTTTAGATAAATTAATACCATATATTCAATTATAATAACTCATTAATACTCCTATCAAAAATTTACATTTGAAACTCAAAAAGCTTACTTAATGGAAAAAACTAGTGAAAGCATATGGAGTTTGAGAAATGAATGAATTATATGAGATAAAGTATGAGTTTATAATTATGTGATGATGATATTGATTAATTATACCTACTTATATTTGAAACCCAATAAAAATTTGCTACAGGCTGACCATAGATAGGGGGCCCTCCCCCTCTCCCCCAGCTAGTGGAGGCCATCGGTCGAGGAACTCGACTGACGAAGGAGGGAGGGCTTAAACTATTCATTAGAGATATATAGATAGGGCACTCCAAATAAAATAGATAGGGCTAAATAGATAGGTGTTAGAGATAGATAGGGCCAGATAGATAGGCATTAGAGATAGATAGGGCCAGATAGAATAGAATAGTGAGCTATCTTGAGTAAGCATAGTAGTTGCTACAGGTGGGGTAGTTACTACGAGATAATGATGCTAAAGTGGACTTATCCCTAATGCCTCTACATCATTTTAATATTAGAGTAGGTAAGGTATGCTAGGGTAATTTTTTTTTTGAATTATTTCCATTTTTTTAATTTGAGATAAAGATAGCATGCTAGGAGATGTGTATGAGAATAAACATTGCAAGGCGCTGAGGAAGAAGAAAATGAAAGTCTAATCCATTGAGGTCAGAAAATTAAATAAGAAGATTCATAGAGAAAAGTGAAAAATACCCAAAATTCCTTTGAGAAGGAGAAGAAATTATCTGAGAGAAGGCTATAAGAGATAGAAGAAAAGAGAGCATTGAAGCTCCAAGAGAGGAAGATAAGAGACTCTAAAATAGAGTCAAGGGGAGATCATAGAGATAGGACTTAAAAATATGAAAGTCCCAAAAGAGGTCTAAGAGGAAAGCTTGAAGGACTTGATAACAAGAAGGTCTACATATGCCAATAAAATAAAGAAGAATGGGGAAGATGGATGTAAGAAAGGAAGTAACAGACATAAGAAGAGAATTGGGGCAGAGATTTGAGAAGATTGAGCTCATGATGAAGCTCATAAGAGAAAAAGAAATCCAATGGATAGGTTGAATCATGAATAAAAAGAGTTAAGTTTACAATAGAGTCACTAGTGAGAATAGGAAGGCACAAGAACAATTTTTTAAGGAAAGAGAAGAAGATGAAGAAGGTAGCCCAAAGAGGGAAGAGAAGAGAGATGTTGCCAAGTGAGCAACAAGATAGATAAGTTGTGAAGATAATTCTCATTGAGGAGAACAATAAGGTGAGATAAGTGCCAAAGAGATTAAAAAAGAATGAATATAAGAGAATATGGACAATGCCTATGTCAAAGGCATTCAAAGAGACTATATGGTCTCTAGTTTTATATGATGACATTATTTTTGAGTTTGTGTTTGCAGGTATGAATAATAAGTTGATAAGGGCCAAAGATGAGGCATCAAATATGATGAAGAATGGGTCAATAATTATACCCATAAAATGGGAAAAGGAGGACAAAGAGAAAGAGTAATATTTTGATGCATTGCCATACATAGCAGCTAAAACTAAAGAAATGGTATACAAAAAAGATAATAAGGTTACCCAAGAAGACATCAAAGAAGAGACAAGTTTTCAGCAGTTACCATTGGAGGTAAATGAGTGTTTGAATGTTGAATTTTATTGCATACATGAAGAAGGCAAAGCTAATATGCAAATTGAGGAAAATAATGATAGACTACAACACTTAAGAAGAGCATAGATATGTATGGCCTAAGTGGCTAAAATAAATAGGTATGGATGAGGAAGAGAATAAAGTCAAGAAAGAGGTTAAAAAAATCAAAATCACAAATGGAAGGAAAGTACAAGTGTGGAAATAAAAGGTAAATGACAAAGCACATCAAGTTGGCAAGATAGATGACCAAGGCATGAGGTATGGGAGTGATGCAAAGAAAGGAAAGTATTACCACAAGAAGTTACAAGGAAGAATGGATGGTAATGAACATGATAAGATTACAAGAGAGTCCTATTTCAAGTGGACACCAAGAAAGCATGAAGATGGAAGAGGATGCCAAGCCAACAAGTCACACAAGAAAGATTTTGCATGCAAACCAAGCAAGTGAGATGAAGGTAAAACCATGTGAAAAAGGTAATTAATTAATAAGATAAGGTAAGTGTTGGAGATAATTATTTTCAAATGTGGTATATGATGGCATGTTTGAATTTTTTTCCAAAGATGAAGATCTTTTGTATATATAAACCATAGAATTAATGAATGGATGTGTAAAAAATCAAAGTGTAAGGGAAGCACATCAAAGAGTGCTTAGATAGCATGATTTATAGTATGAACAGGTTAGTATGACTCTCAAAAATGAGGTATTATAAGGAGATGATAAAGGACAAGCTACCCAACATAATGAAAAGCCATGTACACCAAAGTTTGATGAGGCTTTGGAAGAGATGGATGCATTCAAGTTGTAAGAGGAATTGAGGATGATAGAGGAGATGTTTAGTCCATCAAAGGGGCTGAAATAATATGACTTATAGTAGGTAAAATCCAATCAACAACCCCAAGAACCCTTAGGAGTGGATAAGAAAGAAGTAACACAAAGATTTGTGCACATAAATAAGCAAGCAAACAAGGATATGGCATGTGAAGAACATAAGGTGAGATCCATAGTGGATCAAGTTAATTATGAGTTTTAATTTTATAAAAATTCATATGTAATAATTAATATGAGTAAAATAACATTCTACTATGATAAGGAAGAAAAGAACAAGGAATTGCTCTTGTAAAATGAGCATGATAATGGGAAAAGATCTCAGAAGGAGAAGAAGTTGGAATAAGAGGTGGAAAAAAAGAGTATAGGTGAACAAAAGATAGATATTGGAATTAATTAGAGGTAAAAATAGGTTAAAGGAGATATCATGAATAAGGTATAAGCACTATAGGAAAAGCAAAGATCAAGTTAAAACAATGAAGGAAAAGGATAAGAAAGAAGCCATGAAACAAGCATGCAGAAGGAAAATGTATACAAGATGGTTGTATCTAAGTGTGAAGAGGTTCAAAATTATTGGTAAAAGGTATAATATACAACAAACAAGGAGCTACAATAGTTTGAATACTTCATGAAATTGGAAGATGTATGGACAAAGAGACTAGATAAGGCAAAGAAAAAGAAGAGCAAGAGTTTGGAAAAGAAAAATTAACCAAAAAAAAGGACCAAAAACGTTTTGAGAATATAGGACACTCAAAATATCAATTGGAGAGCAAGAAATAAATGAGGTGGCTCAAATTTTCTCCCTCTTGGGGAGTATGATGTAGGAGCATCAAGCAAAAGTTGATCTTTCTATGTTTTCATCAATAGGAAGTCAAGTTGAGCAAGTTGGAGTTTGTGTGTGTAAAGAGACCTTTATAGGTCTAGGTTATGTATTTGAGTTCATTATAAGACTCTAGGAGTCATAATATCAATTATTGAGGGTGTTATGTGATCTATAGGAGTTTTCCCTCCAAAAATAAGAATTTGAAAATTCTAAAATGTGGTCAGAGTATAATAAAGGTACGAAATGGGTGATAATAAGTAATATTTGTAAAAATAATAAGGTTATATTCATATTTTTAAAGGTAACCATGTACCCATGCGCTGGTTCAAGATCAAGAATTTGTTTTGTAACTACTTTTGAAGTCTACATTGAAATGGAGGGAAGAGAAGTCATTGTAAAAAAGAGAGATGGAATAGAGGATATGGCATAGGATAGGATGAGTGAGACAGGTTAGGAAGCTCCAGAAAAGGAATAATATAAATGAAATGAAAATTTTATTCATGAACCTCTCAAAGACTGGCAGAACCCTACAAGTCCATTTATGGACTATATTGTATTCAATGTTATTGCAAATGAATTAAGAAGAATGTTTTTTTTGTTGTGTGCATTAAATTAAAGGTAATATCATGTTATTGTTTTATATTTTATTTAATAACCCTTTGAGGCCTTTAAATTTTTTATATTTTTCTAAGATTTTAGTTTTGAACAATAGTTATAAGTAACAGGCCCAAAATTTCATACCCTTGTTTTGAAATAAAAAACTCTGTTTGCATGGATTAAGAAACTAGTTGAGGGATTGATCAATGAATGGTAACAAGTTTTTAGTAGTGAGAGGAAATAATTTTAAATTTAAAGTGGTAAAAATATCATTGGAGAAAGTATAAAACGTCAAGTATGCATTAAATATTTGGATAACCTTGTATTCTCTTACATAGGTAGTATTAAGATAGAAAACCCTACCTTTCCATGTATAAAGAGTGTTTTGGGTTTAATGAAGGTTATAAAATGGTGGTAAAAGGTTAATTGATTGTGTATATACCTACTTTATGTCTAAAATTGTCTTAAGGCAAGTATAGATTAATTATTTGCATTGTTGTTCCTTTTCGGCCTAACACAGTCAAGGAAAATGCTTATAGTTGTCTGTATTTTGTATTTTTTAGAAACCTTAATGGAATTAATAGAAATTAAAACCTATTTTAAAATATATATAATGTAAAAACATAACTTTTTGAGGTGTTTTGGTCCTTTAAAACATTATATAACTCAACATATGGATTTTTGAATGCCCATGGCTTGTGCAGGTTCAACGAAACCCTAGGTTTAATGTTTTGAGGTTTTTGAGAACTATAACCATTTAAAAATCATAAAATTTTATTATATGACCTTTATTTTTATTTTAAATATAAAAATATATATTTTATTTGAGAGTGTATGGATATGTACGGATTTTAGGACTATGGTAGGGTTTGAGAGCTAAATAGGCCTAAACGAGGGTTGATTTACAAAGGAAGTGGTAGCTATAATATGAATTAGATAATTAAATTTTGTAAAAACCTAATATGTGTTAATTTGAGCCTAAAATTTTAATTACATCTTTGTAAAGGTTCTTGGTTTGACTCAGCAAAGAGAAATTGCTTGCTACCAACCTTATGACAACATGGTGAACCTTGGATGTGGAATTGAAGGGTGGTGTATATTTGGACACTTGTAAGAGATAAGGTAGGTATTTTTAGATAAATTAATACCATAAATGTAATTATAATAAATAATTAATACTCCTATCAAAAATTTACATTTGAAACTAAAGAAGCTTACCTAATGGAAAAAACTTGTGAAAGCATATGGAGTTTGAGAAAGGAATGACTTGTATGAGATAAATTATGAGTTTAGAATTAGATGATGATGTTATTAAGGAATTATAACTTATTATATATAAACCCAAATAAAAAATTACTATGGGTTGATTCACAATAGTTTCTACAGGCTGAGTTGTCTTGAGTGAGTAGAGTAGTTGCTACAGATGGAGTAGTTGCTATGGGTAGTTGCTACAAGAAGGTATTGCTATTTTGGATGTCTCCCCCAATAACTTTGAATCACTAACATGAAACTAAAATAATATGAATATATTTAATAAATATTCATATTTGTATTTTCTATGTTTTTAGGAAGTGAAAATTACTAATTTATCTCTTGTAGAAAAAACCATTTGTCTTGATACTACTTGTCACATGCCCAACCATGACATGGGATGTGGCGGAGTAATCACTCTGATAGCAAAAAATTTTCCATTATTTTAAAAATATAAGGAATTTCACCCATATAACTAGGCACTTTGGATAGTCTTTGATTTTTATGGGTAGTCCCTTAGGTTAGTTAATTTTATTCCTTCAAGGACTTCATAGAACAAATGGTTCTCTGACAGTGGCTAATGAAGTAACTCATAGATTCCAACAATATTATCATTAAATATTTTAACATGTTAGAGTATATAAATTATAAATAATGATATTAACCCATGATGTGGTGCTTTAGTGAGTGAGAGGCATGGTTCTATATGTGAAACAAGCTAGGGATTTTTTACCCTAATCATCAACTTAAAACCTCTTCCCCCACTCCTTGGTTTACTTGGTTTAAATTTCACCAAGGAAATGATAGATATATTAAGATATTAGATAGATATATTCTATTATAACATAATATTTTTCCCTTTTCATGGTGTTTTATACACTAGTAAGTGTGGTTACATGCGTTCTTTTGTCAGACCACTAGCCCATCAAAATTTGCATTGAATGGCATGGTCCCCCGGTCAAAACTTTAAATAACCAAATTTGTCTTAACACCTCACATAAAATGAATAAAAAATTACACATATAATTTTTTTTTGAAATTATTTCCTCACCCCATGGTGTTTCTTGTTGAATTCAATGATGGGAAACAACCATAGTCAGCACTACCACTTTCCTCATGGTGTTTGAAAAATAATTAGTCATGTTTAGGAAAAGGGTCAATGTTACACACATACAGGAGTTCAATATAATTTATCATGAGATTCAACAATCCCATTTAAATTATAATTTTAAATAATAATCTTGAGCTAAGGTAAAAAATAAATATAGTTGAGATTCATCAAACTTGTGGTGCTCAAATCCACTAGCTAAAGATGGGGGATAAAATTTCCAAGGAATTTTTCAATAAGCTAAGAGTTTAATAGTATGTTGTGAAACTAAAGGATATAAAATAAGTTTTAAACCATATCATTTGTCTTCTAGAAATACTAAAATAATTTGATTAACATTATAAATAATTTTATCAATATTCAACCCATTCATAATATAGGGACACTACGTTAATAAAATGTTTTGATGTAGTTCCTTGTAAACTCACTCTAGAATAAATACTGGCTTGTGATTGGTACTTTTCTATTAACGAGATTCATAATTAAGTGATTAATATGGATCATGAAAAATACCTAGGAATTTATGAATTTACTTGTGAGTTCTACCAAATCTAGTGGGATTGTGTAAGAATTTTTTTGTACAAAGTTTATCTATAAGCTATGTCCAATTGTTTTATTGTTAAGCTCATTAACAAAGGAAATATCAAGTTTATTCCCAGGAATAGTGACCTTTATATAATCACCAAATGGAGTATATAAACTTGTTGAATGTTTTTTTATAAAATTACTTCCAAGGCTCTATCGCTAAGAATTACTTACCTCATTCCCTTGGAGGTTAGGATAGAGCTAATTGGATTAATTAAAAGTAGTTATATCATAGATAACATCATTGTTTTTTAGGAAGGGATATAATGGGATAAAAAATTTAAGCATAAATATTTGTTTATTAAATTTTAATGATATGATTAAATGGCCTTTTCATCTTTCTATATTATAAGCCATTGGTTTTGGTTCTAGGTTTGTTCACTCTATCTAGGCTCTCTTTCAAGATGCTTTTACTTATCTCACCATTAATGGTCATCAACATATTTTTTTGGGTGTTTTTCAATGAATCAAAGAAGGCTACCCATCATCTAATTCTTTGTGTTTTATCTATTGTTTTCTTAATTTCACTTAATAGGATTAAAATTTATAAAATCTAAATTTATATGATATAACATTCACGTACAAATCTATGTGTAACTAGTAGAGTTTAACTGATTTATTGTAATTTATTTTTCATGGAAACACTAAAGGAATTGGGTACTTCAACATTTTTTGGATTATATAGGTTTTTGGTAGTGTACATCCATCAACAAAGATCAAGAAGGGATATGTGAATGTTTAGATCTATAAATAAAGTATTTGTGTGAGCTAAGACAAGTATGTGCTTCCTGGACACCTTCACAATGCATAACTATCTATTAGGGTGTGGAAATATCCTACAAGTATATTTTTATTATGTGATTATTTCACTTATTTTGCCTTTGTATATCAATGCTTCATGCATATTCATATTCACTTGATCTAACACAAACAACTCTATTTTCATTCTCCTTATTTTAAAATTGTAACTATTTGCATTATAAGATTAAATCATTATGAATGGGGGAAATGGGTGAAAGGAATGGGTTTAAATTAATTTATCTACTCCTTATGGCTAAGAATTATGTATGCATAAAATAATATGAAGAGGGAAATAATATCAAATTTAGTTCTCCCACCTAGATCAGAGTGTGCAATCAGTATAATATTAACATGCAAAGTAATAATGTGTATGACTTTCAAAACTTGAAAACCTAAGATGTGACATTTTATAGGTATTATGACTTAGCTCAGGGATTGATCCTTTGATGGATTCAATATTTTTAATCTTTAAGATAATTCCTCTTAATTTACAATGTGAGTTCTAGTGACAAATAGATAAGTGCTAGATAGGAATAAACTTATAATTGATACATTTATATAGCTAAATATCTAGTTAATTTCCTTTGAAATGGCATAAAAATTGTTTAGGTTGACCCATATGGATAATTTTAATTTTTTTAAATGACCATTAAATGTAATAATTATATATCTAATGCATGACAACATATTTTCAGTGTGATACCATCTAAGGAGGCATATACCTATCAAAATAATAGGAATAATGATATAAGATCAAGGTAGTTTGAGAATTATATTACATTATTTAAATAGAGATTATGTAAATCATGTGTAATAGTAATGGTAATTTAGGATGGTCAACCCTATATATGGATGAATGTCTAAGAATGTGAATAAGAGTCATGTATGTCTGTGTAAGTCAATCATGTTAAATATTGGTCAAATATAACATTATAAATTGTCAAATACCAAATATAACTATCTATATTTCCCTCCCTTTTATTATAGTAATATAACTTATAAAACAAAAGGATAAAATGTAATACCACATGATAACCATGATGGGTGTGCTAAGGTAGGTACTACGTTTTGTGCCTTTCTCCATAAAAACATGTAATGAAACATGTATAAATTAATTTTTTACTTATAATATAAATATGAATTAAAACATAAAACATATGTGAAATTAAACACTTGAGTAATGAATACACATGTATGTATGTGAACCAAGATTACTTATAAATATAATGGATAATTTGGGGTGATCATACACTTGGAGAAATTAGTGTTAAATCATGGGTTGAGTATAATATTCCTCACCTCATGAAAAATAGATGAACTCCTAAAATCTAATTCACATAAAACTCTAGACCCACACAACTCACTATATTTGTGAAATGGAATCCATAATGGGTTTTGATAAATATGAGATATGTTGAAGAATCTATGAAAAAAATTAGACCATTTATTAGTAAATGGATTTGTAATTAAATATGAGTGATACCTGAGTAATACCAGAATAATGCCTAAGTGTAAATTTGTTATATTGTGTGACATATTCCCTACACATGTTCTTAATCCAATAAATTGGCTAATTCTAGTCTAATAACTTATGCTAAAGTATCATCATCTTATCCAGAGTGTTATGGTTGATTATAGGTCAAGTATTAACATTTGTAATATCACATTTATACAACATTTGAGGTATTTATAGTAAGATATATCTCCTATGGACATAGTTCTCAATGGTTTTAGTGTCCATGTTTAGAGATCCATCAGGGAGATTCCACTTTCATTATAGGTTAGACCAATATATGTGGCCACTAGATTTTTAGTATTACCTAGTGCTTGCCTCTTTATCTCCTATAAATCTCTTAGTTTTCTCAAAACCCTCATTCTCATATTATTATCTTCTTACCTCTTTATGCACCCTAGTATCTTATCACATCTACAACTTCCTCTACATCCATATTATTCTTCTTGATTACACCTTTCTTTGAATCCAATTAGTACTCAAAAGAATAGAAGGCCTAAAACCTACTTTATTATTATAATTCCCAATATATAACTTAATAATTCATGAAAATAATTTAAAACTTCATAAATATAATCATAAATATTACCTTAGGACCTCAAGCTCCTTTTCTAACCCACCTTGATGACACACTTTCTCTCAACTCTTTGGCATTCACTTTCCATGATAATTATATTCCTCATTCAATATTATTTCTCCCAAAGAACTTACTACTATGATACCAATCTAATATAGATCAAAATCATAAACTTGATGTAGATGAAAACATGCACTTATGAAAATACCTAGCTATGATGTTTGCATTTGTTCCCTCTTTATAATTTTTAATGTTCTTGCTTTAGATAGTTCCCCTACTCTTTTTGACTTTTGATCAAATCTTGGTCTTCAGTAGGATTTAATTATCCTTTCATGTTTATTAATCTCCATTACCTTATTTACATATCACTTCCTATTCCATCTATAATCTTTTACCTTATTTTATTCCCTAAAACTCAACTTTAGTTTCAAAACTTGATCCTTCTATAGGATCATATACCTCAAAATCCTAAAACATGTCCCAATGTACTTGTCCTTCCATAATGGTTCTTATAGACATCCACCTGCTAAACATACTCCTATCCAAATACAAACCTAATACTCAACTTGAAATATTGAACTCTTATCCAATCAACTCTATCATTTTTGAAACCTCACTCCTTGTAGCCCTTTGTTCATATAAACCTAGAAGGTACAAACAAACAAAAAAAATTGATCAGACAAAAGACATTTTCAATTACCCATTATCCTTATTCAACTATATGCCAAGTTTTATGATCCAAATCTCCATGCAACCCAACTAAATCATCTCACCTTTTTACCAATTAGGCCTATTTAGATCTAGTATAATGACACAATTATGGAAACCATATAATATGGTCTTGTACCACTCCAAACATTATTAATATTCATTAACTTGATAAGTTACATTAGATTCTAATATTTAAAGAAATTTGAAGGGTTGAAACAAAATATATACTAGTTGTAATTTTGAAACCCTAGTATTGAGAATGTGTTCTAATGTATGAATGAATTTGTCATTGATTTCATGAAAGGATCATTGATTTTATTTTGTGTTATGTTTTCTACTCTTAAATTTGAATTCATGGGCCATGTACTAAAGAGATATAGTGAGAAGGCATGTGACTTGTGTGAAGAAGGTTGGTAGTGTGTGATCATGGTATTAGGTTATATAACATGAGGATGAGGATTTTATAATATTACAAGAGGTTTAAATGTGTGATTAAGGTCTAATTATGACTGGTATTATAAGGCCTAGTGTGTAAATAGACCTAATATGAACTAATGAGGGACAAAGTTTAGTTCCCAAGGTACCAAAGCTAATTTGAGTATTTTCAAAGGTTTTAGATGTTGTTTCAAGTATGTTTACCAATTTTGAGGTCAAATATTGAAGGATAAATCATGAAAATTAGTATTGAGGTTTTTTGTGTGCACAGAATGAGGTGTTCCACACCTGAGAAAGTTTTTCTTATGCTTATTGGCACATGTAACATTTTCACGAGATCCTAATAAGTTATTTAAATTAGGGTAATGTTTATACCTTTAACTTATTAGCATTATTTTTGGATCTGAGGGGCAATCCTTTATGAACAATTGTTAAGAAGGGAAAATAGTCAAAACCCTCCTAAAGCCCTCATAATGACTCGATAGGAAATATCTTGTTGGAAATGAGTTATAATTGATTGGATGACCTAGTTTGATTTTGTATCATGTATATGGCTCTCCCAATTTTCTCTAGATGGAATTGGTCTATCAAAAGAGTGAGTTAAAGCTATAGGAAATCCCTTATTATTTGAATTTTTGATGTAGCAACTAGGGTTGACCAGGTCAAAAAATGTAAATGGTTGGAGGATGATGTGTGAGAATTTTATATTGTGACCATGTAATTTTTTAATAATATTTTAGACCTTAAATATGCTAAACTGGTCATGGAATTTGACCTATCACTAAATAGGCCTAGTAAGAAAGATAGTGAGAAAACCAGGCATAAGTGAGAATGAGATTAGGGATTGGTTGAAGTGGATTAGGTATGGATAAAAATTCATGTGGAAATTTTAAAGACCTATATAAACTTTCCCCTTTAAATATAAGTTCTAGTTATGTTCATATACATGGAAACATTCTTCTCAAAGTGCACTGTCTAACACAATGAGGTTTGTGTAGGGTGAAGACATGAAATTGGTCTATAAGACCAATATTGATATTAAAAATTGTAATATATATATATATATATATATATATATATATATATATATATGTTATAATTGTTAAGCATGGGATATACTAAGATGGGGGAGGTAAATCAGTATATCATATATCTTATAAAACTTTCCCTTAATCAAATTTCACTTAATCAAACATTTAAGATATGCAATAAAACTAAAACAATAAACATCACACAAGAGAGAGACTCTAGATATAATGTGGAAAACCAATGTGGGAAAAACCACAGAGAACAATCTCAAGTATATGAATGAGCACCAACCCAAACAATATTCGCAAGCACCAACTTGCAAGAGCACTAACCCCTTTGCTAAGCACCAACCCAACAACTATTTGTGAGCACCAACCCACAAGAGCACCAACCCCTTTGCTGAGCACCAACCTAGCAAAAATTCATGAGCACCAACCATAGGAGAACCAACCCCTTTTCTGAGCACCAACCTAGCAATAATTCATGAGCACCAACCCAGTAACTATTTGTAAGCACGAACCCATAGGAGCACAAACCCCTTTGTGAAGCACCAACCCAGTAACTATTTGTAAGCATGAACCCATAGGAGCACCAACCCCTTTGTGTATACCACACAACTATCTCTCAATGTTGCTATCTCAACAAATGATAGCTTGTTACAACATCTCCTTCCTCTCTCTCATGTTTGCTCTTCTAAGCTAGATATAACAAATACAAATCATATTATTCTCTCACAATTGCTCTTCTAAGCTAGATATTACAATATCAAATCAACCTCTATCTCACATATTACAAATGGATTCTTAAGCCTTTATTTATAGCTTTCCAAATGAACTTTGGCCTTCCCCCTTTGTGACCCTTCAATCCTCATGGAAAAATGGCACCAAAATTGTATGACCCTTCATATCCTTGCCTTTGAAAAGTCATGTGGTGACCCTTCATGAGCAAAAACGTCCTTCCATCTTTTGTCCTTATCTTGGTGACTTTTTGTATTCCTCAAAGTTTCCCTTCATGAGAAATTACGCCTTTCCTCTTTTATCTTCACTTGGTGACTCTTGGAATTCCCCAAGATGACTCTTTATGGGAAATTGTGTCCCATCCTTCTTTTGTCTTTACCCCATGGCTCTTTGACTTCTCCATGGGCCCTTCTTTTGTCTCATATGCAACCAAAAATATATTCATTAATATTAAATAAATATTAATTCATATTAGCCAAGATATATCTATTACAAACAACATTAAATGCAATGGGGCCTTTATCACCAATAATGCTAGACCTTTGACATCAATGACAATATTTCCAACAATCTCCCCCTTTATCATTGATGGCAACCTCAATCCTGAAATTGCCACATCTTATCACCTACACATACTATCATCTGAAAACATACAGTAACTCCTCCTTACTATAGCAACCTGTATCTATTCCCTATACCTATTTTTGCACCTATACCTATACCTGTTATTCTCCCACTTTGACATCAATGGAAAAGGGCCTACCTGGAGCTCACACTTAGCTCCCCCTCAACTGATGCTAAACATCAATGGTAAGAAGTAAAATAAAATACTCCCAACTCCTCTTGTATATCTTTGAATGTGTCATTTGATTGTGCCTTTGAGAAGATATTTGATAATGCATATAAATCTTTACCTGCCCTTTGAGAATCTACAACCAACTCATTTGAATATTTTCTTCTAACCTCACAACCTTTTGTATAAAACTTTAATGTATATCCATGATCACATATTTGACTAACACTCAATAGATTATGCTTAATACCTTTTTCATACAAAACATTCTTAGTCTTGGTTCTATCATAATCCAAACTCAAAGTACCTTTTTTAGCTATCCTAGTAGTGGTCTTATCTCTGAATGTCACTACGCCACCATCGATCTACTTTCCTCTTATCTCCTATCATATTCCTTGGACATCCATTATCAACGAACCATGGCTGATCTTTATTTATTACATGCAAAGTTGTTTGCACCAACATAGAATCTTTAGGTTATTTCTTTTGCCATGAACATGTATGAACCTTCTTCTTGATGAATGGAGCTTTGAAACTCTGATCCTTCTTCATTGAATCTGCATGAGTATTCTTTTCCTTCTTTCTAAAACTATTAGCTCTTTTTCAACATTCTAATTTCTTATGACCATAATCATTTGGAACACTGCATATGCAAGAATCATTCTAATAGCCTCAAACCATAATACTTATGCAAAATTTTCTTCAAAAATCTATTCCCTCAAAAGATATACAAATTAATCTACCAACTCACCTTCTTATCATGCAACATCACCAAGACCCAATAGCATCCACCATGCTTCAATTTTTCTTAAAAGTTTCTCCTTGAAGCCTAAAAGAGACACCCCACACAAAAGGGTCCTAGAAACAAATCTCAAGAGATTCCCACATCTCCTCTATTTCTTCCTTGATCTTCTTGTGTTTCTCTTTAGAATCCATTTAAGCATGTCTAGCCTTTTTGACTTATTAACCTTATCATTTTTGATGTTTTTCATCTTCTAAAATTTTACAACTATCTTATCTTGACAAAACTCATGCTCAAATGTAACAAATTCTGCACAATCCTTCCTATCTGATTCTCTATCTACTACAACAAGTAATTCATTTTCACTTTTAAACTCAACCTGATCAACCTTTACTATTTTAGGTCTCCAAACCTGAATTTTTCTTTTCTCATATTTTCTAGGGGCTCTATATCCTTTGATATACTTTGAATATCTCTTTACTTTATTTTGACATAATTTAGCAATATGGCCAACCTCATGACAATAAAGCAAACAATATTTCTCATACCTTTTTCTTGAATGTGAGTGAGATCTCCCTTTGACTGACTGGTTTTCCTCATACAGTGTCTTGCCCTATGACCAACATGATGACAAACAAAACAATGACCATGAAAAGAATTTGAAAACTTGAAAGCATTGGGCTACCTGATTAGCTTCTTTAATTTTCCTTCAAAACTTGCATCCTTCTTTCCTTGGGATAAAATTTCATGATCTTTCTCAACCTTGATTATAAGATTCTCATCATTATCCTTTAAAGAACCTAACTCAACCTTCAATTGATTACACTCTTCTTCTCTTGATTTCAAACTTGAATTTGTAACCTCTCACTAATTCTTAAGATCCTAAATAAATATCTTATTTTATTTTACTTTTATAGCCAACTTAGAATCCAAGATACACACTTGTTCCTTAAGATCCTCAACCATAGATTTCAACTCTTGATTCTCCTGCTTTAGCTGCTTGGCCATCTCATGCTTTTCTTTGATCTACCTTCAAGATGTTAATACCTTTCTGAAGGAACCTGCTCTGATACCAATTATTAAGCATAAGATATACTAAAAGGGGGGTGAATTAGTATATCATATATCTTATCAAACTTTCCCTTAATCAAATTCCACTTAATCAAACATTCAAGATATGCAATAAAACTAAAACAATAAACATCACACAAGAGAGAGAGACACTAGATATAACGTAGAAACCCAATGTGGGAAAAACCATGGAGAACAATCTCAAGTATATGAATGAGCACCAACCCAAACAATATTCATAAGAACCAACTTGTAGGAGCACCAACCCATTTACTGAGCACCAACCCAACAACTATTCATGAGCACCAACCCATAGGAGCACCAATCCCTTTGTTGAGCACCAACCTAGCAATAATTCATGAGCACCAACCCACAGGAGCACCAACCCCTTTCCCGAGCACCAACCCAGCAAAAATTCATGAGCACCAACCAATAAGAGCACCAACCCCTTTACTAAGCACCAACCCAACAACTATTTTTTATCACCAACCCACAAGATCACCAACCCCTTTGTGTATACCACACAACTATCTCTCAATGTTGTTATCTCAACAAATGATAGTTCATTACAACATCTCCTTCCTCTCTCTCATGTTTTCTCTTTTAAGCTAGATATAATAAATACAAATCATATTCTTCTCTCACAATTGCTCTTCTAAGCTAGATATTACAATATCAAATCAACCTCTATCTCACATATTACAAATGGCTTCTTAAGCCTTTATTTATAGCTTTCCAAATGACCTTTGGCCTTCCCCCTTTGTGACCCTTTAGTCCTCATGGAAAAATGGTGCCAAACTTGTATGACCCTTCATATCCTTGCCTCTGAAAAGTCATGTGGTGACCCTTCATGAGCAAAACTGTCCTTCTATCTTTTGTCCTTATCTTGGTGACTTTTTGTATTCCTCAAAGTGTCCCTTCATGAGAAATTGTGCCCTTTCTCTTTTGTCTTCACTTGGTGACTCTTGGAATTCCCAATATGACTCTTCATGGGAAAATTCATCCCATCCTTATTTTGTATTTACCCTATGGCTCTTTGAATTCTCCATGGGCCCTTCTTTTGTCTCATATGCAACCAAAAATATATTCGTTAATATTAAATAAATATTAACTCACATTAGCCAAGATATATCTATTACAAACAAAATTAAATGTAATGGGGCCTTTATCACCAATAATGCTAGGAATTTGACATCAATGACAATATTTCCAACAATAATTATGATTAAGGATCATTAAAACCCATTTTTATTTCATAAAAGTGTTCACACGTGTTCTAAATCTTGATCTTCATGACTATGTTTTTGGAGTTACAGACCATTTTGTATGTGTGAGTGAGAATGATCTTACCGAGTATTTTTGCATATATTTTAATGATTAAATTAAAATTATTTTATTATATAAGTATCATATGTTTATATTAATAAATTTACATGCATGAAAAACTCCTATGAAAGTGTGAAAAAGTCAAACGTTTTTGACTAGGTTCTTAAAGCATGAGTGTAGTTCTAAGTGAGCATATGAAGCTGATTAGTTTGTGTTAATTTTACATATATTTTGAAATATAATGGAATTGGTGATGAAAATTATTTTATTTATGTTATATCCATGTGATTTTTTGTTTGGGTTATGTGGCAAAGTTTATTGTATGCATTAGATTTACAAGATAGACTTTTGGGTAGTGAGAAGGCCTAATTGGGTGGTTCAAGGAGTGAAATGAGATAAATGGCATTGGATATATAATGTGATATTATAATGGGTTTAATTTAGTCATTTTTTAATTATTTCATCCATTTTTTTAGGATCATGGTGTTCCAAAGTGGCCAAAGTGAAACATGTGCTTAGAGAAGGCCTAATTGCATTAGGTCTCTATTAGGAATAATGGTGGTTTTGGCCCTTAAGGGTAATGCCCAAAATATGTATTGGTCGTATCACTTGTAAAACGTTTTTTTGATATATTATAAATTTCATCCAAGTGTGGATAGTTTTTTAACCAACCAATATCAGTGAGAGCAAGAGTCAAGTATAAAGAGAAGGTCTAATAGGCCAAATTAACTTGTTAGAATATTGAGGATATGAGTGAATGACAGATTTTTTTAAACCAAGTAGAGGGTTTTAATACCATAATATATTTGTGATAAATATTTCATGAATATCCAACTATGTTTATATATGTGATGACCAAGGTCATATGACCTAATTCTGCTAAGGAGAGGGCTAGTTGAGTGAGAAGGCCTTATAAGATATTTGAGAGAGATAGAAGAGTGAGAATAGAAAAATAAGGTGGTAATGTTCATTTAATTGTAAAAAAGGTGTCCTAATTTTATTATTGGAAAATTTAATTGATTTGGTGCTGAGTTACCTTGGGGTTTGGTGCCTCCTTTCAAGTTGGTGTTTGCTAAAGGACTAGTTGAGTTGGTGCTTGACTAGTAAGGGGTTGGTGCTCCTTGTGGGGTTGGTGCCTTACTAAAAGTTTGATTCATTAATTATAGGACTATATTCTAAGATCTTTGCTAGTGGGTTTTATCCCCCATGAGGGTTTCCCGCATAGATCTTGTGTTCATGTTTTATGTTCCTGCTGCATGCTCATAAGAATGATTGATTATCTTGCTACATCTATATATTTGTTTGAATGATTATTGAATGATATATGGAATTTAAATAAAAGTTTTAAATTTATTCACCCTCCCCCATCTCAATGGTTATGCTTCTAATAATTTTTACCAATCTAAGCTCCCTTATGTAGGCCTAATAGTCTAATGGAGATCTTTGGAGCACACATATGGATTTTGTTAATGAAAGTGTTTTTTATGATTTCAATGAGAATCTTTCCATAGTCATTGAAACATATTGTGAATTTTTTTCAAAAGAGAAGAATCATATGGAATAATTCACCCAACTTAGAATGAAATTAAACACTTTATAGGCACAAGTTGAGCAAGATGAAATCATCTTAAGAACATATCAGAGATTTGAGGAGAGTACTAGAAAACTTAACAATATTCTAGAAAATCAAAGGTATTGGTATGATATGACAGGTCTTGGATTGAAAAAGGAATAAAAGGATTTCAAGGAGAGTTAGTTTCTAAAAATCATTAATCAGTCAAGGAGTGATAAAGCTAGTAGAATCAAGATCTATGCATAAGAGGTCAAGTTTGAATTCAATCATCAACAAGCCAAGAAGGGGTTTGATCCATCAAAGGATATCAAAGGCAATGGTGTATTATCATATTATAATCAAAATATAAATAAGGTTAAATAATTAGAGTATGTGGATTATTTCACTAGTTATTATTTCTCTTGTGATATATTTGGACATAGAGGTGTTGACTAAAAATGGAAAAAGTAGAATCTTATGTTAAAACTGCAACCAAAGAGGACACATTGTAAAGGAGTGTATGAAAATATCTATAATGAAAACTAGTTATGTTTAGAAGACATGTAGTCATGATAATAAATAATGGATTAAGAAATTAGATCCTATGGGTAAGATGGAAGAGAAGAAATGACCTAGAGGAGAATAATCTATAATAGCCCAAACTAGATTTCATACTCAGAATGAAGACTTGAAGTGGTACATAGACATTGGTTGTTTAAGTCACATTATAGGATATAACAAATTCATCACTTTGAAGAATAATGTCATAGGTTCAATAAGGTTTAGAGATAACACATCTGCTAATATAGTTGGCAAAGGTGATTTGAGCTTGGATAATGGGAAAACCAAGATAAAATGTATTATATGTACATGGATTGAAACACAAATTATTGAGTGTAAGTCAAATGTGCATCCAAGAACCTACCCTAACTTTACATGATAAAATATGTGAGATAAGGAGAGAAAAATCATGAAGGTTAATTGTAAAAGACAAGAATTGAGAACAATCTATATGTACTGAATGAGATCATAAAAGAGAAGTAATTTATGAGCAAGGTATATGAAACTTGGATATGAAATATGATGTTAGGTCATATGAACTTTGAAAATATAGTCAAGATCAACTCTAAAGGATCCATGAAGAACATGCCAAAATTTTCCAAACCTACAAATGCTCTTTTCAAGGCATGTCAACATCGTAAGCAAGCTATGAGGACATTCAAGTCTAAAGAATACTCTACTAATATACCTTTAGAACTAATTCATATTGATCTATGTGGTCCTACAATGATTATAGTATTCAAGGTGAAAGATAATTCATGTTGTTTATAGATGACATCACTAGAATAACTTTGGTAGCATTCTTGAAGGAGAAGTCAGAAGCTCTAGGTAAGTTCAAAACCTTCAACAATTTGATTGAAAATGAGATGAATGTGAATATCAAGTGTCTTAGGTATCATAAAGGAGGAGTGTTTTGGTTAAATGAGTTTGATGAGTTTTGTGAGGTCAATGGAATAAAAAGATAGTTCTAAGCTATTAGAACACCTCAATAGAATGGGGTGGTTGAGAGAAAGAACATAAAAATTTAAAAAATAGCAAGGACCATGTTGAATGAGTCAAAGTTGTTTGATGGATACTAGAGAAAATCTATGATTATTGTAGTTTACACTTTAAATAGAGGACATATTATGATCAATGCTAACAAGACTCTATATGAATTATGGAATGGCATACTTGTAAGTGTTAAACATTTTAAGGTATTTGGGAATAAATGTTATATCAATAGAGATGATGAGGACTTAGGAAAGTTTGAATCAAGGTCTGATGAAGGTATTTTTGTGGGAAATTCATCAATAAGTTATTCTTATAGATGTTACAACAAAAGGTTGGAAAAGATAGCAGAGAGAAAAATTGTGAAGGTTGATGAGAATAAGAAATCATATTCTTAATAAAGGAATATGAAGGAGAAATACATATAGATTGGTAAGAAGAAGAAGCTGAGGAGAGAAAGGAATCAAAATATACTTCTAACAAGATTCAAAAGGATCATCCTGAATCTCAAATCATTGGAAATAATAGTGTAGGAATACAAACAAGGAGAAGAATGGTAAGTGATGTTAATCAAGAGAATATTACCTTAGTATCTAATTTTGAAACTCAAATATATGTAGAAACAAGTGAAGATAAGTTTTGGATATATGCCATGAATGAGGAGTTAAATAAAATTGAGAATAATGAGACATGGGAATTATTACCTAGGGCTAAAGACAAATATCATTGGTATAAAATGGGTGTTTAAAAACAAGTTGAATGAGAATGGATAACTTGCTAGAAATAAGGCTAGACTAGTATGCAAAGGATATGCTCAATTATAAGGAGTGTACTTTGAGGAAAATTTTACTTCTATGGCAAGTTTAGAGTCTATTAGAATTTTTATTGCCTATACAGGCTTCAAAGACTTCAAGATATATCAGATGGATGTCTAGTTAGCTTTCCTAAATGGGAATTTAGAGGAATAAGTATAAATTGAGAAACCTGAGTGTTTCCTATTGATTGATAACAATGACTATTTTTATAGGTTGAATAAGGTAATATATGGTCTAAAACAAGCTCTTAAAGCTTGGTATGCTAGACTAGACAAGTATATTTTGGATGAAGGTTTCAAGAAAGGAGTTACAAATAGTAACCTATATATCAAGACTAAAAATGATCATCAGTTGATATTGGTGGTCTATGTGGATGATATCATATTTGGTGGAACTAATGAGAACATTACCAAGGCCTTTGCATAGGTGATAAATCTAGAATTTGAAATGTCTATGCCTGGATAACTATCCTTCTTTCTTAGACTTCAAATTAGTTGATCTAAAAAATGTATGTTCATTTCATAGGTCAAATATATAAAAGAGATGTTATAGAAGTTTAAGATTGAAGATTTAAAAATTTTAAGTACACCTATGGTTATAAGATGTAAGTTAATTAAGGAGGATGAATCTTCATGAGTTAATTAGATAAATTATATATCAATGATTAGGATTTTGTTGTTTACTAGTGCCTCTAGACTTGACACCATGCAAGCACTAGGTCTTATGGGAAGACTTCAAGTAGATCCTAAAGAAAATAATTTAGAAGTGGTCAAGAGGATACTTAGGTATCTCAAAGGAACTATGGATTATAGATTAGGGTATCCAAGGAGCAATAAGTTTGGCCTAGTAGCCTATGTAGATGCAGATTGGGATGGTAGTCTAGAAGATAGAAAAAACACTAGTGGAGGATCCTTCTTCTTAGGTAAGTGACTAGTCTCATGGATAAGCAAGAAAAAACCATCATTGGATTTATCTACTTGTGAGGATAGGTACATTTTAGTAACTTCATTTTGTACTCAAGTGCTATGGATGATACAAACTTTAGAGATTACAAGGTGGAGTTTGATGGTCCTAGTCCTATTTTTTGTGATAACACTAATGACATAAGTGTTTTAAAGAATATTTTCATGCATTTAAGGACCAAGTAAATTTTTATCAAGTATCATTTCTTAATAGAATAGGTAAGTGAATAAAGTATTGAGCTTGAATTTATGTATACCGAGGATCAAATTGTAGATATTTTGACTAAGCCTATTCCAAAGGCCACTTTTGAACATCTAAAATAGGAATTGGGTGTGATTATTATTCTTAGCAGTCACTAAGTAAGTCAAAGTTCTTATCAGGAGCTAATAATGAGGTATTTTAGATCCAAGAGTAGGAAAGAAGTGCACAAGCTATGAGGTCAAAGGGGGAGTCATATAATTTTGTGAAGAAGATGTTTGAGGTATGCAATGAGATAGGTGAGCTTGTTGATATGATATTTCATTCATATTTATTGAGTTTTGTTGTAGATAGTGATTTTCTATTAATGTCAAAGTGGGAGATTGATTTGTATGGGGAGATGTGTCCTAGTAAAAGAAGATTATTTAAATGATTGTCATCAATAAGTGGTTGCCATCAATGACAAAGGGGGGATTTTTGAGAATGTGTTATAAGGTATGAAGGAAATTGTCATTTATGTCAATAAAGTGTCATTTATGTCATTATGAATTATCTTTGTTGGTCTTAAAGTTGAATTCATGAGTCATGTACTAGAGAGACCTAGTGAGAAGGCATAAGCTTGGTAGCATGATGAGATGAGCAGCATGTGGCTTGTGTGAAGAAGGTTGGAAGTGTGTGAGCATGGTATGAGGTTATATGACATGAGGATGAGGTTTTGAAAATAATACAATAGGTTTCAAGGTGTGATCAAGGTCTAAGTATGATTTACATTGAAGGCCTAGTGTGAAAAGAGACCTAGTATGACCTAATGACGGATCAAGTTATATTCCCAACATGATAGAGCTCATTTTAGAATTTTCATCAGTGTGAGAGGTTATGTAAAGTTTATTTACCAGTTTTGAGGTCAAATCCTGAAAGAGAAATCATTAAATTTGGTGTTGAGGTTTGATGTGTGCATAGAATGAGGTGTTGTAGTCTTATGCTCATTGGCATATGGAAACTTTGCATGAGATCCTGATTAGTTCATGTAAGTTTGGGAAGGTTCATATATTTAATTTAATATAATTATTTTTGGATTTAAGTGGCAATCCTTTATGAATGATTGTTAATAAGGGAAAGAAAACTAAACTCTCTTAAAACCCTCATAATGACCTGATAGGAAAGATATTATTGTAAATGGCTTAGAATGGATTGGATGATCTAGTTTTATGTTTTTATCATGTATAATACTCTCCAAATTTTCTCTAGGTGGCATTGGTCTGTTAGAAGAGTGAGTGGAAGCTACAAGAAACCCTTTGTTTCTTGGATTTTTGATGTAGTAGGTAGGGTTGACTAGGTAAAATCATGTAAATGGTTAGAGGATGATGTATGAGACTTGTATTTTTTTCCCATGTAAGTTATTGATTATGTTTCATGGCTTAAATATTCTAAGTTGGTCATATAAGTTGACTTATTGCTAAATATGCCTAATAAAGAAGACAATGAGAAAACTAGGCAAAAATGAGAATGAGATTAGGGATTGGTTAAATTGGATTAGGGATGGATAAAAATTAATTAGTTAATTAATAAATAACTATATCACCTTTCCCCCTTGAATATAATTTTTTTTATGCTCATAAACAAGCAAAAAATTGTTCTTGAAGTGACATGTTTAACATAGTGAGGTTTGTGTAGGGTGAAGACATGAGATTGGTCTATAAGACCAATATTGATATCGAAAATTGTAATATATATATATATATATATATATATATATATATATATATATATATATATATATATATATATTAAAATATGTTATAATGATTATTAAATATCATTAAAACCCATTTTAAGTTCATAAAAGTGTTCACACAGGTGTTCTAAATCTTGATCTTCATGACTATGTTTTTGGACCTATTGGGAATTGTTTGTGTGTGAATGAGAATGATGTCCTTGAGTCTTTTTTCATAGAGTTTAAGGATCCAATGAGAATTAATTTATTATATAATTCTTATATTTTAATTTTAAAATTTTTTTATTCATGATAAAATCCTATGAAGGTGTGAAATTTCAAAGGTTTTTGACTGGGTTCTTAAGGCCTATGTGCAGTTCTGAGTGAACATATGAAGCTGATTAGTTTATGGTCTTTTGACCTATATTTTGAAATATAATGGACTTGGTAATGAAAATAATGTCAAAAATTTTCTATCCATGTGATTTTTTATTTTTTTATGTATCAAAGTTTATTTTATGCATCATATCAAGATAGACTTTCTGGTAGTGAGAAGGCCTAATTGTGAGTAGACCTAATTGGGTGGTTCAAGGAGTGAAATGAGATAAATAGTGTTGGTAACATAATATGAGACTATAAGGGGATTAATTTAGTCATTTTTTAAGTTTTTCATAAATTTTTTGAATCTAATGGTGTTCCAAGGTGGCCAAAGTGAAACGTGTGCTTATAAAAGGCCTAATTGCATAAGGTCTCTATTAGGCCTAATGGTAGTTTTGGTCTTTAAGGGTAATTAACAAACTATGTAGTGGTTGTATCCATTTTTAAATGTGTTTTTTATATATTAAAAATGTTATCCAATTATGGATAGGTTATTTTCTGACCAAGATGGGTCAGAGCAAGAGTCAAGTATAAAGAAAAGGTCTAATAGGCCAAATTGACTTGTTAGAATATTGAAGATATGAGAGAATGACATAGAGTTTTGGAAACTAGGTATAGGGATTGATTATTGGAAAAATAGGTATAGGTATAGAGTCATGAATATATAAATTCATTTTTATAGGTTATGATTAAGGTCGTATGACCTAATTCTTCCAAGGAAAGGGCTAGTTGAGCAAAAAGGCTTCATAAGCTATATGAGAGAGATAAAAGAGTGAGAAGAAAAAAATAAGGTGGTAATATTTATTTGAGTGATAAATATGTGTCAAAAGGTGATCATAGGTTCAATTTAACTTATTTGGTGTTGAGTTACCTAGGGGGTTGGTGCCTCCTTGTAATTGGGTGCTTGCTAAAGGACTAGTTGAGTTGGTGCTTGAATAGTGAGGTGTTGGTGCTCCTTATGGGGTTGGTTCCTTAATAAAAATTTTATTCATTTATTATAGGAATGTATTACAAGATATGTTTTAGTGGGTTTTATCTTCTATGAGGGTTTCCCACATAAATCTTGTGTTCATGTTTTATGTTCCTACTTCATGCTCATAACAATGATTGATTATGTCTTGTTATATCTATAGATCTATTCAAATGATTAATTTATGATATATGTAATTTAAATAATAGTTTTAACATTTATTCATCCCCCCTCAAAGGTTGTTCTTCTAATACCTAGATTTAGCTTAGGTAAGCCTGTATAAGGTTGAGAGGCTAGAACATTAGATATTTTGAGTTTGAGATCACTCCAATAAATTTTGATACATGCATGAATTATTTACAAACTTCCATAAAATTATACAAATATTATTTAGTCATAATTAATAAAAAAAATGTCTCCAAAAGATAATATTTCAAGAAATTTGGGTATACACTAGGATTTTATAAGGCCAAGAGATATCAAAATGGTCTCAAATGATTTATAGATAATTTATCTCACTTATAATACTTAGATGATGTTTAATTAATCTTACCTCAAATTTCCAATATCTAGTTATGAATAATCCACCTCAATAAGTTTCAAACAACAAAAAATATAGAGTTCTGAGTGCCTTTGCTTTACTATTTGTGAAGATAAACTTGTGTCTTCTAATTCTAAAGGATATATAGATCCATAAATTACTTGCCAAAATAGGTAAAAATTTTATACTCTTGAATACACCTTATAAGACTTTCACCCAAGCTTACAAATCTTATCAACACTTGGATAGTTCTATTCTTAAACTGAAAAATACATATTTCTCTTTTTTTGGACTATGTTGTATGATTCGATCATGATAACTAAATAATGATAAAAATAAATCCATAAAATAATGTATAATAATAATATAATAAAAATTAAATTTAGAATAATTTAATCTGACATTCTCAAATACATTCATACTTTTGATTCATAACATAGTATGCACATAATTTTTATAAGGGAGATAGGGTTCCTCCATTCTTGATTTATCTTATCACTTAAACTCTATCATTTTCTAGGTTTTCCTCCCTATTGACCTAATAATAATCATACTACTAAGAATAATAACTCCTCTCAAGCATTTCATTCCTCTTACTATATCAAACATGCAAAACCAAACTCCTTTGTGTCAACCCCATGTTGCATGGTAGTTACAAGTATAGTATTAATGGATTTCCTTCTTCTTTTCCATCACGTGAAAGTGGAGACACTATAATACACCTTTTAGAATCATTTAGGATCCATTAAAAACATAAAATATACATTACATTACTCAAAACACTTAAAAAACCTCTCTAAAGTCCTTACATAATTTCAAATTTTTAAATCCCCCTTTTTGGTGGGAAACACAAAAATAGACTAACAACACATCATTTATTGTCTCTAAAACATATTAGGGACCCTAAAATACCCATCAATCTCAATAAATATCTAAACACTCACATTTTACCAAGTCCACATAATTTTCATGATGTTCCTACATCACCTAATCAACCTTAAAGCAATCCCAAATCCTCATTCTTGCATCCTAGCCTTTCATGCTTAGTTTTCATACAGTTGGGCACTAGCACCATAATAAGGATAGTATTTGCACATGGAATTAGTGTCCCAATAATGGTGTTAATTTTATTTCCCTCTCTTTTTCATAAATAGATATCTTTTCAAATCTAAAACCTCATTGGGTCAGCCTAGACCTATTTCAGCACCCACATAGGAATTAGAACTATATATATATATATATATATATATATATATATATTTACATACATTAGTTTTATCCCTATAACCAATATATGTAAATCACATTCTTATTTCATATGAAAACTTAGAACAAGTAATGTAAAATCAAGGTTATCAATCCCTATTCTTCCCTACATCTACATATAATCATCTACAATGTTCCTAAGTTCAAATTACTCAGATTTCTAGTCTCAAGCAACTATAAAACACTTAAGACAACTATCATAATAGATTCACTTGAACTTACACCATAAATTATGTGGGGAGAACTACATCATTCTTGATCCCTCTTCAAATTATTGGTATGTAGGAAACTCTCATCATAGTGGGGTGTTGAGGATGTCCAACCTACCCCACTAATAAACATAATTTTTAGCTTATATCAATTATATGGCCTAAAAACATGGAGGATTAGGGATTGACCATAAATTCAATCAAAATAGAAAATATACAAGGTTTTATAACTCATAAGTGCATGAATAAACCTCATAGATCCATACATGGGTGCACTTAGAAGCTCAGGATAGTCCTGCATATAGGACACTACTACTAATATAGGTACACTATCACCACATTTATAATAATAGCACTACTATCCAATTATGATGATACTATCTAGGATGGAATATGACACTATGATCCTATTGGTAACATTCAAACTAACCTCTGCTTCAGTTTCTAGCCTCTAGATCATTTGTCTCAGTCATTTTATAACTAAGTTCTTACTTGCACTATTTATTATTATTTTTAGAAAGTTCAAAGTTAGTTAATTATATAAAAAATTAGTGGATGTATTTATTGCATATTATTACCCTAATTTAATATTCTTAGATCTTTAACAAAAATAGGATTTACATTCTCTAAGTCCTAAAAGGTTAAAATAATTATACATGAAACATGATGCAACTTGAGGCATACAAGTGTCATGTCAAGATAAATATCTCAATGGGATACATAGTGAATAGTAAAAATTGTAGTGAGAATCCATAGATTGAGTAATAATAGGCATAAAATGCATGATATATATAACATACCATCACATATAATAATATGAGTGCATGATATGGATCATGGCACAAACACACTTAACAAACTATCTTAGATTTATCCACACATAACAAGAGAGTCAAAGAGTCATGCATAATATCATATCCATGATGCACACAATAGCACTCAATGTCACATAATTTAAGATCCACAAAAAAAGGACAATAAATGACACATAAAATCAAATTCAATTAGAGAGCAAAGGAATAGTCACACAATGCAATAAACAAGCAAACATGATATTATGTAACACACAACAATATAAATCATGCATAAAACAAGAAAGGCTAAAATAAAAAATCAATAATTACATAGCCTTAAATTTAGGGTGGATATCTTGGAGAATTATAATGAGAATATTAAAAATAACAACAACTACTTAGTTGATTGTAGTAAGATAGCCATGTATGAGGAGATTTAGAATGTAGAGAATCTTAGAACTCACCTCGTGGAGTTATTTGAAACTAAGATGATTAGAAAAGGGAAATGTAAGTATGGATAATTTAGTGGATCCCAAAATATCATGGACAAAGAAAAATTATTGTTTCAAATTGATGCTAACCTTAAAAATATGAAAAGTCGTTGGGAGGATGTCTTAGGAAATTTAGACTTGGATTAGACTCTATTTTTTTTATAGTGGTTCTTTGTGGATGCTTCTATTGTATGTGGGATTTATTTTAGCTATCTTTGGCCTTGTTTTATCTTATTTCCTCTCTTGGTATATGATAAACCTTTGTCTATCTTTTTCTTGTACTTCTCTTAGGGTCTAGGGACCCTAGTTCAAAAAAATCCCCTCTTTAAACTTAATAAAAAAATATACAAAATCAATACATGTCAGAATCACATATATAAAAATATAATATCTTGTGAAATAGTAGTATAAGTAGTATGAGTTAGATTAATTCATATATAATCAATGTGAAGTATTTCAGTATGGCTGATGGAAATAGAAAGATAAAATCTATGTACAGTAGGAAGATGCCCCTATTAGGACTTTTTGGTGGAGTGAAAATTGAAGAAAAACATTATTTTATTTAGCCAACTATGAAACAAGAGCAATGTTTCATATAAACAAAAATAAAATATTTAAAATAACTTTCAATAACCTATGAAAGTTAAAACCAATTACATAACTAAAAAAATAACATGTTGTTACATGAATAACAAAACCAATTTAATATTTATTTAATCTAAGTTAACACAAAAGTGGGTTATTTTATGAAAAAAATAACATCAATTTTATAAATATAAATTAAATAAATAAATTTATCCTAACATTCCCCCCTTAATTCATCATAGTCTTCAAATTTGAAGAAAGAATATTTTTTGAATGCCTCAAACTTATCACGTGAAAGTGACTTGGTAAACACATGTGCACACTGACCTTGAGTGGGGTAATACTAGAGCTAGATATTATGTTTTTGAACATGTTTTTCTATGAAATATACCTAAACATATATGTGCTTCATGAATCCATCAAACATTATAATGTAAACAAGTTTAATAACACCTTGATTGTCATTGTACATAACTATTGGGTATCTAAAGTACTCCCACTCTTGAAAGTATGTAATATAGCCATATCTCTTCATAGATAACTCTTCATGCAATGTGATATTATAACTTTGTAGACTATCAAGAGAAAAATTTCTACTTCTTGATTCCCCATAATATTGGACCAAATCCTAAAAAGAACACAACTCCAAAAGAGAATTTTCTATCATCAATTGAACCTGTATGATATAAATCTATGTAACCTAATAATAATAATAATAATAATAATAATAATAATAATAATAATAATAATAATAATAATAATAATAATAATAATAATAAATTATCATTATTATCTTATTCTAGGCCATACTCTATTTTTCCTTAAATATATCAAATTACCATTTAGCTACTTTCCAGTGGTTTACCTTGGGCTCCTGCATGAAGCATGAAAGATATATGATATTCAACCTAGTGTAGGTTATGCAGATGAGACTACCAATAAACTACTAACAGAGAGTGGAACCTATTAGTGGTGATGGATCTATTGAGACAACTAGATTATTATATATATAGGTTTTTTCATTGGTTTAAAATCCATCATCCAACACTTCCTTAACATTGTCTTGATAAAATTGATTTGAGACATAAATATAAGGTGCCCATTTTTCCATACTTCTAGACCAAGACAATAGTGTATTTAGCCAAGATCTATCATGTTGAATAACCATTTGGGATCATTATTTTGTGCATTTATCATCTTTACTAAATTTAGTCATGACTAGATCATCAATATGAACAAAAATTATAACAAACTCTCCCTTGCTCTTTTATCCTATATGTTTGGATCATATGGACTCCTGGAATCCATGTTGAGCAATATGTTCATCTATTTTTATGTACTAGGCCATAAAAACCTATTTGAGACCATATAATGATTTTGTATGTCTTCACAACTTATATTCTTGTCCATGTGTGACATAACATTTTGGTTGAGTCATGTGTACTTCTTCTTATAGAACTCCATTTAGGAAGGCACTTTTGACATCCATCTAATGAATGTCCCACCCAAATTCTTCAACAATAGAAAAAATCATTCTAGTTGTATTTATCTTGGTTGTGAGAGAAAAAGTCTACTCATAATATATGAATTATTTATGAGTGTATCACTTTTCCATGAGTCTTTCCTTATGCATATATATGTTTCCATTTTCCTTGTAATTAGTCTTGAATATCCATATATAACCAATGGGATTCTTCCCATATGGAAGATCAACAAGTTTCCATGGGTTATTCTTCATGAGAGACTAATACTTGGTATCTATGGCATATTTCTAAGGTTTTTATCTTGGTCTTTATGGACTATTGATGGATCAAATGTTTCTAAAACTATTCTCATCAAGGAAAAATTTACCTTTACATGATTCATATCATGTGTCCTTGAACTTGTAATGGATGTGTTTGGGACTCCATTCAATTTAACATCTATAATTGTGTTGGTATACCACTTAGGCATATGTTGATCATCAGGTTATGATGTTAGAGGCCTTGGTTGACCATATCATTTTCACTTCCACTTTTATCATCTAATAAATTTATAAGTCTGATGCTTCTATTAGGTGCTTATGTAGAAGGTGAAGTAATTTTACATTTATCATCAATTATTACATCCCTATTAATACTTGCACCTTCTTATTTTCTAGATCAAGGAGCTAATATGCCTTTGAATATTTATTGTGTCTCAAAAAAATGCATTCTTTGGTTTTATTTTCTTTTTTGATACATTCATGTATGCCTTGTAACCAAAAACTCAAATATGTGAGACTTTCAATTTCTTCCTAGTCCAAGTTACTTAATACTATCAAGGGCTTTGGTGGGTGATCTATTTATAATTTATACCATTTTGTGACATTCTTAATCCCAATATTAATAAGTAAAATATGTATCCTCAACCACACTATGAAACATATCTATAATGATATGAGTACACCATTTTGAAACACCATTTTATTGTGATGTATATGGATCAATTAATTGCCAATGTATTCCATGTTTTGTGAGGTATGTATTGAAATTTTTATTGGTGTATTCACCCCATGATCTAAGTGAAGGGAATTAATAGTGAAACCATTTTCATTTTCAACAATGGCCTTGAATTATTTGAAGGCTTGAAAGGTCCGATCCTTAGTTTTCAAAGGTATGCCACATTTTGTGTTTGTAATCATCAACAAAGAGCTGAAAGTATTTTTTCCTCTAGGAATAGGAGTCATATTCCCACACACATTAATATGCAATAGATCTAATGGAAAAGGATCCCTATATTCATTTTTCCAAAGAGGACTTCTTCATTATTTTATAGCTAAACAATTGGAATAAATATCATTATTGTGCTTAAGTGTGGGAAGGCCTCTAACCACTTGTTGTCTATGTAATTTGAGTAGATACCCATAAATCAAGTAAATGTATCTATGATGATACATATTTTTCATGTATATAGAATTTGAAAGAAGGGATTAATGGTCATGATGTACCACATCAAGTTGAAACATTTTTTTGATCCCTGAAGCTCAAGCCACATTTTTGGATCCTATAGACATGTTTTTATTGAGAATTGTTTTTTAACATCTTACCAATCAAATTCAACCTTTAGATTATGATTGAGAAATTCATTTATAGACAACAAACTCTTAATGAATTCTAAAAAATATAAAACATATGTAATTATGTAGCTACTACATCCAATATTTATAGATATATCACCATAGCCTTGAAATGTACACAATGTATCATCATCAAGAGAGATGTTGCCCCATGAAATTCTTAGATTCAAGGTGGATAACCAATCCTTCTTTCCAATCATGTGCCTGAGAGCACCAAAATCAACATACCAAATTAAATTGAGACAAGTGGTGTCCTCATACATCTAAGTGGAAAATAGATGATAATCATTTGAAGAATCAATTTTTTTGTAACATTCCCATGTTGTTATGATTTTGAAGGTTTTTTTTCTAGTGGTATTTAGATGATTTTTTTTTTCTTATCTTCTTATGATGAATTTAATGAATTGGTATTTTTTCTAGATGATCCCTATGTGAATGCATTATACTGTTAGTTTTATAATTCATGTCATGTCTTGCCACATATGAGATGATTTTTTTGATAATAGGGTCTGTTCACCTACTGGTGTTGTTGATTTTTCTACTTAGGGTTTGTTTTTAAACCCTTCATGATATTCTTCCCCTTATGATGTGATGAAATTACATGTTCCTTATTTACTTCTTTTGTATTCTTCATGGCTTATTCTTATTGTAACATGTTAACCAATGTCTCAAATATTGGTTTTTGATTTTGACATTTAATGTTGTCACAAAAATTATGTATGTAGGGGGTAGATCTCTAAAGGTAAGTGGAACCAAAGAGTTGTTTATCACTTCCTCCCTTAATTCTATAAATTAGGCCCACAAAATTACAACATGACATTAAAAAGTATCCACTTTTTCCTCTAGTTTTAATTTTAGACAATGTAGTTGGAGATGTAGATACAAAATATGATTTTGAATCTTTTCCTCAAAGACACTCTTAAGCTTGTCCCAAGCTTCCTTTGTTGTAGTGACATTGTAGATATGAGGTTGTACGTTATTTTAGACTTAGAACACCATGATTAACTTTGTCTTCTAATTAGATTTGTCAAAAAATTTAGTGCTAATCAATGTTAGTATCATGTTAGGGCCATGTACCATAAACAACTAGCCATGTCTTCAAATTCTAAGTGTATTTGTACCTTAGTTTTCCATGATTCATAGTCAAATATGTTGAGTGTCTAGAATAAAAAATCTTAGTCCATTTTATGGCCATTTGAACAAGATGAAAAAGGGATAATGATAGGTTCCTTATCACTAAAAATAGATCTCATGTTTATTATATTGCTAGTCTAACTTACTAAGCCTATCGATATACATGCCCTTCCTATATAACCATTGGTATGTGGAAAAATATCATCATTTTGACATACCTATAAGTACATGAAATAGATGTTGATGTATGTGAGAATAGAGTGGCATGTGGTACCAATATAGTATGTGAAAATGATTTGTTTGATCAATGGGTACCTAATTATTGGAAATATTTATGTGTAGGTGTAACATCCCTATAGATCAAATAATTCAACTTCAATATTTATGATGAGTGATCATAATAAATAGGGAATAAAAAGATGGTTTAATGAAGTTTACTAATCTTTATTACTCCTTGACCATTTATATGGGCAATGCCCAGGTGTGGTTATTTTAATTATTTTAGGCTATGGATACAATATTTAAAGTGTGATGGCATAACCTCTAAATGTGAACCAAATTATGGATGTAGTATTAAAGTGTGATGACATAATTTGTAAATGTGAACCAGAAGCATATCTAATATTGAATATTGTGTTTGTTGAGATATGATAATCTTTTTTTATTGTTTTGCTTGAAAATACAAAACATTACAATGCATTTATGTAATTTAAAATTTTGAAGAAAAAAATTCCATTAGAAGAGAGAAAAAATACCCCCTCCAATTTTTGAGGTTTTTTTTGGTTCTCCCACTAATTTTTTATACCACCTTTATAAATATTTGTTTACCACTTTACAATGGTAGGGATCAACCCCTTGACCAATTGGTAGTGTAGGTTGGTCTTCCCACTAGTTTTGAATACCACCTTTGAAAAGATTTGCTTACCACTTGATAGTGGTAGGGTTTGACCCCTTCACCAATGGGTAGTATAAATTTTTACCAAATCAGTATTTTTAATTCATAGGGACTGAGGTATGGCCCAACACCCTAGATTATTTAGTTTATAGGGTGAGCACCCTCTACCCAATCAACTATGTAAATGTAAAGGGTAATCAGTCCCTTGAGACCTAGGAAGTATTGAAACTGAGTGGGCGTCGATAAAGTACTTGGGCCCTACACTTGATCTTATGCTAGAACCTTTTACCAAATCAATACTAACCAAATTTGAAATGTAACACATTAAAAATTTAAAATAAAAAATATATATTTAAAGTGTAAGCATTACCACTTTGGTAATGAAACTTACCATGGTTTTAGAAAACTATGGGTTATGGGTTTGGGTGGTTTAAATGATAATTCCTTAGATGATTTGAATGTGGATCTATTACTATCAAATTAGGGTCTAAGTTATGTAGTGCCCTTTTTGTCCATCTCAATGATGTGGCATAGACCATACACATAGCAAACTCATCACAAAACTCTATGTTCTTTAGGGACTTCTACAAATCAGAGTGAACCTTCCATAGTCTCTTTATACTATGTTTGGTTGATCATCTCACCAAAAAAAATTCACCACTTAGGTTACTTGTGATAAATATCTAAACACTAATATAAATTCAAACAACCATATGAAAAATATCTAGTGAAAAAAAGAGATTGAGTTTGAATAGAGTCTTGTATGAATTTATAACGGCATTATTGGGTGATATGATATAACTAGTGATCCCAAGGTTATGCATGAATTCAATATGCCATATAAATCATGTAGTTACTTCTCCTCTTTGGATTAACATAGTTTGGATTACTTACATAACCTAGTATTTAACCATATCTCTCATTCTCCATGGTCAAGGGAAAAGCTTAATGCATGGTGTTTTGATACCAAATTTTGACAAAGCAAAAACTGTAACATAATAACACCTACGTATAGGATTTACTCAATTTGTGTGTCCATGTCATAAAAAAACTCATATTTCTTGCATCTCATTCATGCATACCATGAAATGCATACACACAGGAAAAAATAGATATAAAAGGTACTATATATGATAAAACATAAATCAATCGTGTAACTAGAACACATGTCATTTATGGGTCTTGGTTTTTTATTTTTGAATATATTTATTTATTTTTTGATTTTGAAGTTTTTAAATTTCTAAAATTTAATATGCATCTATGTAGTCAAATAAAACCAAGTGATAATATTGTGAAGAGTATAAGAATGGAAAGGATATGATTTTTTTTGGCATGTGTCAAGACACCTTGTGAAAAAAATGTAGTAATATAGCAATGTGGAGGAAGTGAAGAAAAACAAATATTCCCATATTGTATATTTAAACTGTAACATTATATCTTAAGAGAGTATGTGAGAAGTGGAGGGGATGAGGAGGAGAAATATATATGATCATATAATGCGTAGTCATAAATTTATGTGATCATGTAAGTGTAATATAGGTCATAACATGTATAGATAATCAATACATAGGGATGAACAAATAATATGTTTCAAAATAATCTGCACTAGGATGGCATAGATATTTGGATCAAGATAAATAATCAAAATGAAATATCTAAGTAAAAACAAAGCCAAGGATTAGAATAATGTTCAATGAAAAAATATATACACGCGTGTTAGGTTAAAATAATAGAGGGGATGAGCAATCAAAAAAACATCAATGATCTATGTAGAATAGATTAAGTTCTAGATAACCAATAATCCAATTGATATCATAGTCATATGTATGTCCAGTATCATATATGTTGTAGTCATCAAGTGTATCATCATAATCATCCACTACTTTAGAATCATCATCCTAACTAGTCACTCTAAGATATGTATAATCAACTATGACATATTTTTAATTGTCTCATCAAATATCCTTTTCCTTTTATCAATTGGCATGCATGTCCTATGCCCTTACATTTGGTAGGGCTTAATGAGATGAATTTCTTTGTAAATAATTTTTTAAAACTTTGTGCTAAATTTATATTCTTTACACACTTTCTTATGTGGAGTGATCTTATGTACCTCATAAGTGAATCTTATTTTTTCACATGTCATGAAGCTCTTAGGAATACTTGCATTTGTATTAAAAACCTTCATTACATATGTATCTATTGGAATTTATAAAATATTAATATCTTGAGATTATTTTTATTTTTGAACTTTTTGTGAGTCACTTTTTATTTATTCGATTCCTTGATTTGTTATTTATTTACTTTTATTTGGTATTCATATTTATGTGTTGTGATGTAGTTATGATTTTAATAGGAATCATGTTTTCAAATGTTTTATCTCTTTGATATGTGAAAAAACTACCTTGGAAGTTGAATGAAAATATCTTATTAATGTTATCTAATTTTTCTTCCATTTTTATTAATGATGATTTTCCAAGTATTACATTCAATTGTGCAAGAGTAGGCTTGGCATAGAATAATATCTCCACCATTTTAGGCCCAACAAAAACCATAGTAGTAAAATACCATATTACATCCTCATTATTGCTTGTATGATGTAATTTACATTCATCATATCATAACTCTTTTATAAACCCAGTTGTACATGTATTGTATTGTGCGCTATCATCAACATCAATACCTTGTGTATGTAATTAGAATTAAATTATGTACATGAATCAATTCTAGATCAGATAAGATAGAGCACACCTACACTTCTGATTGGGTATATATTTTTAAAGTGGAGCATGACCAATATGGGGATCTACTAGACCTAATTAAGGGATCACTTGTATCACTTATCTTAACATATCATGCTAGGAAGGGTTTGAAAGCCTGCAGTCTAACACAATCACACAACAAACCTAAAAGAGTCCTATGATTTGATATTTCACTTATGATAATAAACAAGAGAGTAAACTATTATAATAACAAGAAAATTAAACTAATCTAGTGCACACCAAATCTTATGGCACAAAGTGGGGGTTAGAAAAAAATAAATAAATAACAACTAAACTAAACATGCAAAGAAGACATATACTCATGTTAATATATACAGAATCATAATACATGGAAGATAAGAATACATAATACATTATCTATCTACTCTTACAAAGGATAAATAAGGTTAGGAATACTTACCTTTGTAGATGAATCTATCAAGCCTCAATCTCCCCCTTGGCCAAGGTGCTTCACAAGAGATTATTGTGGCTATAAGGATAACTAAGATAAATCAGCTCTAGGCTACATGACCTACCTAAGCATCTAAAGTACTTATCCACAAAACAAGATCAAAGCTATAAATAAATTATTGAACCCTAAAGATTTATTCCTTAAGTAGAATGGTCAATAAGCAGATGTTCATTCACACTTTTTTTCTTGATTCTTCACTCTCTTTTGAATCTCATGAAATGGTGGTAAATGACCTTGTATATATAGTAGTAACTTGCCTAATTTTTTTGGTATGCCAGCTATACTAGGTTGACTAGGTTGACCTAGCATGTTTTTAGGCTAATGCCTAAAGTTTGTGCTAGGTTTGCTAGTATGCTAATAAACCAAAAGAGCTAAAATGTGCCCAAAATACACTATGTCAACTAGGTCGACCTAGTGTATTAAACAAGTAAAAAGGATAACAAAGTAATAAATGAAGGAATAGAGCATGATAATAATTGGAGTAGATAGGAAAGAGAGAAATAAGATTAGGGTTTGAGGTTATAGGAACCTAGTGTATAGATAGTAAAGGGCAAAAGGAATAATAATCTTATGAAGCACTGATGGTTTGTCCACCATTTTCATGATGTACCCATTAAGGCATGCACTTAGAGAGATTGAAACTCAACATGTTCTTAAAAGATACAAAGTTTCATTGATCAATAAAATTTTGAAAATATTATGTGTATACATATGCCCCAACCAAAGCTCATCATGTGTCATGTAAGTACAACACGGGATGGTGCTTTGGAGATAGAACACGATAACACATAATGCTAATGCTAAGAATGATGTAGTAGTAAGAAATAAAATAAATAAAAGGATTGAATTTTAAAAACACATACCTTTAACTTACATTAATGTTATAGATAAAGAAGAAGACTTAAAAGAAAGTGAAGGTGTCTAATGTAAATCACACTAGGTGAACCTATAGAAGTTAGTGCAAAAAATAGTCAAAAATAAAAAAAATTGGAAGATAGACATATGATAGTGTAAAATAATTCCTACGTCATCATGATTCTAATGCATTTTATGGTTTGAAAAATGGATGAACATAAACAAAGATATGAGTAAAACAAGTAATTTGAAGGAAAATAATTGAGAAATTTTGAACTGTAAAAAGTGGTTTTAAATAGGAAAAATAGAATTCATTTTGTATTTTGAATTGTAAGAGAGGAGAAAATGGGTTCTGAGACCAAACAATCCTAGGATGGTGAGGTAATGACATGCTAGGTGAGAGAGAGCTCCAGGAGTGAAGCAGGTGCACTACAGGTATACAACTATAGATCTCAAACCAATTTTTGAAGTTTGGATTAAATTAAGTGTATTTTTAGTAAAAATTGATTTTAAGCATTTTTACATGTCAAAAATGAAAAAAATAGATTATAAGGGTATTAAATAGGAAGACAAGAAATGGGTTTGAATGAAATAGGGAGAAAATAAGAAAAAGACATATTTTGAGTAAAATACAGTAGGTCAACACATTGAACCTATTAGGTTGACCAAGTTGACCTAGTAGGTTAAATCAGGGTCAAAATCCATGTGGTTGACCTAGTTGGTATAGGTCAACCTTGTACATTGTGCGAGTTGAAAAGATAAAATAGAGTGAGAAATTAGTTCAAAAGGACCAAAATGAAAATGTAGAACTAGGAAGAGAAAAATAAGAGGGAATGTAAGATATTTAGGATACAATAAGACTAAAATAGGGAAATTTTGGTCAAGCTAGGTTGACCAGGGAACTAAAATAAAAACAAAAAATTATGAAAAAAGTTGAAAGAGGGATAAAATGGCTTGAAATGACCAAAGAAGGGCAAAAGAGACCAAACTAGGATAGAATGGATAAAAATGAATAAATTATGCTTATTTTTTATTAAAAATAGAATGTATAAATAATGTATTGTGATTATACATGACATGGAAGAAGTAATACATCCTTTTTTATTTCTTAATTGTAAATATGACTATGGTTTTAGAGGTTACTAGACATTTCTTGGTTGCCAAATTTGTTAGATAGGTTAATAAATAGAGACAGAGCTAGACTGGTAGCCATGGTTCTTGAAGGTATATCATATATGTGAAGGGTCCCCTTGAGTATATATGTGGTGGTCATGTTCCTTAGTTTCTAGGAATGGTTGACCAACACCTTCAGATGCGAGGTGGATGAGGATGTGATAAAGGTGGCTATCACACTAGAGGATGTCCATGCCATCCTCAGACTACCCATAGTTGGAGCACCATTAATTATAGAGATACCAAACAACATAAAGGAGAGGGGAACCTTAGACATGTGGGATACAAGATCAAAGATGATATTTTTGGTGTGGAGAGTGAGTATGGATGATGTGTATATATCATAGATTCCAAATCTATAGAATGTGGTGATAAGCCTTATGATAAAGTGAGTGATTTATTACAAGTCAGATGATAAGGTACCACTATATATGGTAGCCTTGAACAAGATGATGCTAGAGGAGGGAGTGTTATATGATCTGGGCTCTATTACCTAGGTCTAACTTGTTCATGATCTACTCAAGATGTAGGTCATAGAACATAAGAGCATGGGACTGATCATATTACTGATAACATGGATATATGAGAGATTTCCTATATATCACCTAGCTAGGTTACCTCATATGATTAATGATAGGTCATCTTGAGTGAGGAGATTGAGGGAGGAATATGTATCATGGGTCATGCCCCATTTTTTATCACTATAGATGGTGAGATACATCAACATACTATGGTGACCATATGAGCAACTAATGACTACCTAAGAAAGCTACCATATAGTTAGACTAGTGATAGAGAGGAGAGAGGTGATTGGACACTATACATGGTGGAGAGAGCCACATATAGTGGCACAAGTGCCAAGGAAAATGGGTGTACCTTACCCAATAACATCGATACTCATGTTCAAGTAGTGGACTTAGCAAGTGAGAGAGACATGAGGGAAGAGCGAACTTGTACCACTAATAATGAGTCTGACATTGAGGCCATGCTAGGAGTGACCATAGAATGGTTAGACATAATGAGGGGTATAATAAGAGGAGGTAGAGGTAGAGGTAGATATACTAGATGTACCACTACCAGTTCTATAAAGAGATGATCTATGACCATCAAGGACACAACATAGATAGAGGTAGGAGGAGAGAGTAGAGACCATCATCAACCTTAGTAAGTCATTAGAGGATCTAGAGGAGAGACAGATGAGAGAGAGACTTCTTAGGTGTAGGTTAAGACCAACACAAGCTATGATAGTTGGGTTTTAGTTAAGGAGGCAACCTATAGAGGAGGTAAAAGGAGGCTACACAAATGGGGAGATTGTGCTAGGTAGTTGCATAGATGGTGAGACCATAGGAGCTAAGACATAGCTAGGTAAGAAAAATATGGTTGAATTATTTCTTAATTTGTTATGTTGTAGATAGATAGAAATTATGAGATTTGATAGTGATCTAATATCCATCTAGTGTGATTTTATAGGCATACCTGAGGATGAAGAGGAGAGATGGGGGTCCCTTGTTATGGGAGAAATCCATGACATCCTAGATGAGACTGTATATCCATATGACCCTATGACACTAGAAGATCTGAGTATACCATCTACCCTAGCTTATGTGAGGTTGTTCAGACTAGTGGGAGAGGCCATGAGGTAGATATGAATGTAGATAGATAAGGAGCATCCACCAATAGAGATGGGTATAGGGGAGAGATAGTCTTGGTAGGACCTAGATAATGAGAAAGCTATGCATTTGGAGATAGTGACATAGAAGACACAAGCATATATAATGATGTTGACCTAGCTAACACATGCACATGCAATGATCCAAATTGGGTTGGTACAAGCATAGGTTCAGCCAAAACATCTATAGGGATAGGTAAAGGGATTGAGATCTCAGATTGCCTCATTACAGTGTACCATTTATTGGAGTTAGACCAAAGCCTCAATAGGTAGCATGCCTAGGCCATGAGATAGATATGATGGAGCTCAACCCTAGTGCTGAGGCTTTATATATGATTATATATATTGTATCAAACTCTTGAGATATATATATTATGTATCATCTTGGCTTATTGGTGTTGGTTGTGTATGTTATCTTTATGATAATTATGTTTATTCACTATGGTTGAGGTAGTGGATGCTTTGGATATATTTATTTCTAACACATGTATTTAGCTTTGTTTGTATATGTTATAAGAAATATATGTGATGTAGCTTCTTTTCTAGAATTTATGGATTACACTTGTATGGTTAAAAAGAAATAGGTGAAAGTGGACTTGGAAAAATATAATCACTCAAAGAAATGTACTACACACTAGTTCAAGTTGGGAAATGTGTAATAACATGAAATGACTAAGTATTAAAATCAAATAAAATGGAAAACAAGATGGTAAAAGGGGATTTGTTTTTAAACCAATGTAAAATATTTTTGCACCAAATTAAAATAAGTAAAATCATACTAAATATCATGTTGGGAAGTATGACAAATAATGTAGTAAAATGAAAGATATGTAAAAGGGCACAAATGGTAATAAAAACAAATCAAAATTAAGTCAATAAATTATAATATTTCATGATGGGAAGTACAAAAGAAAAAAAATTCAAAAACTTGGTCTTAAATTTATCGTACTAATTCAAGCTAGGAAGTATGAGAAATTCAAGAGATGGTTGTAATCTTACATGCACTTAGAAAATAAAAGGTGAAAGAAAAATCAAGTATAAAACATACTAAATATCAAGATGGGAAGTATTTTAAATGACATGTAACCTCATAATCAATCAAATCTTATCTCTTACTTGACACATTAATTTAGATGGTGACTTTTTTATTGGAAATATTTTGTTTTGTGAGGAGGATCGGGTCCTATCCATGGTCTTATAGTAAAACTCATAAAAGGAAACCTAAGGGATACCAAAATATCACTGGTATGTAGAAGTATTAGGAATGATAAATCAATTATGTGGGTAATAGGATGGAAAAGGTGGTAATTTATGAGGGATGTCAAGTCCTATCTGTGGTCTTATAAAATGACTCACAAATGAAATCCCATGGGGAGTGATCAAAAATCAAAACAATATTTCCCAAGAGGAAATATGAGAAAGGGAATGAAAAAGGGAAAGTAAAAATAAATTAATTAGGCATCTTATGAGAATACCTTAGGAGGTAAGAGGCATACTAAGGACATGAGAAGACACTAAGCGACTAGTGGTCATCTATGTACAAAGGAAACCTATTCCCTATAGACACAACTTTGTAGGTAGATAAATGTGCTACTAAGATAAAATCATTAAGGTATGTTGGTACAAGGAAAATTAAAATTGACCTACCTCCCCACGATGTGTTCCCTGCTCCTCAGGACCCCTTACAGAGTCATCAGTCTATTGTGAAGATTGGGTACTTACATATCTTAGATAATGTGTGTGGATTGTTGATGCTTGAAATTGATAGAATAATGATCAAAATTTCCAAGAAGAAAGTCCATAGCTAAATTATGAAGTTGTATATAGGTCTCATGAGAGTGACCCTAACTACCATGAAACCAACAAAACTTGCTAGGATCATACCAAGTATTCATAAGATGAGTAGGGTCAATATCTTGAGGAAGAGGCCTTAGTAGACATGTAAGCAATTCAATTAATGATATAGGTTTATGAATATTAATGTGATTTATTGAAGATAAATGAGGATTAGTATATTACTGAGAAGGAATTAGTTTTTAAGAAGGGGTCAGAATGATAACTTAAACATTGTGAATGGTATCATATGAATTGGTAACACCATCATTGGTAATATTGTGGTTTTCATTCTTGAGTAAGATATGAGAACCCATGGAAGGTTGGGGTCACCCAAATCAACACATAAATAAATCTTGTCATTTGGCTTGGTCAATGGCCTTCTTCAAGGTACATGGAGAGAGGGTGTAGACTCGATATTGTAATTTAGGATACAGAGCATTAGTGAAGAGGTGAAAGATATTGTCATTGGCAATGTTATGTTCAAACTTGTTTGACAAATTATTCCATTGTTTAATAAAGGCTTTGGAAGTTTCATTTTTATTTTATTTACAATTGATGAAATGGGCCAAAGTGTTTTCAAAAAGATCACTAGTTTGGAATTCTTACACTAAAGCATTCACTAAATATTCCAAACTAGTAATTGAATGAAATCTAAGTTGATTATACCAATCCAAGGTATCACTAGTGAGAGTATTAGCAAGGAGTTTGGTGGTAGTAAAGGTGTTTAATTTGACACAATCCTTGTAAATATTTCCAAATGTCTTAAGATGAAGGGTAGGATCAGTTGATCCATTATAAGAGATTGTAGTTGTTATACCTCCTATATCAATGTTAACGATTTGGGTAGTAAGAGGCTCATTTTGTAAATGTTTGATGACTTTTTTGACTAAATGAGGTTAAGGAATGAGATTGCCTTGATAATCTCAAAGAGGGGGAGGAGGAAAACTTTGGTTACATGTGCCCCAAGTCATTGGTTGAGGATTGGAATGAAGATTAAGACGGTGGTTTTGTATTCTTATCATTTGATTCATATTATGATCTTGGAATTTGTTCATTTGATTGAGAGTTTACAATAATAGTTGATGAGTTTAATTAGTGTTATTAGAATAAGTAGTATTTTTGTTTGTGTTGGTATTAGTGGCTTGGGTACCACTATTAGTGTTGATATGAGCTTGAGAAGAACTATGAGGATTTGAAGTGCTAGTGGCAAAATTTGCTTGTGGAGCAAAATATGGACTAGTAAATGGTTAAGAGGAAAAATCACTAGAAACATGAGTTCCTTGGGTAGTAAACAATGAACTAGTGGATGGATTAAGGATAGTAGGTTATATAAGAGGTCCACTTGACATAAAACCAGCCATGTTAGTTGAGATACTACGCATAAAGGTAGAAGAAGTTAAATAAGAAGATGTCATGACATAAGAAGGAGTCAATATTGAAGGAAGAGGTTGAGAAGAAAAGAAATTAGTACCCATAAATCCATTTGAGAAAGTGGAATTAGGAGAATGAGGCTCTTCAACTTGATGGATAATCATGAGGTTATAGATGGTAGATGGATCTTTCCCTCTATGTTAAGGGAATTCCATGATAAATTAAATCATTTTGAGAGTATATTCTAGATGAAGTTGATCTTATAAGATGAGAGGGTTATGCTATAAAGAGGTATTATGAGGATTCCCATAATTTATTGTATGGGTTGCAATATGAACATTACTAGCATTCTCAAAAGGAACCCTACTTTACCTATGGGAGACCCTATTAGGACTGGTAAATTCCATCATGTCTATTGACTAAAATTTTGTGTTTTCACCAAATGGAAAGTTCATGATGAAAAAGGGAAGAAAGGTAAGATGAGAAAGTAGAGAATCATAAAATGACTGACATAGAATTAGGTTGACCTAGTCGACCTGGTATAAAAATAGGGACTATGAAACTACACAAGGTCCATAGGCTTGACCCAGTGTATAGAATAAAAACTAAAAAATGGGAAAAATCCTATAAATAGTAATAGGTCAACTAGGTCAATGTAGTGTAGTATACAAGGACTAAAAAATGTGCTAGGTCAACTACATTGACCTAGTACAGTGAACAAGAAGTAAAATAAAGAACTAGTAATAAATTTATGAAATTCAATAAGATAGTTTGTAGTTGATCTAAGAAAGTAAATGTTGAAAGTAAACAAATCATCAATTGAATTAATGTTTGACAATCTAATTGATGCACATAAAGCAAAACCTTGCACCAATGTTGGCTAATGCAAGTTCTTGCACACACAATTGATTAGAGAGCAAGCAAATAACTTGAAAGTAAAACCAACTACTTGGTCATCCTAGAATGTTAGATTATTAAAAATAATTTTAAATGATAAGGAGTTAGCTATAAGCAAAGTACTAGATAGCAATCTATGGATGGTTTTAGGTGAGTTTAGGATGAAAATGACTATAGTGGTAATGATATAAGCTTTGTATTGGGGTCTACCCACTAAATTCATAGACCATAATGATAAGGGTGTTGGGTGCTTAGCTATAATATACCATTAACCATGATTTATAATTGACTAGAGCATCAATTTGGCTTCCCCCTTGGTGATGAAATCTAAGTAAGTTTTCTTAGGTAGTCAAAAGTTTAAATGCTTATTGATGTTATGTGATTTGGTCGTGTGTGCACAAAATAGAAATAGTGAAACTAAATGGTTAATTAAAACCCTCTAATTAGACTATGTGGACTATTATAAGCATGAAAAAAATTGAAAAGAAATATGTGATTAGCATAAAAGGTGAATTACAACTTTGAAACAAGGTATAGTGAGAACACTATATGCACAACATATAAAACTAGGCTGATAGGGTCGACCTAGTACTATTGAAGATAGGGTCTAGAAAACCTATTAGGTCAACCAAGTCAACCTAGTTGATTCAAACAGCAAGTATATCATAGAACTAGGTCAACCAAGTTGATCTATTTGGTTGTGTAGAGGTATTTTTGAAGACTACAAATTTAAAAGGAAACTATAAAGATAGAAAGATACAAAGAAGTAAAAACTCAGCTTGATGGTTTAGAGATGGAAATAAAAGAAATTATTGATCTAGAACCTTGGATAAATCTAATCTAATCTGCTAAACTAGGTTGAGATGATCAACCAAGCTATACAATCACCTACTACACAAGCTATAAAAGTGTTGAAAATACACTAGGTATACTTGGTCAACCTAGTAGGTTAAAAAGGATGTCTAAAAATGCACTAGGTTGAGTTGGTCAACCTATTAGGCTAATTTGAAAATGTATAAAAATAAAACCTATATTGGGTCGATATGATTGATCAAGATGTATAGAAACCTAATACAAAGTGGCTAAAAATGCACTAAGTTGACCTACTAGGCTAAACTAAGAGTCTAAAAAGTGCTAAAAACCTATATTGGGTCAAGTTGATCAATCCAATTGCCTATTCTTGTTCATAGAGAAAAATAGATTGGGTCGATAAGATCAAATTAGTGTGTCAAAATATATGATGAAAATGATGACAAAAAGAATGAAATAATTGAAAGAAATATTGCAAGGGTTAATTTCATGTCAAGTTCACTAAAATATATGAAATCAAAATTGTATGATGTACATAAATCAATCTTATATTGGATAACATAGAGTACACCTACACTTCTGATTGGGTATACACTTATTAAATGGGAACATGACCAATATGAGGATCTATTAAACCTAATTAGGGGATCACTTGTATCACTTGTCACAACATATCATGATATGAAGGGTTTCAAAGTGTACAGTCTAACAAAATCACACAACCCTAAGAGTCCTCTGATTTTATATTTCACTTATGCTAATAAACAAGAGAGTAAAATATTCTAATAAAAATAAAATTAAACTAATCTAGTGTGCACCAAATCTTGTGGCACAGAGTAGGGGTCAGAATAAAACAAATAAACAATAACTAAACTAAATGTATATAAGAGAAATATTATCACATCAATGTATATAGAATCCTAATACATAGAAGAGAAGAATACATACTACATTATCTATCTACTCTTACAAAGGAGAAATAAGTTAGGAATACTTACCTTTGAAGATGAACCTAGTAAGCCTCAATCTCCCCCTTGGACAAGGTGCTTCAAAAGATATTGTTGTGGTTGTAAGAATAACTAAGATAAATTCACTTTAAACTACATGTCGTACCTAAGAATCCAAAATAATTATCCATAAGACAAGATCAGAGCTCCAAACAAAGTATTTAACCCTAAAGCTTTATTCCTTAATTACACTAGTCAATAAGCAAATGTTCATTCACACTTCTTCACTTGATTCTTTGTTCTCTTTTGACTCTTATGAAATGGCGGTAAATGACCTTGTATATATAGTAGTAACTTGCCTAAAAACTTTTGGACATATCGACTATACTAGGTTGACTGGGTTGACCTAGCATGGTTTTTGGCTAATGCCTAAATTTTGTGCTAGGTCAACCAGTCTGCTAATAAACTAAAAGAGCTAAAATATCCCTAGAATACACTAGGTTGACTAGGTTGACCTAGTGTATTGAATAGGTCAAAAGGATAAGGCAAGAATGAATGAATAGAGAATGATAATGACTAGATTGGATAGGAAAGAGAGAAATAAGCTTAGGTTTTAAGGTTTTAGGAAGCTAGTGTGTAGATGGAAAGTTGAAAAAGGAACAATAATTTTATGAAGTACAGATGGTTTACTCACCCCTTTATTGGTACAACCCTTAAGGAATTCAATTAGAGAGATTGAGACTTGATAGGTTCCTATAATATATGAAGTGTCAATAATCAATAAAATTTTGAAAATATTATGTGTATACTCCTTGTCTGTGTTCACATGCTATAAGAGCTCAAATGACCATTGGTTTATTTGTAAGAACTTTGTGGGATACATTAATATTTTTAGATTTTTAACTAAAAATAGATGGATAATTCAACCCTATATGTGTATTGATATATTTCCAAATGTGAAAACACCCATATCCATAAGTTGTTCAATTTTATTTTGCAATGCATTACAACTTTTTATATTTTTTCACACTGATATGATGATAGTTAAAAAATGATTATGCCCTCAATCATTGAAGCTAATGTGAGGGATGATGGTTATTAGGAGGTACTTCAGTAACTTCTTATCTATAAGTTTTCTCAAAATAACACTTGGTTGATCCTTAAAACTGTTAAATTGGAGTGATTGATTCACTTTTGAATGAGTCTTATGAATTATCATATTTGGAGGTTCATTAATTGGGGAAAAGTCTCTTTTAGGATCTAAAGTTTCTACCTTAAGAAAGGTAGTATGATTAATTTATTCAATTTTATTTTTCAATGAATTACAATTTTTATATCTTGCCCATTGATATGATGATAGTTATAAAATGAGCACGCCCCCACTTATTGAAGACAATGTGAGGGATGATGGTGATTGGGAGGTAACTTGATTAGCTTCTTATCTATAAGTGTTCTCAAAATAACAATTGGTAGATCATTGAAAGTGTCAAATTGGATTGATTGATTCATGTTTGAAGTATTATTATGAAATATCATCTTTGGAGGTTCCTTAGTTGGGGAAAATTTAGTTTTAGGATCTAAAGTTTTTGACTTAGGAGAATTGTAGTATTATTATAGACACAAGAGCATGCTCATACATTGTCATCCTTATATGACTTAAATTATAAATTCAAAATATTAAATTTATTTTGAAGCTCATTCATTGAATGTATCATCAACATGATAGTACTATTAGGTATGGTGATGGTTTATAAAGATTGGTTTATAGACTTCATCTCACCATCTATTTTAGACTAGGTATACAAGATAAGTCATAAATATTTCTAAAATTGTATTACTTCAAATCATTATCACATTTGATAGAGAATTCATTCCATAATTTAAAATTATCAACACATTTATTTTATAGATAATAAATAATAATATCACATTGCATTCTAGTAGGATAAGTAGTAACATTATATTGGATGTCAGTGGCTATAACATTAGTTCTAGAAGCATCATCGTAAGGCATATCATGATGAGTCACATAATGTAGATCATTTATGCATTACTTAATGTATCTTCATCATTAAGTGGAATCTTAGTAGGGTTAGAAAGTTTTTTATTTAATTTAGTGTTAACTTATTCTTGTTATAGTGTATGACTAATGGAAGAATGTAAAGAAAGAGAAGGATAATTTACTTCTTTCATTTTAAACCTATTTTAATTTTCTTATTCTTCACTAAAATTTTAAAAATATAAATCAATAGGATTAAAATCTTTGACATCATCATGATCATAACTATCATAATCATTTCATTCACTTAAACAAGCATATTCTTCATCTACTTAAACATTGACATTTGGAATACAAGCATGATCATCTACAACTTGATTTTTCCACTCATTAGACTAATTATAAGGTATGTAACTAGTATATGATAAGGTAACTATAGTATTACACTCATTAGGATATTTAGAATTCATATTTATGGAAAATTTACCAAACCCTATGATGACAAAGAATACAAGCACAAGGCATATTCCTATGAAAATGGTGAACATAGAACCAACCACTCCAAGAGAACCATGAGGAAGTTTTGGAAAAATAAATAAGATTTTGATAAATATAAATATATAAATGAAACCCATAAATAATTTAAAAAATAGATGTGTCCTTTGCTCTCTATGCCAAATTTACTAAAGATAATAAAACCCTAATTTTGGTAAAACCTTATAAAAAATTGGTGAACAAAAATAAATTTTTTAATGAAATAAATAATTCTAAAAAAACTTTTTTCATTTTGAAAATAGATGTATTTTAAATTAGATATGATCTAAACAGGTAGGAGAACAAGACACAATCCTAAGAGAGAAAACTCTAATAGGATAATAATCATGAAACTCGAGTAAAAAGAGAGGAAAATTTAATATTTTGTATATGTGATCAGAATTCAGAAATTATATATAAAATCCTAACACAAAAATTGTAATCTCTAGACAAGTAGAATGGAAACACTAAGAAGGTAGAATGAAAAAAACCTTAAATGCAACTATAATCATATAAAATTTAAAATTAGATGACTTAGGCATGGCTAATAGTGCCCAACCTATAGGTCCACTTTCTTACTCACTCAACCCTTCTCAACTAGACTTTCACTAATTTCCAATCATCCATAGCTTCCCAAACATAGATTTTTGAGACCCAAGTAGCCCTCTCAAACCTAGATCCACCCCCCTAGGTCTCATCCTCATAGGATAATAGCACCCAATTTAGGTAGGAGCACCAAAACTTAGGGGTGTCTCATTTTTGGTTCTATTGTCCAAGTTGACTTTTGCCTCAAATGGTCATATTTTCCCAAATCCTTATCTTTTCCCTATCAGCCTAATACAAGCTCATCTAACCCATGATCATTAGTTTCCCTATAAAATAACATTCAATGTCCATTTAAAAGGGTTGGCACTCATTCATAGGAAAGAATCAAGAATACAAGCAAGTACACTCAAGCACTCTTCCCTATTTTCTACTTATAACCTTCCAAGACCAATTCAAGCCTATTCAAGTACTCATACTAGTCCCTAGTCATCCAAATTACATTATAGCTTTACATCTAGTTGTATATATCACATAATTCACTAAACACTTCAAATGGGAGAACTAAATTATTTTGATCCCTCTTTGGAGTATTGGTATGTAGGTAGTGTGCTCACACATGGGTTGTGAAGTGCATCCAACATATCTTTTACAAAATAACCCCTCCTCTCTTTCCTAATTTTGTTACTCAAGTTCAAGTACCAATAGTTTCTAAGGGTTTTTAAGATTGAATCATGTACATAGAGATCTCTGTATAGACCCATGATTTAATATTTTACTTCTAAGGTGTCACAAGCCTACCAAGTAGAACCTAGAAAAGCCAAACCACCAGGATAATAGTGTTGAAAGTGGAAAATAGTGCTATAAGTAGACTACAATACCAAGTAGTAGGGTGTCCTAAGTTTGGTGCTCTTGTCCAATATAGAAACAAAGTTTGGGTCCTGTTTACAATAGTCTATCATCCCTACACAATAATTTTTAGACCCTACATCATCCATTTCAACCCCAAATAAGCTAAGTTTGATTTCTTCACACTTATTACTATTTTTATAAAAGGTATAATACATATCTTTTTACACAAATTAGTAGGCCAATTGAGACACATTAATTACTAGTTTACATTTACTCATACCTTTATTTTCTTAGGAATTAAACACCTAATTCCCAAAAAGAATAAAACATTTGGTGAACTTGAATTATTTTGAATTTTTGCACAAAAACCCTAAAAATCCTTGGGTTAATTATTTCTAATTTATTTCAATATTTTAATAAATTTAAAAATAAAAAACTAAAAATTAATTAAAATATTTTCAATAAATTCACTCAAACCCTAGTTTGCATGTACTAGGTCCTATTTGCATACAAACACTTTCAAACCACTAGGAAAAATATATTTCTATTTAAGAAATATTTTCATATTTTTCCTAAATTTTTAAATCTAAATTCTAAAAATTCATAACAAAATTTTAAAATTATTAAACTAATTTTGAAAAAAAAAATTCAAACCCTAATTACATAAACTAGTTCTTAGTTATTTTCCAAGCTTTTTCCAATTATTTTCAACATTTTAATTGAATATCTAAATCAAAAAATCAAATTTAAAACTCAAAAGATCATAATATTTTTCAAACAATATTTTTGAAAAATCCCAAGTTGCATGTACTAGCTCTTTTTTTCTTGTTGAGGTATCACCTTACATCCATAGTCAAATTACAAAAATGATGCCCATTTATTTATAATCTTTTCTTACATTTGTTACAAATAATAAGGAAACCATAATGGCCCCTATCATGTACTTGAATGATGAAGTCTATAATATTTTAGTACAAACCTTCATCCTTTGAATCTCATGCTTATGTTTCATAATAAGGGATGATATTACAAAATTCATTGCTAACATTGCACAATATTTCAATATTTCTTTTGCATATTCTCTATCTCTCATATGGAAAAAATTTCAAGCTTATCATGATAAACACATTACAAATGTTATAATACATGTCAAATATATGTATGATTTATTTCACAAATCCATGTTCTCTACCCTTTGCTCTCTACCTCTCATAGGAAAAAATATACAAGTTTATCATGCTAAGCACATTATAAATGTCATAACACATGTCACAATTTCTTATGCATACATGCACAAATTCATACTTTCTATCCCTTATTTGTTATCTTTCATGTGTAATGTTATTTATAATCATATTTATATATAGTTTATAACTCCACTTACATGAATTTTAGCCTATATGCATAGTTTATCCCTAGATGTATATGCCTCTTTGGATATTCTTGTTTCAATGTCATATCTTATGTAGAGGAAAGAAATTATTTCTCCTCCTCTCCCTCAAGAGGGTGATAACTAATTTCCATCTAACTAGGTCCATGATATCACCCCTCCAAAAGGTAAGGCAACCTATACTATTGTTCTTAATGCATACATTTAGCCTAAATTTTTTCTAAAACCTCTTCAGTATATGTGCTTACATATTTAATTATAAACAACTAAGTTTTGCACTCTTGAGAATCTAAACAATCAAATCACCAATATGAGAAGGATAATTTTAGATTTACAAATGCAAAATCAAATATTACATGAAAATATCACAACATTGGAAAATCAGATTACAATACAAAAGATTCAAAGACACCCTAGTGTCAATCATGTATATGCACCTTCACCTAGTCAATTGGTTGCAAGCAATAATACATATCAAAAAAACAAATCACAATGAAGAAACTCTATAACTTGTGATTCAAAAAGCATTCAAAAATCAAATAAGAGTTTAAGTGAGCTACTAAGGGAAATGATTAAATATAACTTGATCAAACTGCCTCCTCTACATCCAGTGAGAAGATCTAATTATTATTGTGCATATCATAAAATGCATGGGCATCACAAAGATACATGTTTGGCATTGAAAAATCATATACAATAGATAGTTGTTAATGAAAACCTTATAAAAGGTAAATCAGTCAAGCAATCCACAAAAACATTGGCACACATTCACAAAGGGTCAAATTTAGAAATAATACAAAAGTGGTTACCAAAGTATAACTCAAAACAAAAAAGGGTCAACAAGAAATATCAGAGCAACAAATAGTAACACAAGCATAGGCCAAGCATGAAAAATATACAAATATACCTCTCCAAAATGGGGCTTAGCTTTCAAATTAGTATGGGTTTGGTCAAAGATATCTACAATAGTTTGATTATCAAGGTCAAGGGTTGGGAAAACATGTTAAAGGCATTACTAGTCCTATTATAGAAAACGATAATGTTTATCACCAAGGTTTGGGATTTATTGAATATCCTAAGGAAAATTAATCACAGACATAATTTATCAAAGGAAAAGATCTAGATACAACAACAATAATCACTAGCATTCCATTGGTTCAAAATCAAGATGATCATGATGAGTGGAATAATACAAGTTATTATGATTTTGAAGATATTGACAATGAATCCAAATATACATAGTCATATTCTTAGCCTTTCAATCATGCTTCAAAATCATGCACGATTCCATTATTTGATATAGGACACCATGATAGGGGTTCTCATCCAAGACTCATCATAACATCTAGCTACTTGATTGCTTCATTCTACCCATAGAGGGGGCATTCATAATTCTACATTCAAGACATACATTTTTATACACACCCATTGGGGGCATCTTCTACATGACTAAACCATCTAGGTTATGTCATTTATACACCACACACTCTGAGTTATCATGCTAATACATATTAATTTATAGCTTACACATAATACTATCTTAACATCTCACTAGTATATAGCACTTGTGTATTTATTAGCATATATCTAGTCTTGTAATACACATGTTTTTCATACTCTCACATTTACTTTGATAAATTAGATGTTTTTGTCTCTTTCTAGTTATTACATGCTTTTTCTACTTGCTTAGCATATCTTATGTGATTGCATTTTTAATTCTAGCTTGTGTCTTAGGACATTTGCCAATGTCCTTTGATTCTTTGTCTTGTGTGTGCCTTAGGACATTTTCCAATGTCATTTTTTTGTACTCCTTTATGTGCCTGTGGCCTATGTGACAAATTTTCTTATTTCACTTGTATATGTATGTGGAATTTGAACATGCCTTCCATACTTATTTCCAATATGAGTGGCATGTGCTTATGTCCCTTGTTTGCATGGCACCTTGGCCCATCTAGTATGCTTCTTGATTCTTACTTCTTGCTTGTCAAATGTGTGTGATTATATGATTTATATCATGCATTTTATTTGCTTTCTTGGATGCCATGATGGACATCATGATACATCCCTCCAACTAAAAACTAATAGTTAACATTTCTAGTTTTAGTTTAGTAATTTATGCATGCTTTCACATTATTATATCTATTTAGGCATACCCATTTTGATCTAAAAATATCTATCAATATAAATATTGATATATCTTGAAACATATTGTCAAACATAAATGTTATATCATATATCTTTTCAAATTAACACACTTGTTGGACTCTTTTCTCTTGAGGCCAGTCATTGCAGGTTCATCATTCCTACCCTTAAAAGAAGGGGCATCATATAGGGGCTTTGTCATAGAGATAAAACCACATAGTAATCAAAATCAAAACATTTAGAATAGTCAGAATAGAATTTGAAGGTCAAACTAATCAAATTAGAGTAGAAAAATAGGAACAATCTTAGATTAATAGTCAGTTTTCACATCAGACAATAGTGCTAAAAATGGATAGTAGTGCCAAAAATGGATAATAGCACCAAAAATAGATAGTAACACTAAAAAAGGGGTGTCCATAGTTTGGCTCTCCTGTCCAAGTAGAAAAACACTCATGGTTTCTAGAAATAGGCAAAATATTTAGTTTAAGGGTAATTTTTGCACTTCTAAGTCCTTTAGATTTAGTAGTTTTAGCACAATTTTCTTAGATATAGGGGGTTGTCATGTCTAGCATGATGGTTCTCACTTTCAATTCAAATTGGGTAGTTGGAATAACTTCCAAATTAGAATCCATGTTTTAGACATCAGTGATTGGGGGGAATATGCATGGCACATCAATCTTCTTTTGTTTCTGAGTTTAGTTTATTCTAGGCATTCTTAGTATTTGTGTGACTTACTCCATTTATAGGTGGTTGGCATCACATTTAAGTTAAACTTTCATACAATTTTATCTTTCCACATACCCAAGTTCTTGGTTTGGTTTTCATATAATCCTAGTACATCAGTTTTAGAGTGGCTTTCATACAAGCCTAATCTCCATCTTTTGAAATGGCCAAGAATGGCCTAGTTTCTAGCACACATTCAACTATCCACACCATAGTGTCATATTTATATCACATTCATGATATCCATGAGCCATCTCATGTACCATATATTCTATAATGGTATCAATTCATATTTTCACTTCATGAGGCAATGATGGAGCCAAAGGGCCAACCTTTGTATTTTTGAGCCACCTTTTTAGAGGGACTAAACACATAGTCTAGACATCGAATAACACATTCATGATTTGATAACTTCACTTAGTTGATAATTATGGAGCCAAAGGGCCAATTTTTGTATTCTTGAGCCACATATTCAGAGGGATTAGACACACAGTCCATACAACAATTAACACATGCATGATTCAACAACTTCATTTAGTTGGCAATGATGGAGTCAAAGGGCCATCCTTTACATTCTTGAGACACATTCTAGGAAATTAATCAATCACCTTTGTTCATGATATTACTCTTGATTCAACATAATCTAGCATCATAATAGGTTTTGTATTGGTTTTCATACCTAGTGAGGTGTATCCATTCCTCTCTCTTCCTTTACTCAACTTTTATACATTCTTATTTTAGATATAACATATCTATTAAGAAATGATCTACTTCATGTTTTTATTTATATATTCACACATCACAATGTGCTCTCTCTACACACATCCAACATCACATAACTTCATGAGCTTTTCCCTTATAGATAAGATCAGGTATGCTTTCTATTTTTCCTTTATCCTAGTATTTTGATTTTATACATCACTATAATAAAAGGGGGGGGGGGAATGTAATCATATAAAATGCAAAATTGGATGACCTAGGCATGGTTAATATCACCCAACCTATAGGTCCTCTTTCTTACTCACTTAACCCTTCTCAACAAGACTTTCACTAATTCCCAATCACTCTTAGCTTCTCAGACTTAGCATTTTGAGACCTAGACAACCCTCTCAGACCTAGATCCATCCCCCTAGATCTCATCCTCCTAGGATAATAGCATCCAATTTGGATAGGATTACTAGAACTTAGGGGTGTCCTATTTATGACATTGTTGTCCAAGTTCACTTTAGCCTCAAATGGTTAGATTTTCGCAAATCCTTATCTTTTCCCTTGTTAGCTTAAAGCAATCTCATCTAACCCATGATCATCAATTTCCATATAAAATGCCATTTAATGTCCATTTAGAAGGGTTGTAACTCATTCATAGGAAAGAATCAAGAATACAAACAAGTACACTCAAGCACTCTTCCCTATTCTCTACATAAAGCCTTCTAAAACCAATTGAAGCCTATTCAAGCATTCATACCAATCCCTAGTCATCCAAAGTACATTACATATTCACATATACTTTCATACATCATATAATTTCACTGAGAACTTTAAATGGGAAAACTACATTAGCTTGATCCCTTTTTAGAGTATTGGTATATAGGTAATGTGCCCACACACGGTGTGTGAAGTGCATCTAACATATCCTTTACACACTAACCCCTCCTCTCTTTCCTAAGTTTTATACTCAAGTTTAAGTACCAATATCTATTAAGGGTTTTGAATATTGAATAAGGCACACATCAATCATGACACAAATCCAAGCTTCAATATTTCACTACTAGGGTGTCATAGGCTTGCTAAACAGAACCTAGAAAATCTAGACCACTAGAATAATAACATTAAAAGTGGAAAATAACACCATAATTGGAATATAATTCCAAGTAGTAGGGTGTCTTGAGTTTGTCACTCTTGTCCAATCTAGAAATAGAGTTTTGGGTCTTATTTACAATAGTCTGCCATCTTTACACAATAATTTATAGACCCTGCATCATCCATTTCAGCCCAAAATAAGCTAAGTTTGATTTCTTCACACTTCATACTATTTTTAGAAAAGTTAAAATACATATCTATTTACACAAATTAGTAGGCTAATTAAGACACATTAATTATTGATTTAAATTTACTCAGACATTTATTTGCTTAGAAAATAAACACCTAATTCCCAAAAAGAATAAAACAACAACCTAGGGTTTGGATATGCCAAACAATTAAAACTAGGGTATGAATAATGGAATCCTTAAGAGAAGGATCACCTATGCATGGAGATAAAAAATAAGGTCTAAAAGTTAGAGATAAATACATAAATTTTAAATACTATGAAAATAAAAAGAAATCATAAGGAATCTAGGGTTTGTTGTGTTGGGGATAGTTATTGGGTTCACCAATATGTTTTATGTATTTTTGGCTTAAATTTATTTAATAGTATAAAATTATAGAAAAGTCAAATTGCATAAGATATAATAATAACATAAATATATGTGTAATTAGCATAGTTTTTTTTATTTATCACACCCTAGTATTTATGGAAACTCTAAAGGAATGGGTACTTGTCTTGTTTTTGGAATGTATAGTGTATTAACATGAATTTGGATATGTGGATTAAAAATACATACTGTAGACACCTAAAACTAGCCATCGATAACCTCCAACCAAGATTTCAACCAATTTCTATTGAAGTGCACAATTTGGCCTAAAACACTAAAACACATTAAATGAGTTGAAATTGATATATTCAAGTGTCAATTTTGGCTAGTGTATCATTAAATAGGGAAATGCAATTTATGAGACAACTAACTTTTATCAAATCATTTTGAGTCAAAATGGCATTTTTGTACCTGGTTGCTCTGGATTGCTCTTTTCTACTAAATTTATTACATAAGACACATGCCTTTGTTATTTTGTGTTGGCAACATCCTAAATGGGATAATGAATCCAATGCATCTGACTTTGCATCTTAATTCCAATACAATCAAATATTGAGCCAATAATGAGATATTTTGACCAATTTGATTAATTTGTACACCAAAGGGCTAAAATTTACACCAAAGTGACTAATCATGCTCAAAGCTAACTAATTCAAATCATGAGCCTAATTGAGAATTCCATGGATATTTTTGAATATTTCTTTTTGGAAATGAGTATTGAATATCTACATCATCAAATGATATCATTTCTTTCAAAGGCATCCCTAGGCCATAAATACATAAAATATCTCATCAAGCCACCCCATGCCTCATTAAGACGCTCTATGCCTCTTTATTGCCTCTCTATCCCAAAAATTTATGAAGGCATTTATTGATTTTTTCCTCAAAAATTGAATGGATTATTAGCCACACATCTTCATCTTGAGATGGATGGTTTAGGTTCATTCTAATCATTTTGCAAAATCTATAAATAAGAGGCCTTGCCTATTAAATTTAAAGCTTGGATAATGCAGTTATAATGCACAAATAATTCCAAAAGCCATTGTAATTAGTGTTATAATGCCAAATTTTTGAGCCAAGCAAAATCCAAATCCATCACAAAGGTGCCAAGGAGAAGAGGAGAGAGCCAAGCCTCCTTTGATGAAGACTCGTTTAGGACAAGCTGAGCAAGCCACTTCGACAAGCTATTTGGAACATCCAAGGAAGGTGAAGGATTTATTTGTCTTTACATTCTAGTTGTGTTTCTCATTTGTTTTTATTAATATTCTCTCCCCTTGAGATAGGTTTAGGGTGTTATATTAGTGTGTTCTTCGTTTCGATTTGATTTCATTCACTAACACCATACTAATCTCCCCCTATTACAATACTTTTTTTCAATAAGCCAAGTGCCATGGACACGCAATTAAAGTGCACTTATTTTCCATAATTTGGCATGAAATTCATTATGCAATTGATCCATATATAATGTTCATAAAATAATTAGTTTAGTTAACCCCACTTTGCCATGCCTTGTCAGTTTATGATTTAAGATGATTAGTTAGTTATTTTGTCTTGTTCTTAGATTACTTGGTTTTATTTGAGAGTCAAATCTTAGTGTTAATAAAATGATATAAACCAAACACATTTTACCAAAAATTCTTTGAGAAAGGAGGTGTTATGATACCCATGTAAATATCATCTTTTGGCTTGTTCAAATTGTCATAAACTTTGTGTCATATCATTCATTTTGGCATAGTTATGCTACCCAATTGAGTCTACATCTTTTACCAAGTTTGTTTAAGTCCTTAATTTATAATCTAAATTAAAAATTGAACCTTCATAAGTTTTTATGGTTAATGTGTTAAGTGGGTTCACCATTTACACTGAACTTGAGGGAACTAAGGTTTAATTTCCAATTTGAGTTGAAGGCCGTTTAAGACTCATAATCATTATCATCAATGGTGGACTCAAGTCATTTTGTGATAACACTTTAACTTTGAGTCTAAGAACAAACATTTTGTGTTACCATCCTATTTCCATTTGCCTTGAGATTATTTGAATGCAACACTTTTTGCCTTAGAGATATTGTCAAAACTTTGAAAGTGTGTGTGTCATTTGAGTTGAGAAGGGTAGTGTTATGCTACCAAATTCATGGTAAACCATTTTTTTCTTTAGAGTATTGAAAAAATTATTTATCACACCTTTTGAGCATATTACCACTTTTATGTTACTCAAATTATTTTTAAAATTATTTCATAGGCCTATTCACATAGATTCCAAGTCGCTTCAAAGTTTCAACCATTTCTAGTCTTTTTTTAGAGCCTTTATCTAGTATGGTTACGCCATTCACTTTTGTCTAGTTTGTTTGTTCATACATCCTATCCTCATCATTATTTATGATTTATTTGGGAGAACATAGCCTTTTTCCAAGAGCCTTTTGCTTTATGTCTTATGCCAATTGATCATGTTTATGTTTGATTTCATGTGCCATGTCTATTTCAAATCCATTTATAAACTTGTTAGATTAAATAAACTCACATCATGCCTTTATTTCAAGTCTCAATTTTTATGCCATTTTGCTAAAATTCCTATCACAAATTGTTTGAAACCACCTTTTAACTCTGTGTTTGGATAAAAGACTTAGTGACTCTTTTCCCTTTCCTAGTTTAGACTTTTTTTGGAACACGTTGGCCTAGAATTTAAACATGCCAATTTTTATTCAAATGCTTGACCTTTTGTGTGTATGACATTTTATGTTAGACTATTTTATTCTAAGTCTTAACATAAACCATTTTGGAGATACAGCTCCATGATCAAATCATTATTTGGAGATACAACTCCACCTTTGACCAAGTTAAACCAAGTTTGAACCATTTGTATTTTGGACATACTTTTTTAGAGTTTTTAAAACTCTAAGCCTTTTGTTTTAGAGATTTCATCATTTATGTGGACATGTCTAGATACACTTATGGTGAAATCATATACAATCTAAGTTATGATAGAATGGCTACATAAATTGACTATAACTAAACACCTGCTTATGATCCAACTCAAGACCTTGATTAGTATGAAGAGAATTTTGAGGAGGAATTTGTTGAAAACCCAACTATTGATAATTATTTGGGATATGGATCCATACCCTCTTTATAATAATCATTACATAGAACATAGTCAAGAACCAGTTTATGATCCAACTCGAGATTGGGATGATATGGTTTATGAGGAGGACTTATATGATTTGGCTTGTATGAGATACCAATCTCCATAATGCCCCAAAATTGTCCTTCTAGGACCTCATAATTTGGTTTTTGTGAGATACCAAGCTCTATAATGCCCCAAAATTATCCTTCTAAGACTTCATCCTTTGGCTTGTTCGAGCAATTAGGCTCCATAATGCCATATCATTTTTATACCGAGACTTAGTCTTTTGGATTATGTGAACAACCAATATCCACAATGCCCTATCATTATCCAACCATTGATCATTCTTTTTCCATTGTCAATATTTCCCCACTTCAAAAAACTATATCCAATCTAATCATAATCTCAACTAAACCAATCATTCAAATACCAAGATGTGTTAAAAACTAGTATTTTCTAACTCATTGGAAACCAAGGCCAAAAGAACAAACCAATCCAAGATGTTTTTGATAAACTAACCATTTTGATAATTCAACCTATGATGAATCACCTTTTAATCCTATACCTATTGTTAAGAAGTCTCACTCTAATGAGCCAATCTTTGTTGAGTCACTTCTTAATGATTATAACCACCATTGGGAAAATCATGACCTCAATCGTATGCCTATTTTTGAAGGGCCTCCCTTTGACAAGATATTCTTTGAGGATTTTTCTCTTAACCTTTCTATCATCCTAGAGGAGTCCCACTCTAACAAACTAGTTTTTGTGAAGCCCATTCAACCATCACAAGTTGTTACTTGTCTAGTACCAAACATTCAATAAGACATAATTATAATAGAGTACCCATCAAATGAAGAATCAAAATTAGTGTCAAGTTATATTCTTAAATTGACATTTGATTTAGCATCAAAATTAGAATCAACATCAATCTCAATATTGGATTCAAATTCTGTTGAGTCATTATCAAATTTAGAAATAGAATACATTCATGACTATTACAATATTGGTTATGCATGCCTAACAGATCAATATGAATACATTTATGATCCTTTTATGGTTTTTTAGGATGATTACTTCATCATTGACACAATTTATCCTAGTATCTTCTATGAGGATTGTGCTGTCAACCCCCATTCCATTACCATTCCACATACCATTAACACCAACCAATATAGCCATTTCATTGACATTCCATCTCCCACAAATGTTGATTGAGACTGATATAATCACACTTTGTTGAACTGCATCCATGGAAACATAAAAATTGAATAAGAGTAAGGAGGTCAAGATCACATTCATGTAGCAAAATAACTCTCCTAATGAAACCTTTTTGAAGGCACTAGGAGACAATCAAAGTTTAAACTCAACATATTCTAGTGAAACTTTTTTGGAAGTGCTAAAAGACAATCAAAGTCACAATTCAATGTTCCTTAGTGAAAATTTTTCATAGGAACTATGGGACAAGAAAGATAACTTCATTGGTGAAAACCTCATCGAGGAGCCAATAGCTAAGCCCAAAAGTTATTCACCTCTTAATGATGACATTATAAAAGATCAAATCAAAATAGCTTCCAATCTATAGCCTAATTAGATGGTATCTACTCTCAAGCCCAAAAAAAAGAATAATCTAGTGGTCCTATTGAGAGAAGAAGTCTTCAGCCCCACCACATTTAAATATATGTCGAATCTGGCATAAAAAAAATTACTATGATTGAAAGTCCTGATATTCATTTATTTCCCATCTATTACACATTTCATTATCCTCCATCATTCTATTTCCCAATCAAACCTATCAACCAAAATTTATCCCTATTTAACATCCATGACCATACTTTCCTTTATAGAGGCTACAAAGATACCTTTTCTTGACATTTGAAGGAATCAGAATCAATGAGTAATGAAAATCGCAACATCATTCGCATACAAATCTACAACTAGTTCTTGATAGAGAAACTCTTTAGATGAGGTGTGGGATAGTAATTACAATGATTGATTATTCTATTTATATCATTTTTTTATTAGGATGTACATCTCCACTTTATTAGGAACACTAAAATC